>CAWUFW010003709.1:1200000-1740122 GCA_963921515.1 Calotriton arnoldi
ATGAATAAATAAAAAATAATCATTAATTTATTATAATTAAATTACTTCCTACCCTATTCCCCTATAAACCCACAACCCGCTAAAGAACTAAAAAACACAAAATTTAATTAAAATAAAATTGATAACTACTTAAAGAAAATTGTATATTAAAAAACATAAACAATTCTTATACAAAAAAATACATCACACATTTAAAATATATACCAAAATACATAATAATTAAAAATCTATATTTTAAACAACTATATTGTTGCAAACAATATTAATGACTTCTATAGTTTAAAAAACGATATTTCTTCCCTAAAAATCGATATTCTTGACCACGATATTCTTACTGTCGATATCTCTAACTCACGATATTTAGGACTTGATATTTCCGGGTTCGACATTTCCAACTCGATATTTTGTCTGCACACCAAATTTTCAATGACATCCTTTCCCCATGCTTCATGACAGTCACATTATTCGAGGTTTGCATTGTGTTTCTGTTGTCTATTACTAATGCCCTAACTATTTGCATTCTAACTAACTTGAGGACTGCGTTTTTTCAGCAGGCAACCCCCACTTATAGGAAACCACACAAAAATAGAACAAAAAGATTAATGGGAAGCAGTGACAGGCAGTCTTGTCACCCATAAATAAAACTTAATTTCTGGTGTCCATTTGTTATTAAATAATACTGCCTCAAATATGCTAAGGGTCGCCCCTGGAACCACAGACCGAGGCGGGAGTGGTCATTTTTGTGCACTGGTGCGGTGGCCTTGCTCCCTCCAAAAACCTCTTCTCTTGAAAATCTCAGGGCTAAACAGCATCCTCCCCAATAGTGCCTCACCTGCGCATCCTGTCTAGTTCTGTTTAAATGTTACTTGGCTTAGAAAAAAGATGTAGTGCTGTGGGGTTTGTTTCACACCAAGAAATGTTTACCACTGCTATATGGGGTTCTACTCTAATGGGTTGTATCTTGGCCCTAATTCTACATAGATACAGGTGTACTAGTCATTTTGCTTTTTCATGGGCTATTTCTTGGGATAAGTAAAGTCTGTCTGTGCCCACGACGTGGGGTATCAGTGAGCAGACATTGCATTACTTAGTCGATGTCCGGGTGCCCACGGCAGTCATGTGCTGGTACCATGTGCTATGTAAGAGTGCTCTGTGTAGTGCGTGTGGGGTACTAGTGCTTGGTTCCGTGTAAGTGTAAGTAAGGTGGGAGAGGTCTCTACGCAATCGCTGTAGAAATTTTGAAGTAGGCTCCATGTGACTAGCGAGATTTCTTGCTATGGATAGATGTTGCCACATCCATACTAAGAAGGTGGTGTACAAAGATGCAATAATACATACGTTTTGGAGCATTGTAGATCTTGGGATGGTGTCTGGAGGGCTTGTCTGCAGTTTTCTGACTTCCGTGGTTGTCTTTGCTTGGCACAGTGTAAAGAGTCTGTTTGTAAAAACTTTCCATATAAAAGTGTCTGTGGTTTTTGTTGGCTTGAACCTTCGGTCCTCATTGGGACTTCAGCAGTTGCTACTGAATAGGTTGTGGGTCCCAGTAAAGGTGGTGCACTTATGGCTTGTTTGCAGACCTGTTGGATAAAAGTTGTGGGTTAGCTTGTTAGAGAAATTCCTGTCCTTTTTGGGGCTTTTCTTTGCGTCCATTTTGAACAATCTTTAGTGAGGTACTGGATGGAGGCCCCAGTTTTGACGTCATTTTAGGAATCAATGAGTTTTTGGACAAGGGTCAACTAAGTTTTTTTTTGTGGGTCATTTGGTCCTCCCACTGTCGCTGGGACACAGGTGAGCTTTTTAGTGGGAGTGTGAATGACTCTCTTTATCTAACTATAGTTTTATGTGCGTTGTCGGCCCTCTAATACCCTACTTTCCCTAACTTGTGTGTGTGTTTGTGAGTGTGTAATTTTATTAATGCGGATGGTACCGCAGTTCAGATGGTGCGCAGTTCACGCAAAATGTAAAACGTAGTGGGTTGCGACTGGCAACGCGAGGAGGAAGACGACGGCAAGGAGGAGACTCCGTGGCGAGGAGGAGGGCGGCCCGCAGACGACAGAGAGAAGGTAAGTGGGTTTTTTGACCCTTTTTTGGGCCGTGGCGCAGGGGCTGAGTTTTGCCTCAAGTTCGCGCTCCCAGCGGAGCGCCGAGTTGGTAAAACTCTGCAAACTACGCTGGCGGAGCGGAGTACGCCGCCCGGGCTTTGTTATGAACTGTACGTTTAGCAGCAGAATAACATAATGTAAACAAATGACACATTTTTCATACGTACATAGAATCATTAAATGGACATAAGATTTAACATGGAATACAGTTGCAATAATTTATCAGCACCAAAACATCAAGAAAAAATGCATCAATTGAAAACCACAATGAAAGCAGAAGAGAAAAAATGAAGGAAGAAAATATTACTTTTTTCAAATAAAACCCTGAGGGGGAGATTTACAAAAAAGTCGTGCCATGCAGCGCAGCCCCCCACGAGGCTGCGTTGCGCAACAGGGCAGGATCAGGGGAGCGCCATATCTTCAAAGATATGGCTCTCTCCTCCCCTTTCCCCTGCGCCAGTGCTGATTTCAGCAGCCGTGCGCCATGCACACACCTTAGCGCTGTAGCGCTAAGGTGCGCGCATGAGTGTAGCATAGATTTTGTACAGGAAGGGTAGCCTTCCTGTACAAAATACTATGCTAGACACGTGGGAAAGCTTTTCCCACTTTGTATGTGTGCTGCACAGTGCAGCACGCATGCAAAGTCGGAAAAGGAAGGAGAAATGAAAGCATTTCTCCTGCCTTGCGCCTAGTTGAAAAGGGCTCAGCTTTCTCACGCTAAACTCAATCTACTGTTTTTAGTAAATTAGGTTTAGCGTGAGAAAGCTTGGGTGGTTGCATGGGAACGCCCATGCACCACCCTTGGCACGCCCCCACAGTGCAAAGTAATGCGAAGCCAAATGTCCCTGGTACTCCCCCCGCCATATTAGTATGGCGGGGGCACCGCGGCGGACGGAAAGACCGTCCGCCGCTTTTCCGCCGGTCGACTTGTTGACCGGGCGGAAAAGGGACACAATATGGTGGCGGTGTCTGCAAGACACCGCCATTCATATTATGATGCGTGCGGTTATTGGCCTTTCGGATTGCGGTGTTTGATATTGGGGGCCCGTTGTGGGCCCCCAGGGTGTCGGGGGTGCACATGGGGGGTACCTATGGTACCCCCCCTCATTGCAATGCACTACGTGGCAGGCACCATGTGGTGCCTGCCATGTTGTGCATGGCAATGCTGTGCACAATCCTTTTACATTGCGAGCGGGGCTGCAGCCAGCAGATCCACCCACAATGTAAAAGGGCCAGGATGCGCCCGCCAGTGTGGCGGGCGCATCCTAATTTGCATGGCTGGACCGCCGCAACATCGGCGGTCGGTCCCGTGCTCCGTACATCGTAATAGGCCCCTTGGTGAGCACGATAGTGTGTCAAAATCGGCTTAGGGAACAAAAATAGCAACAATTTACGCAGAGAAGAATGAGCGCCTCAACAACTACAGGCCAAGCACAAGCGGGCCCTTACTCTCCAAGGTCCACACTACATCACATCCAGGGGCAATGCATACCGGCTGAGTCACACTCAGTGGTCCAAGCGAAAAACGCCTCTTATTTCTTTCAGATACTACTAGTGTTGAGAAACCGATAGCACACTGCGTGTGGTGTGCATTCTGTGTTTCTAACTTACTGTGACATCTGAATTTGTGGTCTTTTGTGAACATGCAGTCCTTCGGCCAAATTTGTTTTAATGGGGCCAATCTCCTGAGACCATTGTGGTGTCGCTCTGTGGGATCGATCTTGGTTTTCTACATTTCCTTAATGGTGACGTGTCCCCAGACCTGTGACCTGTCAATCAGTTGCTTCGGGCTTAGGTCGCAGGGCCTGCCTGACCATGTACTACTGACTCCGGGTTGAGCAGGAGGTCACATCGGATGATTTAAAAACGACGATGCAACTTCCTTATTATATGTACATATACATTGACGTGCACTGATATTGTATTTTCCAGTATTAACAATCTCCACCATGTTATATCAACTGCTGTCAGCCACCATGTTCACGAAGCTCGACCTCCATGGAGCCTACTATTTGGTACGCGTTCACAAGGGAGACGAGTGGAAGACAGCTTTGAGGACAAAAGTTGGGCTTTAAGAGTACCACGTGATGCTCTTTGGGCTCTGTAATGCCCCAGCCGCCTCCCAAGACTTTGTTAACAGCATCCTAATGGAATACATTGATGTTTTTGCAGTAGTCTACATCGACGATATTTTGATCTTCTACACTTCAATGTCAGAACACAGCCACTATGTACGCTATGTTCTCCAAGCCTTGTAAGCCAACGGATTGGTAGCCATACTAGAAAAATGAGAGTTCCATGTGACAGCAGTACAATTACGGATGTGATCTCCCCGAACTGCTTGAGTATGGACCCCGCCAAGATACAAGCCCTCACACAATGGCCTATCCCACCTTTGTCAAGGATCCTCAAAGCATTTTCAGCTTCACAAAATTCTACCAGAGATTTATCCGTGGCTTTTCACAGCTGGCGACTCTCAACACCACCCTTGTGAGTAAAGGGAAAGTATTTCATTGGACTTCAGAGAACGATTCTGCGTTTTGCTCCCTGAAGCACTTTTTTTGCTTTAGGGGCCATAATACAGCATCCTGACACCACCTAACCTTTTTATATGGAGGCTGATGCTTCAAATCTAGCCCTTGGGGCTATTCTGTCCCAGTGCAACCAGGATATTGGACAATTACACCCTGTAGCCTTCTTTTCTCGTAAATTAGTGGAGGCCAAATGAAACTACACTGTTTTCAACAAAGAGTTGCTAGCTGTGAAAACAGCCTTTCAGGAATGGCGCAATTACCTCTTAGGGACCAAAAACCCAGTGAAGGTCTACATGAACCATAGCAATTTAAATCTGCTAAAGCACTATTGCCTTGGTAACTGCGATGGTCCCTTTTCTTTGCAGATTATTCCTTTGTAATTACCTACTGTCCGGGCCGCAAACACGGGAAGGTGAATGCCCTCTCTCAGCCACATGTGGAATACGAAGCCACTAATGAGCTTCCATCATTACTGGTGAAGACCAACTTCATAAATTGTATCACGGTCCACACCAAGGAGCAGGAGACAGATATTAAACAAGCTGTGTCGCATGTTGACATCCACAGTTGACTTAACACTCATCTCCAGGGGCGACTAGAGCAGTGGTTGTTGCTTTTTCATGACACACAATTATTTTTACCTACTATTTCTCTCCAACAGCAAGAGTTGGGTTGGTGCCATGATTCCCCGTTATCAGGACACTAAGGTATTGCTAAAACCATGGACCCTTTGAAAATAGAATTTTGGTGGGACACCATGATGAAAGACAGCCAGCAATATGTCTTGTCCTACAAATTCTTACCCAATTTGGTTGCTATTTTAGACTACACTATTAATTGTGCAAGCTCCATGATCTATATCCTGAGTGGAGGGTGCCACAACTCCTAGTTTAGAAAACAGAGGCCCCTGCATGCAAGATGACTTGCCAAGCGCAGGGAAAAAGGCTCTTAGTTTAGAAACAAACTTGGGCAAGAAACAATAACCAAAAATATATGCAGGCATACAACATGTAAGTTTACAAGCAGCAGACAATTAAATCGCAATTCATTAAATGACTTAAAGAACTGCTTGTGTTTTATCACAAATTTGTTTTTAATCTTATTGTATAACAAAATATTAGAAATCTTCACTTCATTAAAAACAGAGGGGCATATTAGCAAGAACGGCGTTAAAATTATCGCCGCTTTAGCGGCAGGAAACTGCCGCTAAAGCGGCGATAATGGGCTTGATAATATGCCCTTGAGAATTCCAATAGAAGCCCAGGATCACAGCAGAACATGGGCTTCTATTGGTATTCTCAAGGGCATATTATCAAGCCCATTATCGCCGCTTTAGCGGCCGTTTCCTGCCGCTAAAGCGGCGATAATTTTAACGCCGTTCTTGCTAATATGCCCCAGAGTTCACAATTATATTGTCCTGTACAGTAGTCAATAGAGAAATATTTCATATCAATCAATCAATCAAAAATACTTTATTCGGCTAATGAAAGCCATAAAAGCACACCGTTACAACATGTAAACACCCTTCAAAAACAGCAATTCATTAAAAAAAGAAAAGGTAATATACATATCCGTTTAAAAGGGTCCTCCTCATACACATATTACATATACAATAATTAATCACCTAGATCCAATTAAAAGAAAACACATTATAAAATATCATCCAAATATCAATACATTTAAGAACTTTCAGCAAATATGATACCATAGTAATAGGTACTTGATAAATGTCCCCATGATTGAATAAAAAAGTGCTTAAAGAATATATAATATTATAAGAAGGTTTAAGAGGGTTATTTTGCAGCTACTGCAGGGACATCTTCTTCCTAAATCTCATTGCTCCTAGCAGAAAGCTTGCAACCCCAAAGCACATTGCAGGGGAGTGCAGCATTTGCAAAAATAACAAAGCAGGCCTTACTTGAACAAAGTTTGCCTGTCTCAGTAGCGGCATTATACATTTCTTACGAAGCGGTGTGTACAATTCACAAAAAAAGATAAAATGCAGAGTGTCCTGTTCCGAAAAGTTATCACAGGGGCACGGCTTTAAGGTACCTGGCCTCGAGAAATCCTTCGGGAAGGCTAAGAATCATGGTACCTGATTCAGCCGGAATCTAGTTAAAACAAAACGATGTTGTATGTTTGTTAATAGTGACAGATAGGGCTGTAGTTTTGGGGTCGAAGTAAGAATAACTTACCTTCTTACCATGGGCTTAGCTAATTCAAGGCCCTCCCTAATCACCTGCCGCCTACCTAAAAACTTTGTTTTAATATCATTGATCGCTGCCGGTCCTAGGGATCTTGGTTTACTATACAAATCTGGACAGCCCAGCAGTGTCAATTTCTCCCTAATATATTTTAACCACGGAATTTGTAGGGCCCCGTCAAGGGTGATACAATCCATGATAACCATCTGATTCAAGGTGGGAGCAATACTTGACCAGATCCTTAACCAACACATCAATGGTGCAGCGGCAATACAATCCGAAATGTAACCCTGGCCAAGTTCCTCATGTAAAATAAAGGCAGGTGTACTAGAGAGAAGAGCTAGGAGGGCATGCATAAATGTATTCTCGACCCCCCTGGATATCCCTCACATCCTTATAACCCCATACATCGCACCCATAAGTCGCCATGGGGATACATTTCTCTTTATAAATCTTCAGTATGGCAGGTATTAGTTTCGACCTGAATCTTTTGGCAAAATCCCATACAGCCCCGACTGCTCTTGCCAAAGTGTTCTTATTTAATTGCCTTTGTGCAGCCCAGGACCCATTTTCGTCAAATAACACCCCCAGGTACGGAAAAGTGGGCACATTTGACAGTTCCATCCCCTTACAGAAAACCTTTGTCCTGGCGGCCTTCTTGCTACCCATTGTCATTGTATGTGACTTTGTAAAATTGGTAGCCAGATCTAATGATTCCATAAAATCAATAAAAGCATTTAAAAGATTTTGGAGACCTGTGGCGGTCCTAGCGAACAAGACAGCATCATCTGCATACAGTAATGCTGGCACCAATTTGGACCCAGCTCTTGGGATATCATGGGTACTGCCTATGAGATGGTCTCCCAGCTTATTTATGTAAAGTGTAAACAGTAGGGGTGCCATGATGCACCCTTGCCGTACCCCTCGCTTAACCTCCCAGGGGTCCGTTAAGCTACCGTCATCCTTAAATCTTACTGCTGCCGTTGTATTATTATGGGCGTAGTGTAAAAAGGATACCAGACTCGGTTCCATGCCCAAGTCCCCCAGTATCCGCCACAGTTTTGATCGATTTACTCGATCAAAAGCTGAGGTTATGTCCATAAATCCCACATGCAATATACCCTTCTTTGCTATGGTATACTTCCCGACCACCAGGCTCAAATTTATACATTGGTCCAATGTGCCTCTCCCTTGCCTGAACCCATACTGCAAGTCGCAAATGATGTTGAAATTTTCTAGCCATGATGATAACCGCATCAGGATTACCTTTCCCATAATTTTAGCTGCAGAGTCCAAAAGTGAGATGGGACGGTAACGGGCAGGATCATCCCTGGCGCCCTTTTTAAAAATTGGGATGATAATTGCCTTTGCCCATGATGGGGGAAAACTACAAGTACTAGCAGCATTAAAAACCAGCGCCAGTATTACAGCCCATACCAAGGGATCTGCCTTATACAGGTCAGCTGGTACCCCATCTGGGCCAGGGGCCTTTCCCTCCTCTGTGGCAAGAATGGCTGCCTGGACCTCAGCAGAATTAAAATAGAGGGATTCTAGTAGCAGAGTAGGTTCTCGCTGTGGCTCCAACTTCTTCAACTCACCATCACTATACATACCCCCAAAATACTCTACCCACTGTTCCGGGGCTACCGTGCAATCAGTGTTGGCATTTCTAGTCTCAGAAAAAAGCGGGCTGTTCACCACAGCACAGAACATCTTGCTATCTGAGTATATGCTTGCCTGTCCCAGCTCCTCCCAGGCCCTTTCCCTGATAGCTTTCTTCCTCTCCTGGGTGGCCTTCTTATAATCTGAAGGAAACTATGGCGCTTAGAGAAGACAGACTTCTCCTGCACCGTAAAGGCCGAGAGAGATTCTCTGGTGGGAGTACATCCTACTGAACTAAACACTATTCCACAAAAAGTACCCCACAGTTTTGTAAACCTCGTTTACAGGTTCTCTGAAACTAACGCTAGTTAGTTAGACATGGGAATGTTCTTCTGAAGCATCCTGTTGTTACTCACTAGATTGTGGGGTAGGAAACAATTCCTTTTGTTAATATTACCCTCACACACTCTAGTAGTGTCATGCTTCATCATCGGGTCACCCTGACTCCTAAAGGTCAGGGTGGGCTCGACCGTTTTTCAGGGAGCTCTTAACGAGATGTGACCGGCGGGTGTTAAAGATTAAAAATCCTCAGACAGATCCCAGTATCCCTTTATTATTGGAACTGTCGGGGATATTAAAATATAAAACTAGGGAGGTCAATTGGAGTTTTATGGTCCTGCGACCCTAGTGCCGACATATTTCAGTCCAAACTTGGCCTCATAAGGTCCTCGACTTTCATCAGGGCAAAACAAAAGGGGGTTGAGAAAAGAAGAAAAAAATGACATCCATAGCGCAACTATGTTTCAATTCAATAGTGTGGTAAGGGAGAGATTCATGTGTGAAAAGTATATGTGTGCACAAAGTAGTGGCGATTGATTGTAATTATGTGCGGTTGGATGCAAGTGACACTGGAGTGTGTCCTAGATTGACTACACATACACTAAGGTCTGAATAGTGGCAGAATGCGATTTCTTATCGCCACTTCACGATATATATCACAAGGCAAATAGCTGATTGTGAAGAAAAAACATACCGAGTTGGTATGATGTGTGATGTCCTCTACACACCCTTCCTGTTTGACAGGCATGGGTGTTATAAAGCACATCACCGTTGGGAAGCGTTTCTACTATAAAAGCATAGTTGCGCTATGGATGTCTTTTTTCTCTTTTTTTTCTCTTCTTTTCTCATTTTCAGATGGAGTAAAGACACACACAAAGAGCAGGATAACTAATCTGGTGCTCTTCACAAGGAGCAGCTATCTGCCCTTTTAACATAAAAGCGGATAGGTATCGTCCTGTGCGCGAAAACCAGGGAGGATTACCCAAACCAACCCCTTTTTGTTTTGCCCTGATGAAAGTTCAGGACCTTATAAGGCCAAGTTTGGACTGAAACATGTCGGCACTAGGGTCGTAGGACCATAAAACTCCAATTGACCCCCCTAGTTTTATATTTTAATGTCCTCGACAGTTTCAATAATAAAGGGATACTGGGATCTGTCTGAGGATTTTTAATCTTTAACACCCCCTGGTCACATCTCGTTAAGAGCTTCCTGAAAAACGGTCGAGCCCACCCTGACCTTTAGGAGTCAGGGTGACCCGATGATGAAGCATGACACTATTAGAGTGTGTGAGGGTAATATTAACAAAAGGAATTGTTTCCTTCCCCACAATCTAGTTAGTAACAACTAGGATGCTTCAGAAGAACCTTCCCATGTCTAACTAACTAACGTTAGTTTCAGAGAACCTGTAAACGAGGTTTACAAAACTGTGGGGCACTTTTTGTGAAATACTTCTTATAATATGCCCTAATTTCACACTCATTTCTCGGTTTTTGTTTGAGGGCCAATGCTAACTTCTTATGTGTGCTAGAGCATGTGCCATCAAACCATCTCTTCAATTTAGGTCCATTGCCCCTGCATGACATGGTTAGGTTGCTAGCTTTCTGATTAGTCAGCTTTCCAAAGGCATCTAATACCTTCCGATCGGCCCCAGTACTGTCCACGCATACTGAAACCTCAGCTATGCACTCCGCGTACAACTTATCTAGAAACTATCCGGGGACCACTTTCGTCCACTTCAGTCTACGTGACTGATCCTTAGTACTAATATCAGAGTTTGCGACACCCCTATTTTCTACCTTATAAAAAGCAGATGAGTATAATAGGTCAAGTATGAGTGGATTATGATCGCTGTGAGTGCTCCAAGAAAAACTCAGACTGCGGCCTGCAGGAGCTAAAGATGCAGAAATCATTATAAAATCAATAATGCTGAGACATCCCCTTCCGGTAAAGGTCGGGATAGGAGTATTCACCCCCGTTTGCTCTATACAATACAAATTATTTACAGCAAGAAGCCCCTCTAGAAGTATGCTTGAAACTGTATGTTCAAAATGTGTATTTGAGGCTAAACAGTCCCCTGAAGGTTTGTTCATAATACAGTTCAACTTGCACAGGTGTGTATTAAAATCACCCAAAATTAAAATCTCAAAGTAAGTATGTTTGCGTTTTTTTATATGTTTCAACAAAATCTTCCAGGGCATCTAAATGTTCATTTGCAAATAATCTAGTAAAATAATTATAAAAATGTATTACTAATAGAGGATAGTGATCCTTAAAAATCAACTCTATTGCCAAAATGTGGGGAGAGTTACACTCTAAACAGCTTACCTTATAGGCTAGGTCAAGAGATACCAATAAAAGAAGACCTCCCCTTGCGCGCCTGACATAGAGGGGACTGCGCGCTTAGCATATGAAGTATAACCATTCATTTGAAAGCCTTCACCTGTGTCCCATGTCTCTTGTAATGCAATTATTTGACATCCCTGGAATGACCTACGCCAGAGAACATCATCCTGCTTAGTCCCAATACCTTGTACATTCCACGTAAGAACTCTCAGCCCAGCAGGGTCTGTCAAAGAGGGTGTTATACTGGGAGGGGAAACAAAATCAGGCTTCTCAGGTGACCTTATAATTCCCGCTCCTCTCAGGGGCAACCTAGGGGACGAAGCACTAACGGTTTCTAGGCAAATAACTCTATTGGCAGATGGGGGATGATCAAATGGGGAAATAATATTCGGGTGATCTTGGCCCCTGTAGTTCTTTTTCAAGTAATGGTTGTCAATCTACAGCATCTAGTCCCTGCAGGGGTTCATACCTATTCGACAAAGTTAGGGGGTGACCTAGGCTATCAATTGGGATTGGTTTGGCCATCATGGTAGCCTGCAAACATGGGCTTTTTAATGGAAAAAAAATTATTAATGGGCGGGTAAAAGTACTGAAGGGGGGGTATCCTAATCAGGGTTTTAGAGGTACCCTTAAGCTCACAGTCTATTAATGCATCAACTTTTGTGGAATGCCTTATATTGACTATCACACAATCACCCCCAATGTTTTTCCCCACCCTACAGCCCACCCTTCTAGCCATGATAATGTCTGGGGATATTCGATGGCCATTCAAAATGTTCGTGTTACACCAATGTGTAACCTTGTGTATCAAATCCACTGTGATTTCCTTAGTCCCCTGTGTGGTTAAAGGGACCCCCACCATATCTACTGCCAAAGGAGCAGCCTCTGGAGGCAGATATATGGTCTAATAACTTGGCCAAGGGTTTATCAAGATAATTGGTAGCAGACACATTTGGTACATGCCCCCTTGTCAATTGCGCCCCTCGTGATGGAACTTGTTGGGCCGTCTTCCCTAACTGCATCACAGCGGAGAGATCACAAGATGACTTATACGTCGTACTAAGGAGCCTAGCCTTTTTGGTCACCCATTGATCCTGGGACCCAATTTGATTACTCTTTTCGTGGTGTTGTGGGTCAGTAGGCGTCCGGGTTGCGCAGCCTAAGGCCACTGTGTCTTCCACTGTGTCTATATTTTCTGCCCCCTTATCAGGCACCTGTGATTTGGTGTTCCCGACAAGGCCAGTCTGACTACCTCCCGCTGCCTCCCCTTCAGCGGAGTGGGAGGATATAAACGGGAAAGCAGTATTAAGTCTTGCGTCCAACCCCTCCAGCTTTTCCTTTATAGGCCTTAAAAGATATTCAAATAAGGATAAGGGTAAGAGTATGTCAATAATATATTTTGGGTCGGTCTCTGTTGGTGTTGCAGGTCTTTCATGCAAAACATTACGGGCAGATCTTTTACACCCTATTTTCTTCCTCTTTGTAGGGGGACTGGATGAATAACCCTCCGCCAATCTTGTTACCATCTCTGATGTGGAACCTGTTATGTCTATGTTAGCCTCAGGGGCAGGCATAGGCCCGGAATCGGCTCCATCTACTCCACCACCCATCAGTAATGTTTGTGCAGGGGTAGATTTTCCTATTTCAAGAGATAGCCTTCTTTCAGTAAGAGCTATCTCTTTGGAGATAACACTGGTCGCACTTGTTAAAAAGGTATCAATAGTTGTTGCATTGTTGCCCCCCGTGCCTCCAGCTGTTATTTTTCTTTTGACCATGATTAAGTGGTTTGTCACAATGTGGTCTATAGATCAGAGGGAGTGTAGAAATTAATAAACAAACAGTACCTTATCTTTTCACAACCAGGAACATAGAGCCAAGGGACCTGGCCCAGCCCATCCTCTTCCGGTCTCAGACAGGCTAAGACGGGCCCTTCTTGGCCCGGTCTTAGCCCGGGCCGAGCCCAGGCACGCGCTGCAGGACGCCTCCAGGAAATTTATAGCGCTCCTGCGCTTTGATGCCCGGTTTCCGGCGTGACTCCTCCCCTCAGGAGTCAGGGATCAACAATAAGGTCTGTTGCGGGGTCAGGGGAGCTGGAGAAAGTGCCACGTGCCAGGTGCAACCGCCGGTAGAGATTAGATCGATAGCAGCAGAGTTTGTACACTTCCCCACTTTCATTTATATTATGTAATAATTATCTATCATTTGCTCCTACTTAGCGTGCTAATCTTGAGCACATCTAACTCAATGCACAATACGTCAATTCATTAACTTTAATACAACGGCAATTTAATCCACAATGTGATAGGCTTGAATATCTGAAAAAAATTGACAATATGTAGGCACAAGGGCTGACGGTGTATAGACACTTCGCGCGTTTCAGCGGGAATGCCTTCATCATGGGGCCATCACTTTATTCACTACAAAGGACATAAAAAAGAGAAAGACATATAGATTCAGGATATGTTAGCCTGCAATTGATAAATATTTTTCGAAATTTTTGTCGTATAGTGCGTTTTTTTTCAAGATACAGTAGGTAGATTGAAGCCAGTGTGACCAAGGCTATGGAACTTTAAATTGAAAGAAAAGTATAAGGTAGACCCAATTGTGATGAAATTCCTATAACCACCGAAAAGATCCGGTGCACGGTAGACAAGAGGACACCCAGTGAGTAAAAATCACATAAAACAGGTGCGTGACTGCCCAAAAGAAGTGTACAATCATTAAAATACAGGATAAATGCATTTCATGTTTTGAGTCATGCCATATAAATGGTTTGGAGTTACACTTATGAGACATATTTAAAAGTAGCGTATCTTTGGAAATGGAGAACGCCAGAATTGCCACATAGATGGCGGCTCTAAAGGTCATGCAAGATATTATCTAGCACGACTCCCTCAGGGGTGTGAGGTTAAAATTGCTGCAGAGAAGTTCCGATACCTCGGAATTCACGTCACCACCAACCCAAGCCTGTTCTATGTCAAAAATCTAAAGCCACCGTTGGCACGACTAAAGCATGATGTCCAGCATTGGGGATCCTTACCACTGTCACTCCTGGTCAGAGTCGCGCTCTTCAAAATGATAGCCCTGCCCCGCTTCCTCTACACCTTACATAATACACCCTACCTGGTCCCCACTACTTACTTCAAAGCAATAGAGAGCAAAGTCAGCACATAACTTTGGGATGGGGGTCTGGTGTTCATAGCCATCAATAAGCTGACGAGGGGGTGTTGTGATGGAGGAATTGCCCTCCCAGATATCCAAAAATACTACTTGGCAGCAGAACTTACCACCATTAACCACTGGGCACACACCACAGCGTATGACCATGTGCTTCAAATGGATAGACAGATTATGCAGCCAGGAGTACATCTTAGGCCTCTATATGCCAGCGCACACCAAGTCAACCTCAGTGGCTCAATGGCAGTAAATGTTGGCATCTGTCACCCAGTGGCCCGTGCTCTTGGTTGGAGGGACAGAATCACTCAGGCTGCTCCTCTTTGGGACTTGGAATTATTGGGCACTTTTGGAGCACAACCCGAGTTTGATAAATGGGATCTTATTGGCCTCTCCAAGGTGAGTGATGTCTGGGCACAGGGAGAGGATATCCCTTTTGTTGACTTGCAGCAAGACTACCAGTTAGCCCCAACTGAGACCTTTTGCTACCTACTGGTGCAACATGAACTCCAGGCTGCATTAAACAAGGAAGAAGACATCCCTGAATCCCCCTCCTCCCCCCAGAGGACAGGTTCCTAGACGACATCATGCCCCCAAGGAGACTTCCCTCACATACAAAAAACTGATTAGTAATTCACCTGATACTCTTCTTCACTTGAGGGAACAATGGAATCGAGACTTGGAGTGTCTTGAGGATGACGAGAGGCCGGAAGCCCTAGTGTCCCCGAAGTAGGTAGCAATGAAGTCATGGTTCCACCTGGTGCAACTGCAAATTCTCCACAAGTCTTACTTTGCATGTACAACTATGCTACAATGGGGAGAACAACTGATCAAAGCTGCCGTAGGCAATGCGGACTACAGGGTACTTTCTTTCACATCAGTTAGAGCTACCCCGTTATACAGTGCTACTGGGCATCAGCTCTTACATGTATGAACAACTTTTTGGGAGCAATATGGCAGTCTCTGCTAAATGTTGTCTGTTAAATATATGGGAGGCAGCTGATCTAAACCGTATGGAGCAAACCTGGGTGACCCTGGGACTGGCAGTGGCCAAAAGCAAAATTTCTCGGCTATGGGGGATTGGGGGGGGGGGCGGCGCAAGCACCGCAATTGAGGGACTGAAAACAGGACGTGGATTGGTGCATGTTAGCCTAGAAGGTGATATATGAAAGCCGTGGCTGTCCAAGGAAATGGACAAAACTCTGGGGGAATGGAATGACTATAGAGGAGTTCTTTCCGCTACCCTCACTTGAGCTGACCCTGGGTCTTTGCCTACTGACTGCTGCAATCCGCTTGCCACAATCTGTGCAGCTGAAGGGCGAAGGGGTGGTAATGTGGCTACTGTTCAGTGTTGTGGAAGTGTGCCATCCTTACTGTACCAATATTTGATGATATATGTGCTGCTTATCTGTTTGTTGAATGCCACATTTACAATAAAAAGATTTTTTTTTTTTTTAAATAGACATACATTCCAGATTAAACTACAAATTTACTGAATACGTTGAGAAAATTAAAGGGAGGTTTAGAAGAACCCGAGGCAGCTTCATTATCAAATTCTTGTCTGATTTTGCACTACTAATCTGAATGTATCAGTACAGTACTTGTATTTCTCTTTTCCTTTACAGTGTAACACTGCAACATTAAACGTGAACGTTATTGCCCATGATACTTATATTTAGCTGCTTTATGGTGTTCTTCATGTGCACCTACTAGCATAAGAAGCTTAGTTAACATTAACCGATTGATGATGATGATGATGATGCTAATAATAATAACAGCAAAACTACTGAATTGGAGTACACCAATTTTGGCGTGTAGGTAGAACTTCACTTAAGGAAATGCCTTTGCTCTGTTGGCTGTTAATTGATTCAGTAGTTTTTTTGACCCCCCCTAGAAAAAGAACGTTTTTGAGAGATCTAGTATATTAATCAGTGGATATCCACAAAGCCTAGTTCTCATACATTTGTGGCACCCAAGTTAAAAAAAATCCATGTACCTTATTGGATTAGTGAGCTTCTCATGTCCTTGAACCCAAGGCGGAGTCTACGGAACCGAAATCCTTTGATTAGTTGGCTTCAACTTCAGGAAAAATGTTGTGGCTGCCATTACAAGACATTAGGACTTGGTCCCTGCATTCAGAAAAAAACTTAAAGGATCCATAATGGGCAGTGAAAGCATTGCCTGACGACTTGCTCAGGTGGGGGAGCTCAAAAGGAATACAGTTAAAAAATACAATTTTGCTACGGGGTTCACAGACATCTTGAGCTTGTTTAGTGTTCTGAGATCCACGAACCATGACCAGGGAAGTACAAAACCACAGCAAGCTTCATGGACCGCAACCATGAACCCATGCCAAGCTTCATATGCCTGCCCTGGACCATTTTCAGGGGTTCATTCCCCCAAAAGCAAGTCTGAGAACCCCGCAGAAGGTCCAACAAGGCTACATGCATCAGAAAGAGTACCTAAAGGTGAACGGAGGCCAGTTCAGAATTATTATATCCCAATTTGGGATCATTCAGGACCAAAAGAATCACCGTTCATGAGCCAAGTTCTACTGGTTATGTTAAGTCCTCACAGTAATTGTTTTATTCTGCTAGTTCATTCAGATACATGTTGAACTTTTTCTCACCTGCCTGATGATTTTCATAACAACTAAAAGTCAACTGCTTGAGCTCAGAATTATTTTTCTAAAGTTCACCAGCTGTTTTGAGTGCACCAAAAGTATACCAACATGCAAAGTTCAATATAGTAACTTTATTTAGGGTTCTGGTGTGTGTGTATGTGTGTGTGGGCATGCGTGTGTGTGTGTCTGTGTGTGTGTGCATGCTGCGTTCTTAGTCTGTCATACATAGCCAGTCATACATAGCCAGTGTGACTTAGGGAGTATGTGCATGGTGAATGGGGACAAGTGAAAGTTGCATACATAGGCCCTCATTAGGAGAGGCCAACTAATTTGGATTGGCATTACAAGGGTACCTGGACCTCGATGGTTGTCAGGATAGACAATGGAATGTTTATACACAACATACTGGGTGCCAGACATGTGCCACTGACCACAACAGTACCTCAGCTCCACTTGTTCGGGCTGGTGCTGCCAAGCAATTGAGAGAAATGGTCTGGTGCGTCTTGCTTGCCTTTTGCTTGAATCCTCATATTGGCCATTTGATGCTTGCCCCAACCATGCACTGCACAATTCCAGGAATAAAACCTCAACAGACATTCTAAGTTAGCAGCAAAAAGCACACACACTAATGACTCCAGATTGGGATAAAACTGGTTCCCAGGAGCAAGTACCCCAATGAAAATAAAGATGTATTTGCCAGGAGCACAAAACTGCTCAAGGCCAATATTAACCAATGACTTTAGAAGAAGTGGAAGCTGCTCTGCCCTCTAACTCGGAGGACAAAGGAAAAGGTGCAGCTAAATGAAACCTTATGGAGGCTATCTTCAGGTAGTGTGCCACCCAGAAATGATGAGGACCTTACCGCCAAGGTGGCCACCACTGGGCTGTAGTATATATTTGTACTCCTGTGGTAGAATCCATGCAGAGAGCATTCCACATTTGCAAATGTGGTCTGCAATATCAGTTTATGACCCATCTTGGGCCCTTCTTGACTTTGTGGAAACATTTATGCATCCCATGCATATCAAGAGAAACACAGAGGTTGCTTAATTCTTCTGGTAGTATCCAGTTACTCTTATTCATCCATCTCTCTATTTGTTACTGTTAGCCAAGATGTTGCTTTTTAGTCATACCTAAATCCTATGTTGCCATTGGAAAAAGTTATCCCAGTTGGTGCTGTGAGTGTCCATGCTCCAATGGGTGATTCCGAAAACTGTAGCCAGCCAGTTTGAACAGATGTGTCTTTATAGCCTAGTACCGCTGGGTATCACGCATTAGGTGCTATCCCATATACAGAGCCAGTAATCTCCCTTTTTGAAAAATTACCTTGATACCAGTTGGGGCAGAGCCCTGCCTACCCTGAACTGTGACCAGTGCCCCAGATAAATCTTCAGTAGTCATGTTAAGTGCTTAATGGGAATATTTTGGCATTCATAAGTAGGTCTTTCAGATATATGTGGGATTGTTCCTCATTTTGAGAGCTGTGTTTTTGTGTGACGTGTTATTTATCATTTTTTGTGCACTCTCATGAACTCGGGCTCAAATCGAATTGAGTTGCCGCTCTTTGTATCAATGATTGCTTACACACTATGGCATATCCCACTATTTGCAACATTCTCTATTGCACTTTTACTCCACTGACTGTGATTTGTAAACATAGCCAACAGTAAGACACAGGAGACATGGGGTTACAGAATACAAGTGAATACATCCAAATCCTACTTCTTGTATAAAATTGGTCATAAGGGCCTGTGTTGTTGCAAATAGAGCAATAACATCACTGTTTCCACTTCCTGATTGGGTCCTGTGTTTTGTCCTAAAAATGTTTAGCTTTTTTCAAACTTTAAGCATTTTAACAGCTTTCTCTTTTTCATTTGTTCCATTTAAACATTTGTCTCGTAGAATTAATTATTTTGTAATTTACTTTCTTTATTTTAATCTTGCTGTTGTATGTGTAACAATACCCTCAATGCATTTCAAACCCCACTGACTTCTTCCTCACGAGATATATCAATCACTTCTATACATTATTTCCATAATTCCCATCAAATAATTGCCAAAAAGAAACAAGTTATGCAAACTATTTATTGTCCAATTACAGGCCTCAATTACATTTAGAAAAGCACCAACCTTCCCATTCAAATTTAGATTTGTTCATATTTGTTAGTGAATTAAAAAAAATTGTCTTTGTTTGATGAATATTTGTTTCTGTGTTTTTTAAGTATTTTGCTGTTCACATTATCGAAAATGCTTAAGCCAGGTTTACCAGCTTCCAGCAATTGCTCAGTGGGGAATGTCCCCGGATTCCAATAATGATTCAGTGGATGCGCCCAGATCCCAGTAATGATTAAGTGGGGGTCCACAGTAGTCAAAATGTTAAGAGCCACTGGCATACAGTGTCATTAAGCATATCCCTTTGTTTAGTCTATGCTCCGCCTGTCCCCAGTCAATGTAACATCCTGATTTCCTATACAGCCTATCACTTTGATATCATGAGGCAATTCACTTCTTTCAACTCAATTTCAAATAATTTGGAAATCTGGGAGGAGTTGCCTGTTTCTGTAACAGTGATGTACATGAAGGCTGGGGGGAGAGATTTTCAGAAAGGGTAGTGATCAATTAGGATCATAAAAATATCTTAATTTCACTTTTGCAGTGCTACAGATTTTAGATCTGTTAATCAGTTCATCATTAAAAATGTCACAATATTAATGAGCCGTCAGGCTTGTTAGTGCTTAGCACATAACAAAAATACACACTACCAATATACACACATATAATTGAATAATCTCATTCATGAGTTGATTGTCTCTGCTGTTTTATGATAAATATATTTTTGTTGTTTGTTCTGTTTATCTCATACTGGCAGGTATAAGGGCCCCTGAAAAATTGTTCCTGATTATCCTTCTTTCCAATTTCAGTAACAATAATTGATTTTTGTATATTCTCTTCATTACAGTAATTACCCTACACATTTTCACTCTTACTTAGATTTTTTATCAAACTTTAAGTCTAAACCAGTATTTATTGTTTATATTTATTGTTTATCCTATTAACAATATCATTCTTTAGTAAGTATTTTAAAACATTTTAACATTTAAAAATGCATCATGTTTTATTATAATGATTGATTTGTAATTGTATGGTTTCTTTCAAAGATGGACATGCTGGTTGTGGTCACTGTACTATTGGCTGTTGTTTTGCAACAATCCACTGGGCAGGTATGTAAATCAATTATCACAATTAAGAATATAAAAGTGTACACATGTAAAAATGTATTGCGGCAACAACAGAAGATAAAATAATATTTGCGGTCAATGCAGGAAAACCTTTCCCATAAATGCCTAAATCATTGATGACTGCAGCAAGTGTCATATAGGTAAACATCAGCTTTATTATGGATTTCTAGTCAATATTCATATATTTATCATAACATCAGTTTTAATGATTCTTTGGCTTTTATAGGAAGTATGTATGTAGCTTGAATATATACTTAGGACTGGATTCCCAGTGTGTGTCCTATGAGTACAACTTTCTTATTCCTGTTTGATGTCAATTGCTCAAGAATTTTCAGGCCTAATTCACAAATTTTTCTATGAGAAGCTCTGTCTTAATCCATTCTCTTCCATTTGCAAATGTGACATCCTCAAGTATTTAGTATATACGCATGGAAAAATATGTTTCAAGGTTCACCAAGTTTTTCTCATGCATTCTTTCTAACCAAGTCACCATTACATGTCATAGCAGATTGACTGCTGTACGTGATTTTCTGCATCATGTATATAGTCATTATTTTCATAGTGGAACCTTCACAGCTAAAGTCATAGCTAAATATTGTGCAATAGAAAATACATTTGTCATAGTAAACCTGCAAGATGTCCATATTGCTATCTGTACAAAAACGACTTTGCATGCCTGTATGAAAGAAACTTGAAAGTTCGAAAGTGAAAACCCCAGATTCGGGATTATGAAGCCATTTTCACACATCAACATAGGTGGAGGGAGGGGGATAAATGCTAAACAGATGTAAGAGACGCTGTAATTCAAAAGTCAATATTCTTATGACACAGAAAACCAGATCCGGAGAAGGTATGTCTCTATAGCTTTCACAACAGCACTGTCAGTAACTGGTGATAAAGTTGATTTTGTCTTATTCAATGTGCACATTGCATGATGTCATGGTCAGTAATGATGCCTTATCTCTCTTATCTGCCAGCCAGTAGAATTCAATATGCTTCCAACATACACTCTCCAGTCCATGGAAAGTCAGCTGAAAATCCTTAAAGAATATGAAAAATTACTTAGGACAAATGAGAATAGCCATTGTGCTAACAGTGCCTCTACTGTTTGTTTACACTATAGAGAGAGTGATTCTATGTCAGCACCCGGAGGCGAGGATTAGGCTGTTCTCTCTTCACTTTAATGATATTCATTTTCCAACAGCAGCCATTTTCAAGAAAGCATGTGTGAAGACGCAAGGCTCCGGTGAATTAGGTAAATTTGAAGTTTATTAAAAGCTCGGCACAGTACACCCATACAATAAAAGCAAAGGCAGTAACTGTAATATGAGGGCTCTGGAACATGGAATCCAAATCGTACAACGCAGGTACACGGTTCCATGTTCCAAGGAGGGACAAAGCACGAGGGGAAGGAGGGAGAGAAAGGGAGGGAAGAAGAAAGAGGGATGTAACACATCTCACTCCTAACAGGAAAACAAACAGAAAAACAAAAAACAAAACACAAGAAGAAAAGGCGCAAAAACAAGAAATCAAAGACAAATATCTAGCAGGTAACAAACTGGGTTTGTTGTTACTCTTAACTCTGGATGCTACAGACTGGGCAGAATGAGGACGCAACGGAAAAGCATCTTCTCAGTCCATGCTGAGAT
This sequence comes from Calotriton arnoldi, assembly GCA_963921515.1. NCBI lineage: Eukaryota > Metazoa > Chordata > Amphibia > Caudata > Salamandridae > Calotriton > Calotriton arnoldi. The sequence goes on from CAWUFW010003709.1 coordinate 1,221,811, forward strand.
TTGCACTTAGCAACTCTCCTCACATTCCACACTTTTCCATCCTGAGTAATAACACTGTTCTTGCAAACCTTAAAAACTTTGATGGGATGTCCGAACTTGGAAATTCCTTTAGCCAAGAAACCAGGTGTTTTAGTCCTAACCCACTCACCAACAGTAAAGTCAGGAACTCTTACATTCATATTCGAGTCAAACAACGCTTTCATCTTGTCCTGCTTAACTTCCACACGCTTAGCGACAAGATCCAAATCAACACAGTCGACAGCCTTGTTAACTCTCTTGATCCACCACGGGCAGATATCAGAAATAGGTTCTCTGCCCTTCAAAAGTCTGAAAGGACTTACTCCAGTAACCGAGTGGGGGGTGATGCGGTACATCCACAACCTCTTTCTTACCACATCCCTCCAGGACTCACTGGACTTACAAGCCGAATCAATACCATCCTTTAGAACCCGGTTGAATCGCTCCACTTGGCGAATTCTCCCTTGGTTCATAAAGGGATGTGGTCATATGCTTAATACCACACATGCAGAGGAAACTCTCCATCTCCTGTGACGTGAGTTGTACCCCGTTGTCTGTCACAAGGACCTCTGGGGACCCCTCACGCGCAAATACCTCTTTGAAGAAGGTAATAATGACTTGAGTGGTGGCACTTTCCACAAACTTTACCTCTGGCCATTTCGAATGGTAATCCACCATCACAAGAGCAAAACGTGCATTGTAAGGTAGGTGATTGAAAGGGCCTGAAATGTCGAAGGCCACTTTTTGCCAAGGAAACTCAGGCCAAGAGACAGGTTTGAGAGGGGCAGAGGAAACCTTGAGCATCTTGTCACTACTAATGCACTCAGGACATTCCCTAACAGTTCTATCGACCATTTTGTCGAGTCCAGGCCACCAAAAATTGGCCCTAATAAGGCGTTTCATTGAAAACATACCAAGATGTCCCTGGTGGGCAAGTAACAAGATCTTACCCTGCATGCAGACAGGAGGGATGATCTTTCCCCCTTTGAAGAGTAGACCTCCATCCTCTTCAATCTCGTCAGAAACTTGACAAAAAGGGGCAATATCGGCAGTGGCGGACTTTTCTTTAGGCCAGCCCTTTTTCAAACAGTCAACAACAAGTTGACACACAACATCGTTATTCATTTCAGTCACCCATTCAGACTCAGACAGACTCAAAAACTCTTCAGAGACAAAATCCTTAACAGTGGCAACTATGTCTACATCTTGCTCATCATAAAGAACACAATCATTGGAACAAGGCAATCTGGAGAGGAAATCGGCAGTAACATTGCATTTGCCAGGGACATAGACAACCTCAAAATCATACTCTTGTAGTCTAGACGTGAGCCGAGCAATACGAGCAGTAGAGTTTCCCCCCCCCGGAGATAAGATGCTGATGAGGGGCTTATGATCAGTCCTAAGAAGAAACCTGTTTCCCCACACATAGGGGTCGATTCCGATTCGGGCCGGAAATTTCTCCGACCGAGCCGGACCCGGAGAGATTTCCGACCGAATCGGACCCGTGCAGTCCGACCGAACGAGTACGATGCGCACGTATGCCATCGGACCCGAGTCGGTCGGACTCCCATTGAAGTCAATGGGAGCCGGTCGTGCAACGCGTACGCGGGCTCCCATTGACTCAATGGGTGCGAGTCGGACAAGTGCGCCCCCTACAGCGGGTACGCGGCGAAGCGATTCGCGCCGTACACGCACAGGTAGGGGGACCCATGGGTCCCCCTGTGTGCGACTCGCGCGGCTACGCGTACAGGGGGTCCGACACGGACCCCCAAAGTACGGCTCCGACAGCTCTTTCGAGCCGGAGTGCGCGGCTCGGTCGGACTGCTCGCGGCGCGCATCGTACTCACCCGGCCGGGAAACGTCTCCATTGCGCGGTGCGAGTCGAGTCCGAGCGAGTCGGTCGGTGCGGTTCGAGCCGGGAACGAGTCGGTCGGAGCGGTCGGGATGCCCGGACGAGTCGGTCGGCGATTCGCATCGTACTCGCTCGTCCGGACGCGCGTACGGATCGGTCGGGAAACAGGGCTCCGAATCGGATCCGGTAAAGCCGAATCCGATTCGGAGCCCTACCGGCCGAGATCGGAATCGGCCCCATAGTTGTGGAAATGTTCTATGGCCCAAATGCATGCTAATAACTCCCTCTCGATCACAGCATGCCTTCTTTCAGTAGCCGAGAGAGTCCTAGATGCGAAAGCTACACACCACTCTTCCTTCCCAGAGCACTGGCTAAGTACTACCCCCAGACCGTAAAGGCTAGCATCAACGGTAATGATGCATCTTTTATTAAGGCAGAAAGACTTGAGAGTGGGGGCATTCACAATCTCACTTTTGATTTGTTTAAAAGCTGTTTCCTGTCTATCCGACCAGACAAACTCGGTGGACTTCCTGGTCAACTCTCTGAGGGGCTCCATCTTGGTGGCAAATTCTGTATGAACTTACTATAATATTCACACAGACCCCCAAAAGAGAGGAGTTTCTCTCTGTTGTCAGGTGAGGGTGCATTGATGATAGCATCAACTAAAGACTTTTTGGGCACCACACCCTCACACGAGAGAGTGTGACCAAGATACTCCACCGACTTGTGGAAAAATTAGCATTTCCCAGCCTTAAGTGTCAAACCACTGTTTCTCAATCTTAGGCAAACCTCCTTTACATGTTGAAAATGATCATCTTCATTCTTGGAAAAAATTAGGATGTCGTCCTGGAAGCATTTCACAAAATTACCGACATTCTTAGAAATGTGGTACATGGCCCTTTGAAAAACGGATGCCGCCGACGCTAGGCCGAAAGGCATCCTCTTGAACTGAAATAATCCATGGGGAGTGATAAAAGAAGTGAAGTGTTAGGAATCCCCAGTGAGCTCAATTTGGTGGTACGCAGAGCGAAGGTCAAGAGTGGAAAAAATGCAGGCACCATCCAACATGCACACCATCTTGTTGATATTAGGAAGAGGGTGGCAATCAGCAACCAAATTGGCAATCAACGCTCTCATATCAACACACAGCCTAAGGCTTTTGTCAGGTTTCTGGGTCAAAACAATTGGAGAAACCCATTTGGATGACTCAATCTCTTCAATTATACCACCTTTAACCATGTCATCCAACATTAATTTTAACTCGGCCCTAACACTGATGGGGACCCCTCTAAGCTTTTGCTTGACGGGTACAGATCCTTCTCTAACTTTTATCCTATTGCTGAAACCTTTAAGCTTACCGAGTTCTTCAGAAAATACATCTGGAAACAATTTTGCAAAATCATCAGCACAGGAAGAGGTTATAGCAAGAACAGACACAGGTTCTTTCTCCCTGGGATTTAACACAATACCAAGCTTGGCCTGGTCACTCCACCCCAACACATTTACACCTTTGAAAGCCACATAAAGCTTAATAAAAGCACTGCTTTCTTTGAATTCAATGAACACTTCTTTGAAACCTATAAACTCAATATTAGAGCCATCGAAGTTCTGTGCCACAATATCAGGTTTACATAAGGAGCTCAAATTAAGTAAGTTCCCAAAAGACTCCGAACAGTATTGCCTCGTGATAATGGTCCAAGGTGACCCAGAGTCCGCCATAAGTTCAAGGTTCCTTCCAAGAATACAAACCAGACATTTAGGTGGACCAATCTTGTCAGCTTTGGAATCATCAAATGAGTCTCGAATGGAAACTACAATTCCAGTCTCTAAATCAGACTGGACATCATCACCAAAGGATGGATCACGAGAGACACAAGAAAGTTTTTCTTTGGAGTATTTGGAAGAAGAAAAAGAGGCACTTTTCTTTGTATTAGTATCCTTGCACATTTTGGAGAAATGGCCCAAACGTCCACACTTACTACATTCTTTCCCAATGGCAGGACAACGTGGAAAAGAGGCTATGTGACCAGGATTACCACACCTGTAGCAGTAAAAACTTTTGGGATTAGAGTTATTCTTGAAGTTGGGATTGTATGGGCCTTTAGAAGTGCTAGGAGTGACACTGTTCACTTCACTTGAAATAGGAGGCTTAACTTCTTTGTTGAGGAACTTCATCCACTTTTCCGACTGTTCCAAAGCCTTGGCAGTGCTGATGGCAGCCTCCAAGTTAGGTCGCCCATTATCCAAAGCTGCTCCTGAACTTTTTTACTTCTCACGTGAACAATGATTTGGTCCCTGATCATCTCATCAGTGATCAAACCAAAGTTACAATGCAAAGACAATGCACTGAGGGCAGTAAGGAACTCATCAAAACTTTCTCCCTCTTCTTGGGCTCTAGTGTAAAACTTAAACCTATTAAGGGCAACACTAGTAGTCGGTTCTCAATACGTAAAATGGCTTCATCGTAGGCATTATAATCACCTCCAGACCTGACAGGAGGGAGAGTCCTGTAAACTACTTGTCCCTCAGAACCTAAAAAATGAAGGAAAATGTTTTTCTTTCTCTCAGCCGACATGCGTTCGCCATCAATTGCTTTTAAATAAGTGATAAACTCCTCTTTCCACCTTGTCCATGGAATGGGTGGTTCCCCTTTGCTTTGCAGAAACTTACTTGGTGGATCAAACTGCATGGTAATAATAAAGTAGACAAAATACCTCTAATATAACTGCATAGTAATAGTATAGTAGACACAATATATATAAAAGTTAACAAATATAAATTAATAATGATCAGAATGTAGTCTGTAGAAGTAGATGACACATAAACAGTTTTAAAACAATGAGGTAAATAAGTTGACCCGTTGCATAAAAAAGATGTATAAATAGTCAAGGTGTGCCTGTCACCGTAAAGAAACAGGCTAAATGCAAGGTATCCAAAAGTTAAAGTATAATAGTTAGAGTATAGTGTGCCTGTCACCGTAGTTTGAACAGGTGTCCTACCTGTACAACAGCAAGAGAGAAATCATCACCGTGCTTGTATAATACTGAAAAACAACAGTGTTGAAGCTCTACAAATGGCTTCCAGGAGTAGACGCTGTTGTAGACTGCTGTTGTTGATGGTAAGAGCAGTGAAGAAACGCTCCGTAAAGGAAAGTGCTCGCCAGATTGACAAACCGATACAACTGTCTTCCAGTATCGGATGTTGTTTTGACAGGATCAAAATGGCCGCCGGCGTGATGACGCACGACATGGCCAACGTGAAGGGAGAAACTCCGTGGATGACGCGCAGGGCGAGGTAAGCGTCTAAGCAGTATCCAGGCAACAGTTGTTGCGAAATGACGCGCAGCCAGGAACGAAGTTGTAATGAGGGTATCCAGGCAACAGTTGTTGAAGGACAACAAAGACGTCACAGCGGGCTGCAGAGGAAATGGACTTTGGCAAGGAAGGAAAATGCCAAAACAAACAAAAATCCACCAGAAGGATATCGGATGGGTGAAAAAAATGAGGTTTTCACCAAAGTACCTAGGAGGCTCAGGAGAAATTATTGTAGCCATTCCGGTAGGTAGAAGACATGCAGAACACGAAGATAAGGTCCGGAAGACGTCGCTGCACCTGTGCCGTAGGAAACATGTAGCAGGCGAAGTCTTCTTCCAGTCGTCGCCACTTGTGAAGACGCAAGGCTCCGGTGAAGTAGGTAAATTTGAAGTTTATTAAAAGCGCGGCACAGTACACCCATACAATAAAAGCAAAGGCAGTAACTGTAATATGAGGGCTCTGGAACATGGAATCCAAATCGTACAACGCAGGTATACGGTTCCATGTTCCAAGGAGGGACAAAGCACGAGAGGAAGGCGGGAGAGAAAGGGAGGGAAGAAGAAAGAGGAATGTAACAGCATGAAATTACAAAACTACATTTCCCATGAACAGTTGGGAAAAAGAGAGAAATAGACATGCTACACAAGGCATTGTACTTAGGACTGTGTTGCGATTGGATGGACTTTGTCTGTTTCTTTTTTCCCAACTGTTCATGGGAAATGTAGTTTTGTAATGTAATGATTTCTTGAAAATGGCTGCTGGAGGAAAATGAATATCATTAAAGTGAAGAGAGATCAGCCTAATCCTCGCCTCCGTATCCTTAATAGAATTGAAACTTTCCTTTATGTTACTAGGAAGTTTTTCATTCTTAAGCATGTGATAGGTGTAATACCTCATTAATAGGTCAAAAATCACCATTATTTATGCTGTCTACAGTGTCCAAACTATAGAATCGGGTATGCTTTGAAGTTGGAAGGCTCTTGCATACATCGTAGAACACACACCTTCAATTTACATGATAGTAAGTGGGCATATGCAGTATAGACGTGGTTGAGTCACAACTAGGAAGGTATGCTTTATATGGTAAGCTCACCAAATCACCCACAACCAGTCTACAAAAACAAAAGATACGGTTTCCAGCAACTATTTGTATTTATATTTTCATGTGGTATTTGTATCACAGACCTAGCCAAAACACATCAGAGGGCTGTATAGAGTTAAAGGCAAGCATAAACTCATCAAGTGACTGGAGAGGAAGCTTTGTTCTGGGAGGAACAGATGTGTAGAGTATTCATTATGATATAATGTTCTTTTAAGTGATGTATGTTTAACTCTTTCCTAAATTGGAGCAGTGCTGGTTGGTCTTGATAGATTAGAGATGCCTTGTGCATAGATTTTCCTTCAGTCTAATGGTGTCTTTGCTGCAGGTGTGCCCACAGATAGTGAACGTGTCTGCAAAAAAAGCGCGGGTGCTGATCGTGGTGAATTTGTAAATGCAGCTTGTTTTGTTAAGGGGAAACAATGGATTTACATTAGGATGATGGTGATGTGAGCATATTTCTTCAGGCCTAGAATGAGATGTGCTGAGGAATGTCGGATGCTCTTAAGGAAGGGTCACGATGAAGCAAGGCATTACCACCATCCGTATGCAAGATTATGAGGGCTTGAAGAACAGTTCTTAAATCACTTTCTGGAAGAAATGTTTTCCCCTTTTTTAGTAGAGATACTTTGTACCAGGCCATTTTTTTGGGGCAATGTGTTCCTTAAAGGTAAAGTTGGTGTCGAGGATAAATCCAAGTAATACTCACTAGTTGCAAACTCCAGTAAAATGCTTTTGAGTGCTACCCACCAGTGGCCACTTTTTAAATTAGGTCTGCTGCTGCAAAGCTGTATTAAAAATCTCTGTGCTGGTTACACATGATCGCTAGATATGCCCTTAAACAATCTTCCTCATCATCCTAAAGGTTTGACACTATTGCATTAATGCACTAATGTCATCACCAGAAATGGGCGACAGTGCTCAATTCGTGCCCTTTTGCCTCGAGGTAACCATTCCCAGGGTGATCCGTGCAATGCTTTTCTTTTACACTGGAGATATTTTTTCTTTTACTTTGTCATTGCCTTTTCCTGTAGATCTCCCATGCAAATTAAAGTTACCTTCACCACAGTACTGCCAGTAATAAAACAGGCAGATATTGTCTAGCATTCAGCACTATTCTATTCCTATAGTACTGGTAGTGGGTGTGCTTGGGGTATTGCAGGCACCTGGGCAGTTATGTGTTTTTGGTCTCGAAATGTATAGAGTTTTATAACAACATGTGCCACATTGACTTTGTCCTCTGAGGTGGGGATTAATTTCTTGACGTCTTACATTTTATTAGGTTGCACTCTTCGTTTTTTAAAATTGCTCCCTTTTGCAAAATAACTCTTTTTATTGTTCTACCTATAAACCAAAGAATGCATAAATACTACCATAAATTGGGTGGTGAAATATACAATATAGATGGTGACATTATGGAGATGCACTAATTAAAGAACTCACAGTATCAAAAGACCATGTCCCTGTTGTTGTGCCCAAATGGTTGACTAAACAAGGAGACTAATAACGTATGAAGCCACAGAGATGGCAGGAACTATCTTCAACCCTCTGCTGAAAATATACCCAGGTTGTATGGCACAGAAAATGCATTGGTCAATACCAGGTATTGCACCAACTCCCTACTTCAGGCCACATGTACAAAGGCTTTGTTGTCACAAACGAGCCGAATCGCAGAAGAAGGCTTTTTTACATGTACAAAGTTCTATTTGCGATTCGGTAACCTATTACCAAATCGCAAATTTGGTTTGTGATTTGGTATTAGGAAGGGGCGTGTATAGAGCATCCCTTCCTCATACCCAATCACAGTGGTATGTTTGAATGTTTTGGGACAAAACTGCAGTTGCAAAATATTCACATTTTACAGCCTACTTCAAGTCGGTGGTAACCCATTTGCAAATGGAAAGCTATCCTCAAAAGACCCCTTCCCCTTTGTGAATGTTTGTAATAATATTCATTTTTAAGAGAAGGCAGTGGTCCAATACCCCTATACCCCTTTTACAACAGCTGCATTGGCTTCCGGTGCGAAAACGGATCATATTCAAGATCTGCTATATGGTTCACAAATCTCTACATGACATGGGTCCTAGCTATCTCTCAGATAAACTCTCAAGGTACCTGCCCTCCAGGTCCCTTCGTTCAGGGTTAAAATCACTTCTTTGTACTCCGTGATTTAACAAAGCAAAACCAAAGAGGATGATGGACGGAGTGTTGAACATTGCAAGCACTCACCCCCAGTCAACTGATCTGGGTTTAATCCATCATCATTTTTTAGCTCACTCCGCCACCCCAGTTCAAACATGGCCATATGCAAATCAGTCTGACCCTGTGCCTCATGGGAACAGTCCAGCCTGAACTGCCAAGCCATGTCTTCCCTGGACCGGAAACAAGCATCCTGGGACCGGTTTCGGGTTCATAACCCTCATCAGCCAGGCTATCTTGAATCCAGTGGCAAAGTGAGCAAGGAACCCACGTCTGGGCATACCCTGCCAACGTACGGCAAACTTAGCAAAACCAAAGAGGATGATGGACGGAGTGTTGAACATTGCAAGCACTCACCCCCAGTCAACTGATCTGGGTTTAATCCATCATCATTCTTTAGCTCACTCCGCCACCCCAGTTCAGACATGGCCATATGCAAATCAGTCTGACCCTGTGCCTCATGGGAACAGTCCAGCCCGAACTGCCAAGCCATGTCTTCCCTGGACCGGAAACAAGCATCCTGGGACCGGTTTCGGGTTCATAACCCTCATCAGCCACACTATCTTGAATCCAGTGGCAAAGTGAGCAAGGGACCCACGTCTGGGCATACCCTGCCAACGTAGGGCAAACTTAGCAAAACCAAAGAGGATGATGGACGGAGTGCTGAACATTGCAAGCACTCACCCCCAGTCAACTGATCTGGGTTTAATCCATCATCATTCTTTAGCTCACTCCGCCACCCCAGTTCAGACATGGCCATATGCAAATCAGTCTGACCCTGTGCCTCATGGGAACAGTCCAGCCTGAACTGCCAAGCCATGTCTTCCCTGGACCGGAAACAAGCATCCTGGGACCGGTTTCGGGTTCATAACCCTCATCAGCCAGGCTATCTTGAATCCAGTGGCAAAGTGAGCAAGGGACCCACGTCTGGGCATAACGTGATTTAACAAAGCGCGTTTGGGCGGCAGAGCCTTTTCCCACCTTGCCACCCTATATTGGAAGCAACTTCCCACTCACGCCAATGCCCCGACTACCTGAAATTTAGAAAATTGCTAAAAACCTCTCTGTTCTGAGTCTTCTTGGTTGATGACAGCAGTCACAGCGTGGAGATACCCCTGACGGGGTGATTCGGGTGCTTTACAAGCTAATAAATAATATCAAATGGACTACTGCCTAGGCCTGGGCATGAAATTCAGCTCACAGAGTGTGCTGAGTTTTTCCCACTCCATGCTCGGCGTAGCACGCTGAGCTGCGAAAAACTCCACTCCGCGCTCGCTTGTGAGTGCAAATGGGGAAAATCTTACTCCAGACCACCTCCTGGCAAGATCTCTCAACACGGGCGGTCATGGATGGCCGCTATTGCTCACGTTGAGAAAACGTCTGTTCGCATTGAGGAATCTGCCGCTTGAGTAGAACATCTACTTGAGCGACAGAAAGAGGCAGCGCCCTCCTGTGCTGTGCATGGTGCCGTTTGCGCTGATTTTCCAGTGCAGGACAAACATCCAGAGCTAACAATCAGTGCGAACGAAATGACAAAAACTTTCCATTAATTTTTTTGAAACGCATCACGTTTTCCTTTAAGGAAAACTGACTGCATTTAAAAATATTTGTTTTAATGCAATCACAGACATGGTGGTCTGCTGACCCCAGCAGTCCACCTTCCCTGTGATTTTAGTGATTCCCAATGGGTTTGCAAACTGAGATCTACCTCATTAATATTCATGAGGTAGGTCTATTTGTGACCCACTGGGAATCACAAAATGTGTAAAAGACACATTTGTAAATTGGTGTTTATGATTACCAAATAGTGAACCACAAAAATTCACTATCTGGTATTTGGTATTCGCAAACTATTACCTTTGTATATGTGTCCCTTCGTCCCTTACCCACACAGGCACAGACTAGCCCATAAGGAAAATCTCTGAGTTTGCACATTGCAGCCAGCACTGTTATAACTTGAAGTTTAATTCATGTTGAATATTACCCAACAAAAGATTTATTAGATCTGGTAGGGCTAACCTTCCACAGAAACAGGTAAAGGCCCTGAAATGAAACTGGGGTCTCACCTGCTATTTCCCTTGATTCCTTTCTTCATCCATGCAAATTTGAAAGCAAAGAGACAATATGTGTCTAATGAATGTAAAAAAAGCAAGCACCTAAGCCCAGAGCATCCTATCACCACACTACTGCAATGCTTATGGTGCCCAGGTCCAACTACCCTTAACACCAACATCTGCCTGAGCCCCTTTGCCTTCTTTGATACATGCCAAACTACAATATAAAAAACATTAAAATCCTTTGTGTAGTTTCATTATTCTATTGCCCCATTCTTTTCCATCCTCCCAAAATGATATGGAAAAAGCAATTAATTTTGTGAAGAAGCAAACCTGAACGGATCCCCCCAAAGCTGCATAAGGCTAACTTAAACCTTGACAATATAACATTTACCATGCAGTTACTAAGGAGCATATTTATAAGCCCCTTGCAACACCAGAGCGTCACTTTATATGATGCTCCGGTGACGCACAGTGCAGACCCATATCTACACGTCCACGCAAAGCCACCATGCATGGCTTTGCGTGGCCTTGTAGATAAGGTGTAGAGCCATACAGCACAAGTCGCTGCATTGCCTTACATTGCGGCATGGAGGAATGCCATGGGTGTTCCCACACAACACCCATGGATTTTGACATTGCCCAGATTCACTACAAAGTGTGAATCTGGGGCAGCGCCAAAAACGTATGCCTCCCCAGAGCAGGTGTAATGAGGAGAAATGCTAAAATTTCTCCTAGTTTTTCCCTCTTTCCATTCTGCACACATTGAGGGCCTCATTATGATGTCTGGCAGAATCAATCCCGCCCAACACCGCAACAGTCATTAGGATGCAACCGAACACTGTTCGGTCGCATTGCTACTTTTACTATGGGAGCATGCATTCCGGCCATAAACTGGTCCTAATGCATGTTCCCATTGTAAAATAGGAGGTGCAGTTCATCCTTGCACCCCGTGGCAGGCACCTTAAGGGGGCCCCAAAGACGCTTTGCGACATGGTTTCCATGTCGGACAGACCGGCATGGAAACCATGTCGGAAAGCGTCATCTTAATTTCAAGGGCAGAAAGCCCCTCCCCCCCCCCCCCTTGAGATTACTTGTCACATTCTGACTGGCAGATGGGCTCTCCGCGCCAATTGGAAGCCAGCCGGAATGACCGGTCTGATTCCTTTCCGACCACCTCCATTGTAATGAGGCGGTCGGAAAGGAATCCGACTGGCACATTACGATGTGGCTCAGAAGGCTCCTACTGTTGGTCGGAACCTTCCAGCCTCATCATAATCGGCCCCTTAATGAGGAAAACGCCACTCATGATTGCCCCTTCCTGCACTAAAACAATCATGCCAACAACACAGATACCCTTGCACCATGGTGCAAGGTTGCCTGTGTTGGCACACAGCTTTAATTTTTGCGCCGTCGTTGGTTGAAAGGATAGGAATGCACTGTATCTTGTAAACTCGGTGCATATCTGTCATTTCAAATTGGCATAGGGGATGCATCAATTCTTAGTAAATATGCCCCTAAATTCCTAGGCAAAATCGTTGAAAAGTATTTTGCATCCTGATGTGTGAGAAACTCAAGAATGACACCCCTTTTCAGTTTTATCCTTCACTCTTCAGAGGACAGTGGCACAATGAGACAGGAAATATTCAGGGTGATGTGACCCTCAAGACCACTGACAATAGTGACTTCATCTCCTCATGTTTCTTATCCTATTAGTTGCAACTGGCACTATTGTTAATCAGGCCCTGCCTGATGCCCACTCCACTATGATGGACTTCAGTGGCATCATCCTGAAGTAATGTGTCCACTACCTGAAGAATTTTTCAATATCTCAGACTATCACTGTGATGTACGCCAAAGATCAAATCCTGGTGGACAAGAACAACAAAATGTGTGTACGCAGATGACCTTCAGCTCTACCTTGAGGGCTCTTGTGCAAGCATATCACCAGTCTGAAGGATTGCTAGCCATATATAAACATGCATTTTAAAGGCATACATAAAGGTCAAACTACAAAAAATGGAAGGCCTCATTTAAGAGTTTTTGCCGTACCGTAGCACCGCAGGCTTTCCTGCTGCGCTGCCCTACGGCAAAAGAAAAGGACTGGAATGTGCCATATGTATAAGATACAGCGCATTCCTGTCCTTTTCCCCAGCGCTGGTGCACAATGGGCTGCCTTGCACCAACGCAGGCACCTTTGCACCATGGTGCAAAGTTGCCTGCGTTGCTGGGATGCAAAAATAATCACAAGAGGCTTTTTCCTCTTTCTATGTGTACTGCAGAATGCATCACACATAGAAAGAGGCAAAAACGAGGAGAAATACAGATATTTCTCCTCGTTTTACCTTCCTTATGCCTCTCCTGGGGAGGAGTATGTTTTTGGCGCTGCCTGAGAGTTACGATTTCTTGTAAATCTGGGGCAGTGTCAATAAGCCATGGATGTTGCTGGGAACGTCCCCAGCAACACCCATTGCATACCCCTTTTACACAGAAAACTTCTTTAAAGGGAGCAATAGTTACAAGGCAGCATTAATCCCAAAAAAGTGGCTTAGTGCTGCCTGGTAAATATGGAGAAGGCTCCTGCGCCATCGGGGCATCACAAACATTGATGCACCGGCGGCACAAGGGGCTTATAAATAAGCCCCAGAGCATGCATTAATCCCTCACAATGGCAAACAAACAAGCACATGTTTTGGAATTGTTCTCCAAATAGAAGACAGCTCTAATCCACGTCTTGCAAATGAGAACCAACTATAAGTCCACATTACAAAGAAGACAAAGAATGAGCTGTTCAAGCACTATGTTGCATGTAGTTGCTGGCAACAGCCTTCTACCTGGGTCAGACTCCCACACTAATTCCCGGAAGAAAGTTCTCGCTTCAGTGGCACAAATCATCGGTGGACTTAGGAAAAAGGTACAAATCTCTGCAAAGCTCATTGAATGTTATCGATTCCTCAGCCTCAGTCAGAAGATGCAGACTTTATTTGACCTGGTGATTACAGGCTCGGGTAGACTCTGACATACTTGTATTTGCAGCCCCTGCACACATAGGTGTTTGCGCAGGGGTTGCTAATTACTGTGGCACTCGTAAGCAAAGTCTTAGATTCCTCATGAGTAATCAAAGCCCATGCAGATAATATTAAAATCTGGCAAGCATTTGGCTCTTGATATCCAATGTTGCCCATAAATAGTATAGGCCACAGAGCATCTAGTGCTAACACTGACTGGACTTGCTCTAATCTTCACCTTCCCTGCCTACCTCTTGCAACATTTAAATGGAATAAAACATAATCAATGGCTAACCTTCTCCAACCTCCCAAAAATCGCAGCAAACAAAGAGAGCTTACTAGAAAAGGACCTTCACAATAACAATAAGGGTCAACCATCATTAACCAAACATGACCGTGCAATTATTGTTTTTATGATAATTATTTTGACATACTAAACCAACAAAAACAAAATATTTTATTCAAAAAATTAAATGTCATTTTGTAAAGCAAATTAAACTCGAAACTATGTTTGCACCACTTGTCCAACTCAATAAGTTATAGACGTACTTCAAAATGTAAAAACATCCTATTTTGCATATTAAATGTCTCATGTGAATAGCTGTATAACAATATGAACGGGCTACAGGAATTTACAGTTTTGGCAAAAGCAAATGCTCTTACTAAGTTGTTATTATTATTGCAGACCTAATCTACATCTCATACAGAATGATCAAGAGATATTCCTCGTATATCGTAACATATCTTACAATCGGGGATCCTATCATACAGACACTGCCATTGTATACTAAAATCTCGCGTAAGTGTCTTGCATTAGGTGATTAATTTTCATAAAGATATTTCTTGTAGCATTTTTTAGGAGCGCTGGACACGCACAACGAAAATGTTCAAAAAGAGATCATTGACACAATCAACACCTTAAGAAGAAACGTGACACCACCATCACGAAATATGTTACAAATGGTAAGTCTTTATTTCTTATTTTGAAACCATGTTCTCGTTGTGAGCAAATGAAGGCAGGATATGTATCTTAAATTACATCAAACTGGACAGATTGTTTGTATGTCTCACCCACAGGCAGCTGTGGCTGTTTGATGGAGAGGTTATTGTGTGTGAATAACCATTTAGGAAATGAATAAAAAGTGGACCTATACTGAATAAACACAATGTGTGACCAGAAAAGAGCAATTATCAAAAATATATTATTTTATTTGTTTTTTATATATATAAAAGTATTGAGATTTTCTCTTTTTAGATAGAAGAAAAAGAATTAATGAAACATAACATCAGTGGCAAATTTGATAGACATACAATTTTTTCTTTTGCTTTTGCCTATGTATGTAATACAGGTTGAGTGTGGGATTATTGTTAATAGTGTGTATACATATTAATCCTATTCATACATGGCCTAATGATGCATCATATTTAGTTAAGGCATGTCAAACATGATGTTATATTGATAAACATAAATAAATACAAACACCTAAAATCAAAATCAATACATATATAGTACTAAACAACCAAGCAATGTGGTTATGGCTAACATAATTTGTATCTGCGTGCGTTTTGGCGGTACGCCTTCATCAGGTAGCCATATGGGTTTTGTTGGCGGTCGTCTAAACAGTAAATTTTAAGTGAAAACTGTTGATAGCGATGGATGTAAAGAAAGCGCCCAATATTCATAGAATCATAATAAGTTGCCTCACAGCTCTGTGTTTGTACGAATATATTGATTGTTCAGAGATGGTAACGACACCATGTATTCAGCACGATCAAAAGATGATATAATTCACTCTCATGTGATGATGAGATACAATCTTGTGGATGGACCGATATTATCGCTAGATACCCGATGCGGAAAAGGACCGGCGTGTTTCAGATATAATAAAGATGACACGCAAGGAATTCCTTGGAACAATCTGAGTTTGAGGCCAAGAATTCAAACGGGTAAAAAGATGTTTACGTTATAGGTAGGAAAAGACGATATGGGCGCAAGGTGATAACTTTGGTGTGAAAATGATGAGCCCCTCTTCAATGGTTTGAACAGACCGACGATGGCCAGTGTCAGGAAGGTCTACCACAGGTATCACTGACATACGGGGCGAGGCCTCACACTCCGAATACGGGCCGCAATGCTCTGAAGCCGCAATGTTCTACTTCTGTCACCAATACTGACACATACATACATATATACATACATACCATGCAAAAAGAGTGAGGTTTTGGACAGCCCCTTTTGGCCATTGGCTGTTGACAGTATTTTTATTGTTTGCCATTTGCTGAGTTGGGCTGTCCCTAAAGCAATGGCATTTTGCGAAACATTATAATGTAATTTAAGTAATTCTTTTCATTACCTCATCACTGTTCTTCCGCAATGCTTCGCTCTGTGTCTGTCCCCCCTCAACTCCAACACTTTGAATTTAATTTTTGATTCTACCATCAAGACAGTGGAGTACCATTAGAGATGGTTTAATGCGTAATCAGTATTTTTTGTGACCCAACCTATTAACACATAGGGTAGTTCACAAAGTTCCAATGCATATTGGTAGAGGTCTGTGTGCAAATTGGACCCACTTCTACCAAATGCATTTTAGTAAATTCCTATTAAGAAATCGCAAATTGCGAATAGTTATTTTATGCAATCAACAATTTCTGAATTGCAGTCTTAATACAACAGGCTCTAGGTCCTTTACATCACCCAATGGTCACTCCTTTTCTATGAACCGAAAATATTTTTGTGATTCCCTAAAGAAATGTGTACGTAATAAGGAAAAAATCAGCAGTCAGCATTTTTTTCCAAATATTGTATTGAAAAATCATAATAAATTCAACTTTCATACATCCCAAGTGGTGTATTTTTTCATCATTTCCATTATCTGTCTAGTGGGATAAATGTCGTTCAGTTGGAAATTGCATCTAGTGCCATCTCATGAGCTTAGGTTTTAAACAAAATTCAATTAAAGTTATTTTCTTTGCAATGATTCAATGTTACAGCCATTTATTTTTGCACAACACAGGCTGTTTTTCCAAAAAAGTTAGTTATTAGTACATTAGAGAACTGACACTGGAAAGTTGTCTTCAGCTATTGGTCTTGCCACACCAGCGATGTGACTGTCATTAATATAATAAAGAATCAGGTTAATATAGCAACATTATTTCATCCCTCTGTCCGTCAAAATTTGACTTTCTGTAAATGTTTAACAACATCTCTATTCCCTGATCTTCATAGAGATTTTTGAGAGTTTGCTTGGCTGGTCTTCACTATTTCCAAGAAGTATTACTCCCTTGACAGCTTCTACAGTTTCACCATAATTATGGCTTTCCACTGTTTCCAATGCTTTTGGAAAATCCACGATCCTAATATGAGTTGATTTGTAAATTCTCTTTTCAAATTAAGAAAATGTACGTCTTGGTTTATTGTCAAAAGCACTCTCAATCAGCTCCATATCTTTTTAGGATCTAATTTCCATTCCCATTACATTTGGGATATTTTAAAGTATATCACTGGAAGCTAAAGTCTGATAAGTTACATGATGTGGATACATCTAATTTTTAAAGTATGCTTAGCCTTTGTCATATATGGATACAATAAAGCCTGCACTCAAAGACTGTGGGATTTCATCCATAATTAAATAATTAGTCACATTATCTTGGCAGTTCCACCATTATGTTAATTTTCTAAAACCATCTGCAGGTTGAACCAAGGATAATGACCAATCACTACATTTCTATTGCAAGTAAAGTTCATAGTAGAAAAGGTTACTCCTTGATTGAGAATCTGTTCCGAGAAGCAACAGTGCTTGAAAATTCATGTTTAGATTTTTACCTCAGAAAGGGCTGTTACATCACTGATAGATATTTTCAACCTCTTAGATGCTTTTTAGGCCATCAACCACAAGCACCTAGTAGATAATATGAAAAAGAGAACTAGAATTGCTGAAGTATGCCAACATCATCAACTTATCATTGGAATGCATTCACTTGAGAACTCCCTCCCCCCCCCCACACTCTTTTGAGGCTCTGCGTGCCCCAGAAGTCAGTATTGTTTTTTTTATCATCTACTTTCAACTTTTACATACATTGCAATCTCTGGCAGAGGGAGGAAATTGAGTTTATGAGACAATGGTAATAATGAAGAGTGCTGCAGGACTCCACACCAACTTAATACCTATGAATAGGAAGAGGCAGAGTCTGGAAGCACTCTATTACAAAAGACTCTAACCAATGTAATACTATATGACTCAGATCCCCAGCTGTTAGAGGCACTGAATCAGCACCCCATGAACAATGGGGCAAAAGGCAGCAGAGATATCTAAGAAAACTAAAGCCATATTGTCCTCATTTTCAATGCACCAAAACATCAGTAGGACCAAGAACAATGTTCAATGAATCTAGTGGTCCAGTACATTCTACTGTTGAACGTTGTTTTATGACAAGCCTTTCTCACAACATATCCAACTTACCCAAGACAGATAAAAGTGTAGTGTAGTAGGCCAATAGTTGGAGTAGGTAGTAAGATCTAGTTACCCTTTTTTAGAAGAGGTGTGACCACCCACATTTTCCAGTCATTCAGTAATAGGATGGCGTTAATCAGACTCAAGAGGGCACAGTGATAAAGAGCAAAGTATTGTCACTGGGCACATATCACCAGGTAACCCAATTTGGTTCTTCTTAAGGAAAGAAAGGATCTCCTCCCGCAAGCAAGAGCTAAATTTCTCTGAGCTGGGACCAGACCATATTGAAGGGCGATGAATAGCAGATAGATCTACAGAGACTTGATGTCAACCTTGTGGATGAAACAGGGAGTAACTCTCTCAGAGAAAGCTTGAGATTGCAGTTTAAAGCTAGAAAGGCAGTTAGGATTGATGAACAATTTAACAAACTTGAAAGCTGCTTTGAAGAGTTCTGCAAATCTAGAGGCTTGTTATGAAACCAGTCTTTGACCTGAATAATAGTTTTCTTATACATGTAGTCTTGTGCCAAATAGGCATGTACTTTCCCATATTACTTTTGCCGGGGACATTTCATCTTACTTGTTTGGAGTTTAATCTCCAGCAAAGAATCTGAATGCCATGGATTTTGTGGTTTGGAAACACTGTTTGGGGGTTTCTTCATGGAGCCATATTTGTCCAAAGTTGATAAGTGATTGTTTGTAAACATAGCTTCCAAGCGTTTGAAGCTAACTGGCAGAATTTTACTTTTTTGACTGACTGGGCATCTATACGACTGTTCTTTTAGAGGCCTATTCCTACATGTCGCTCACTGAAGTACTTGCCATTTGGGTATTGAGCTCAGCATGAAGTAAGCTCTTTGCCAGATCTACCTGAATTTCATTGGTGCTAATATTGCTTGACTGTTTGCACCCCAGCCTCATAAGAACTGAAGCAATAATGCTCTTATTTATTCTCATAATTATTATGAGACTATAAGCATTGCATTTTGTGTGCAGTTATGGTTCTAATGGCAATGTGTGAGCTATATTTCGTAAATGTAACTGATCTTTCACTGTGTTTTATAAGTGTACTTCAGATATTTTTTGAATAAATATTAAGTTGATACGGCCACAGATAACTATAGGTTTATAGTAACTTTGATTTCTTTTTAGATGGAAAGGTAAGAATGTTTACTTGTGATGGTGTCAGGTGTGATAGTGAATTATAATGCATATGTACATTTGCAGCCTAACCCCTGTTCTACATGTCCTTTCACTGTGAGCAAAACCACCTTGCGGCTAGCCACTATGGCATGTAGTCTTTGATAATGTGCAACAGTACTTTGATGTAGGCAACCAACATCTTTTTTGTGACCAATCACGCAGTTTGCAAATTAAACCCATTCTAGTACCTTTACTTTCATGCAAATTCATCAATATAAACTACTTCTTGTCAAATATGCAAAAAAACAGATATCCCTGCACCAGGCTTAACTTACTTGACATACAAAGAGAAAACTAAACCTGTAAATCCCTGACAAATTTTGTCAAAGGGTGCCAAAGATATTAGCAAATGATGTCTTACTGCTCCCACCCTGTAACAATGGCACTCCCTTTTTCAATCTGCATGTAGGTCAACATAGCAAATTAAGTTTAACATGCCAAGAATCTACCAAAGGTCATTGAGATAGATGGGATTGCACTAAAGTTATTAACAAATTATTTTTTTTGCCGCCCTTCCCCCTTTAACTTTGTCCCACCTTATCAGATATCATTGAAACAAGAAATCTCTAAAATGGGCTAAATTTGCTAATAGCCTGCACAATTTCATACAGATTTACCTAGGTTATCAGTAAGTTAACACAGTTTGACCATGCATTTTAACTGTGCCCACACTTGATAGTTTTGTATGATACTCAAACTATCCAAAGTATTCCAAACATGCTAAGTGTCTAACAAATGTCATGCAGCTTTGAGAAATTCCATTAAAGTTATTTGCAATTCAATGCTTTTTGACCCCTCTTTCCTCTACTGTTGGATCTGCATGAATCCACATTCTTGCGCTAGGCTTAACTGCTAACAGCCTGCAGAATTTAGTATAGATTTATTAACTCATTGTCTATATCCTCATTCTAGTAATTATGTTATGAGTCATGTCCACCTGATACAGACAGGATTTAGAGACCTGTACTCACCAAACAAAGACAACAACTTCATCTTGCCCTACCTTCTTGCGTGTGGTAGATCTGTACTACCTAGCGCCAGATGCCTCCTTTGGGAGGAGCTGTTTGCGCTTTACAACTAACTTTTCATTCATCCATTCACCTACACCCAATGTGTCCTGATTTGTGTATGTCTAAGAGGCAACATTGATTGTGCAAACAGGACTCCGTTGCTCTGCAAACAATATCAGCTGATGAAGCTGCATCATACCTGTTTGTTTCTTCCTTGACCACTGGTGCACTTAGGCTGCAGTTGAGGAACACAGCATAAGCGTGATATGGTCTGAAGTAGACCTTGGAATGGTGCAGCTAGCAAGCTGTTCTACCCCTATGAAAGAGCAAAGAACCTGTTGCAGGTCGCATTTGGGGTGCATGCTGGGACACGATGTGGGATACTTAGTACATGCACCATTGAGCAGAAAACACAGTTTTTAACCAAGGATGTGCAGATGAGGATGCACTATGCCACAGTTGGTGCACAATAAGAAATGTTTATGCATCTTCCCTTTTTATTCCAAGCCCAGTCATCAATTAAATGAATGTTCATTGGTTACAAAAAAAAGGAATGTGTGTTTAAAAAAAGTTAATGTAAGATAGTATTAGATCTGTTTCGCGCATTTACTTTCCATATCCGCCATTTACTCATCAGTTTCTGATGGAGAAGGAGGGGGCGGTAGTGGTGGTACTAGGTGCTCAGCTTCAATTACTGAATCCAGTAAAGCTAGCATCATGTCAGCCAATGAAATTTCAAAGCTGATTGAAGATGCTCTTTCTAGAGCTTTAGCCTCTGAGAGATTGAAAAAGAAACAAGTACATCTAAGTCCCCTGGGAGTCATATTATTGATCTTCTTCCAGTTATTGTGGTGCTGAGATAAGCACTTGAAATTCTGGTAAATATTCAGAAGAGACGAAGACAGCCTTGTTCTAGATCATGTCAGAGAAATCCTGTGCTTTCCTGAAGTTCCAGATTGGGGAGATGTTCGAGGTATTTTTCCCCTTTGTGACAAGCAGTCAAATTTGGCTCTTCCATTAAATGATACAATTAAGACTAATCTTGGGAGAATCGAGTGATTTTGAAAACATTAACATCACTTGTTTGTGCACAGAATATATGTTCTGGAAAATGCAGAGGGCATCCTCCCCTTACCAATAGAACTGATTCTGACTTTTCTGGCAACGTCTATTGGTCGTACACCAGTAAATCTGGAGGACTGTACACCTTTAGATCTGGCAAACAAGAGGTTGGTGTCAAGATGGACTAACCTGGAAATTCGTATCCAACAGGAGTGGTGGTAGTTTCCACACATCGCCAAGCCCAAAGATAATCACATATTACTATCGAGGATATTCACAGTATGGGATAAGTGAGAGGAAAAGAGACACTAGATATTGTCACACACCTGGTTGCATAGCTGGGATTAGTTTGCATGAAACGAGCGTTGATCAAAAAAAAGTACTTGGTTTACATTCAAAGTGATAATTGGATAACTGTAGCTGGAAAAACATCCATTAGTATTGTATGTTTCTACTCCTGGTCTTCATATATTTATTAACATTGATATCAGCATTCGATATGATAATATATATGTGCTAATACACTTCCATTAGAGTTTAAAAAAATCATAACCCAAACAAGCAACCCGTTGTGGAATAAAAGTGCAATACAGTTCAGAATCCTAATGGATGAATCCTGGCGAAAACAAACAGTGGAAAGGAGTTCATAATCCTAATGGGTGAATCCTTGTGAAAACAGCAAGTGCAAGTCTATATCCTTGAGAGACACTTCTCTGGTTCCAAGATGTCTTTCATCAATGACATAAAAGAACAAACGGAAGGATTCCAACAAGAATTCCCAGCTACAGTAATTATATATAACAATTGCCTAGCAAGGATGCTATAAACTGTAAGGAACGTATGCACTCTACATTCAAGATGAGGGAAGGGGCATCATTGACAAGCCTTTTGAGAGTCCTGTGGGCTCAATAGACATGTAGTCATTCTTGTCTTTATTCAGATGTTTCATGAAAGATTCCTTATGAGACATAAGTATTCTGTGCAAGCATCACCCAGACCCTATGCACCCTTCCATCCTCTTCTACTTATAGTAAAAAGTACAGCAGCAGGGTCCTCCTCTGGTAGGCCCACAATTACTAGAGGCAAATAAAACAGTAAACAAAGTTATTTTATACTACTCTTTTTAAGTATTTGATTTTATGTTTCAGAACAAGGGTTTTAAATATGTGCATGGCAAAAATGTAAGAAAAATAGTCTTGCATTTTGAAGTTCTCTGTGAATAAACCAGTGCTTAATTTGTAAAGAAATAAGTCCCAGTGCTCTAGTCAAGAAGTCTCCGCAGCTTGCTCCACCCATTGCCAATGACAGTACCTACACAACTATTAACCAGCACACTGCTACAAGTGTGACAATTCAAACTAATCCAGGCCCCCAAAGCTATAAAAATAGCTTGGGCGGCAGGTATTAGTTGTTTTTAACATATGCTGATTTAATAAACAATTGCTGTTCTGCTCATCTCTAAATTATACAAACAGCGCCACCATGTGGCAGCTGTCATAAGTGCATGTGTTGACAATTAAGTGCTAGTGCCGAGTACGGAAACTACTGGCTCAAATTAAGCACTGGACTAAACAGAATAAAACGGTTATACCAGCAGTTCCCTTTACAATATTATATTAATGCATCATCTTGTCATAGAAATTATGGTTAGTTATGTTTGTCCTGTGTAGCCATCTTTCAGCTGCCCTTGTTTCACCTTACCCAAGAGTAAGGGGAAGGTGTTTCTCACTATCAGCGTCATCATAGTTGGGACCAATAGGTAGTCCTTTTCCATTAAATGCTTCATGTAGCATTGCACAACATGAAATAATTTTGCATGTTGTTTCAGTCTGCTTTTTAAAAGTCCAGAAGTCCTTTCTACTACATCTCTTGTACATCGCTGTTCTCTGTTTTATCTCCTTTCTTTGGCGTAACACCATTCAAATAAAATGCAAGTAGCCAAGGATGAATGCAGTCACCCACAAAAACAAAATACATTTCAACATTTATTGTAAAATTAAATAACATTTATAGGGCCTGAGGTACAAAAGTGTGTTTTTGCTATTCAAATAAAATGATGATTTTTGAATCACAAAATGTGACGTACTATGCATTTCGGTTCACAAATAGTAATTTCTTAATATTCACTATTTATTTTTAAACATGGGGGGATATGTACAGAAAATGTCAGAGGGTGGTGGAATGACAAATTTGGCAATGCCAGACTCCAACATTTTCAAAATGCTGTGATGCGCCATATTTACAACAATACAGCGCACCCCTGCATTTCCCCTAGCGCTGACACTAAAAAAACTGCCTTGCGCCATGTTGCAAGGGTGCCTCCGCTGCAGGGGCAATGGTTTATGTGCAGGAATGGACACCTTCCTAAACATAAACAATCTTTAAAGGTGATTTGCTATTACTATGTGTGCTGCAGAATGCATAGAAAAAGCAAAATACGAGAAGTAATGAATAATTTGACCTCTTTCTTTTTGTGGGAGTTTTATATAGCGTGAACTAGAGCCAAAGGTATTAGAGCATTTTACATGAGCACCAGTTGCGTTACAGATGGACACATTCATTTGCCTGAAGCAGTATCAATAGTTTCCAAGTGGAGAGGTGTGGTGCAGCGGCCAGGGCAGCTGACTTCGAAGCACAGGGCTCACGGTTCGATCCCTGGTGACAGCTCAGCACCATGTGACTCTGGGCAATAGCTCCCTTAATTTCCACGACGGCGCATTGAGACCCGTAATCGTGCTTTACAAATACGGATTTACATTTTTGATAGGCACGGGTAGATTAAGTGATTTGCCCAGAATGACAGAATGTTGAGCGTCCCTGCAGAGACTCGAACCTGGTTCCCCGGCTCTGAGGTCTCCCACTCTAGCTGTTAGGCCACATCCTCTCCCCATCCTCATATTGCTATCCTAGGACCAGGTTTTACCTGCCCTAAGTTTTTGGCTCTACCCCATCCTTGTAAATATGGAGCAGCATCAAAAAGCAATGGGTGTTGCGGTGGAACTCCCACAGCTACACCCAATGCCCGCTCCTTTTGCAGAAAGGGGCATATTTACAAGGTGGCCTTAAGCCACATTAAGTGGCTTAACACCAACTTGTAAATATGGGGTATGGAGCAACGCCACCAGAGCATCAGAAAAAGTGATGTTACAGTTTGAAAAGCATTAGAGGCTTGTTTTTTAGTGTCTGCATATTATGACATCACAGTTCGAGGATCTTTTCCAGAATCATTCATTCTGTGACTTGAAGAGATGCAGATATGTAGAGCTAATCCAAAAACATTGGAAGAGGGAAATGATCACACAGGAGTTATGGGAGAAAGTCTGCAGGAAAAGGAAATGAAAATGTAATGAGAAGGTGTTCTTGGGGCAGAGTGAGTAGCACGGAGAATGAAATCTTGTTTGGGAAGCTCTTCCTTACAGTTTTGTCAACTAAAAAAGAAATATAGAGACAAATGTAAACCGGAATGAATGCTCTTGGGATTACCAATCGAAGTATAGGAGAGATAAGGAAGAGGTTGTATGACATTAGGTCGAGAAAAAAATCCAAAATAGGCACCAGGAGACAGGAGGCAGCAGCAACAGTTAGAGGGACCAACTTACTGGAAACATCTGGCCTGTGGAGAAAATAAGTCAGCTTCCCAGCCTGAAGCAGTATCAAGAGTTTCCAATAGTGATTCTTCTGCACTGAGGAAGAAAACTACAGGTATTTACATTTTAACTTTGCTAACTTTTAACATATATATTTTTAATATAGAAATACATAGCTATTTGTAGAAAGTTTATTACACAAAATCCAGACAAGAATCCATGCCGGGTTTTACAAAACCTTTTAACAGAGAATTATGGACAATGTAACACATTATTTTTTTCTAAAGATTTATTAAACAAAATTATTTGTCGATAAATAAGAATAGGTGTCTGTTGGAAAACGAGGCAGTATCTGTGAGGCCTGCACAAATAACATGTCACATTTGTCCTTCACTGGGAACCAAACACCCTAGTGCAGCGCCTGACTCTCAGAGGGTAGCGTTGCTTACTCAAGGGAGGTGATGTGGGCTAGTAATCGCCATTTACAAGTACGCAGAAATAACACTCAATAATTGATTGTCCAGTCTGTACTTTGCTTTATAAAAGTAAGAGTGCATTTATTAAACACACACACTACTCAATACTATGCAACAATTTACAAATATACAGAAGATGTTGGAATTACTTTGTGACATTGCATAACATTTCCACCCCTCCCAAAGGGGGGTGGGGTCTAGTACAACCACTCCCATGTATGCACATCATCTTGCCCCCTAATGCAGTTAGTTGAGCATAACCTGGAGCGAGGGCCCTGTGCACCTGCACCATCCCAGTGGCGACCCACCCCATTATCTCAACAAGCATTTAAAATAGGCCCACCTACCCTGGTGACACATAACCCTGCCTGAACATGTCTCACTGACCATATCGTATACACCTCTACATCTTAGGGGCTAACAGTCTGGGTTGTTCTTCACCTAACGCAGCAGCAAGAATTCATGACTAAGCATCACTTAAAATGACAGTACTTATCACAGTTGTTAACCATTTTAACACATTGCAATACACAGCGTCTAAAAGGCATCACAGGTAAAATCAGAGAATTAAGCCCTTACAGCCAGACACCCTAGCAGGAATGTCTGGCAACATAACCCCACTTTGCTAATGACTCCACCTTACACAGGTACTTCAAATTACACGTGTGACTTGCAGTCCCTCTAAAAGAAATAAAAGTGATAAATGCATTTGTGGTGCAATTACACCTCTTCACCTCCAATGGATGCTCTTCTCCAGGCATCCCCAAGTCAGCCCTTCACACCTTGAGGTAGTCCCTAAGGCATCCCCAGCTGTAGAACAAAAGTTCCAGCCATGGGGAAGCCTGGCTTAGCCCTGGAGGGGTTATTCTTTCCAAGTCCCCAGAGACTTAGGGAGGGACTTACTTCCTTCGTGCTGGGGGTTGACTGCGTTGCTCCTGCAGCTCCCTCTGCACCTTGTCACACCTTTGGCGGTGACCCCGTCCTCCTAGGGCCACGCGAACCGAGGAAAAGCTGTTTTCCCTTGCAGGCCGGTCCGGGCCTGCAAGGCATTATGGGGCGCTCTGTGGCAAGTGCGTGCATAGTATAACAGCGGCTCTCCCGCTGTGTCGGGGGGAGCCGCGCAGCCTTTTCCTGCATCCCGGCACCGCATCCGCCCTTCGTTGGGGGTCCGGTCCCACCCGGACCCCTGCTGCCCAACAGTGAGTGTTTCGGCTCGGGGAGCCCACCCCCTGCCGCTCCTCTCTTCATGGAGACCCGGTCCCACCCGGGCCTCCCGCACTGCAGCAACGTTGGAGGGCAGCCCGGAGAGCCCACCCCCGGCTGCCCCCGCCAGCTCCCCGCGCGGCCCGCACCCTATGATGCGGCCGCGGGAGCCGGAAAGTCAGTTTTGGTCTGCCCGCTCCGGCGGGCAGACGTGGAGTCTTCCGCCAGTCGGGTGGGACCTCGGGGGAGTGCGACGGCACTCCCCCCACCTTCCTCCAGCCACAGGGGGAGCACGACGGCACTCCCCCGCCTTCCTCTGCCACTTCAGGGCCCGGAGATGGGGTCCTGGGCCCCTGCAGATTCTTCACGGGGAGCGCGACTGCGCTCCCCGGCTTTCCTTTGCCAGAAAGGGGGGTTGCGCGACGGCGCGCCCCTATCCTCATTTCCGTCGGGGGCCAGGGTGGGCTCCTGGCACCCCGTGGGGGCATTTTCACCGGGAGCGTGACGGCGCTCCCTGACTTCGCTTTGGGCCCGGACTTGGGGATCCCGGGCCCCTCTCTCCAATCCACGGGGGCGCAACGGCACTCTCCGGTCTCCTTTTTCGTCGGGGTCCAGGGTGGGCTCCTGGCACCCCTTTTTGGGCAGTTTCACGGGGAGCGTGGCGGCGCTCCCTGGCTTATCTTCTTGTGGGGACAGCCCCGGGCCCTGACCCACCCTGGGGGCACATTTAAGACCGGCGGCGGATCCCCACGCACTTGGTCGTCTATCTCCTCAGAGGTCGCCTACCTTCTGGGGGGCATATCTCAGCCCCCAGGGTACCGATCTTCCTCATCTTGGCCTCTTCTTGCTCCTGGTGGCGCTCCCCAGCCACTGGGAGCACTTTCCTTTGCCCTCCTGGTCTCAAGGAGTATGAACTCAACAGGGAGCTGTCTTCACTGGCTCCCTGCACCAGCCTCTCACCTGGCTCTTCTCCTGGGCCTCTCTTCTCCATGTGCAGAGGCCCCGGCTCCTGCTCACTGGTCCTGGACTCCTCTCCTGGCGCTATTCAGGATCCTGGGACAGTCAGGGTGTTCCTCCTTACAACTGCCCATGGCGCCAGGCTCCAGCACCTTCTGCCTCAGCAGACCACACCCCAGAGAGAGCTCCTCTTCCTGTGCAAACTCTTTTTAAGAATTGGGGAGGGGGCTGGCAGGAAGTCTATGCTGGCCCTATCACACAGCGACACATCACTTCTCTGCCCCTGCTCCCTCCTTCCTGCCCAGGCCTCTGGGTTTGTTCAAAATGTCGTCGTCCAGGGGTCTCATGCCACATGGTCTCTGAGAGCCCCTTCCCCCCTCGCTGCCTTCTCTCCAGAGCAGCTTGGTGCCTGGCACCAGGTGACAGCTGCTGATGGATGAACCTGTAGCTCCACCCATCTTTTCTTCTTGGAGTGGAGGCCTTCACCCTTGGAATGCTTGTTGTGCAGGGCTGGCTGGGGGAGGAAGGTCATCAATTCAGCCTGGCCGGGTCAACCCCAGCCACGCCCTGGTTATGAGCTGACTCAGAGAAATATAACATTTCTGGATGACCCAAAAGCAGTACAAATATGACATTGGACTCTGCAGAATACTTCTTCTCACCTAAGTTACAGTGGACTTTGGTGCATGTCTGGAATTTGTAGGCCCTAGGAAAGTAAAACTAGCCCATGTGCTCCCTATCCTCAAAAGAGAATAATGGAATAAACACTGTAAAGCACACTGACTTTCCCTCAAATGTTTCTTCCCATTGTAGAAAGCCCATTCCATGTCACCACCCAATTCTGCATAAATCCTGCCACACCATTCACTTTGTAGCTGCTCCTGGGCTGTGCACGCCAGGAATCTGTCCTGCGCACCCCTTACACTTGTGCACACACATGTACACACGTGTTTGCATGTAACCAGCCCAGTGCCCCTTACTCTGGCTGCAGCGCAGCGGGCTACTCGCACCAGAGGGACACCGGTAAAATACACATGCAGTCCCTTACCTCATGAGTTCACTGTGGGGGAGTCCAACTTATGAGGCTCTCCCACCGTAAAAGCTCAACAAATAGGTGTTCAAAAAGCGAAAAATCTGGGCGGCTCAGATGGTCAGAACCACCTTCTAACAGTGTCGCATGTATGCAACCCATCACTTCATTCTAAAATTCTAAACAAAAATCTAACTTGGT
This sequence comes from Calotriton arnoldi, assembly GCA_963921515.1. Lineage (NCBI taxonomy): Eukaryota > Metazoa > Chordata > Amphibia > Caudata > Salamandridae > Calotriton > Calotriton arnoldi. Next base: position 1,250,537 of record CAWUFW010003709.1, read on the forward strand.
GCTGTTGAGCTTTTGTGATGTGTTTGGTAAACTAATATGTACATTTATTTTCAGCAGCATAGCATCTAGGAATTTTCTGAAAACCTTGATAAAACACCACCTGCTGTAGCAATTATCCTCATTTAACTGCCTGAAGTAAAACGATCCAGGGAACACAGGACCTGAATATGTGTTGGAATTGCCTCACTTTGGTGTGTCTGTAAATAAAAATAATTGATAAGGTCATTAATTACCTGAATGCCTAACTACACTGCCCATAAATAACCTCTTTCCTCTCATTAAATAGCTACAGTGAATTGTTACTTGGTAATTGCTATTTCGTTTTGCAATTTAACAATTCGATATTCATCAGTTCGTAGTACATGACAAGGTTCTGTTTTTGTGTTTGCAAGCCTATTTGCAACTGGCTTTCAAATTGCGGAACATGTGTACATTGAACTCTTAGTTTGCTTATTTTCAAAGGTGTCCAGTGCATTTAGTAATACAAGTTCTGCACATTTGAGATGGCAAAATCAAACATTCACCCCCAGTCAAGAGATATGGGTTAAATCCATTGTTCTTTTGCTCACCATGCCACCCCAGTTTAGATCCAGCCATATGCACATCAGGCATGACCCTGTGCCTCATGGGAACAGTCCGAACTGCGAAGCCAGGTCCTCCCTGGACCGGAAACAAGCATCCAGTACTACTACAGGATACCATCTATGTACTCAATGATCTAGGAGCCTCCCTCTTGTTTTAACATGATTCTTTTGTTCTCTTTGAGTTTGTATGCTTTCTGATCTAAACTTGCTGTTTTAAAGCGTCAAATTGTGATCTGGTTTCAATCCATGAAGGATGGCACAGGACCTGAAAGAAATATAGTCATGTTAAAGCAATATATTATCACTACAAGATTTTTGTATAAAGTAGGCTAAGCTTAATTGAAATAAGATCATAAATCTATAAGCCATAGCTTTATATTTCTGTTTTTACTTAGAGATGGTGTGACGATATTGCAACTGTCCAGGAAATATGGTTAAAAAATGTGTCTTTTACCAGGGCCCTGTCAAAGTGAAGAAACCTGATGGTAAGCAACATTTTATGTCAATGTTTGAACTGTATAACTTTTATTTCAACCCCTTATCCACAAGGCTACTACTTCTGGCTGATCCTTCATAGAAGCTCAAATCTCTGCTTTAGTAGTATGTGAGAGCAGAATGAACTGGTAGGTCTGAGATATGGAATGCCTTGGAAACTAGGTTAATGTCCATAACTGTAAATTTGTTTGTACAGATTTATCAAAAGATTGTGTTTCCCCATGTGTCACGCAAGATTATGCAAGGGCAAGGCGATCCTTAAATCAGACTTACTAAGCCACGCAAAGCCACTTTGTGTGGTTCTACATCGCTTGGTAAATCTGGAATAACGCAAGGCAGCACAAGTAACTGTCTTGCATTATTCTGAGCCAGGAAGGAGTGATATGGGTGGAGCGTGGGTGTTCCATTGCATCCACCCCTGTATTTGAGCACATTCCCAGATTTACCAAGTCAAGTAAACCGGGAAATGCGTCAAAATTGTACGCACATTCTGCAGCACATGTAGAAAGAGGAAAACGCCTCTAAGGATTGTTTTTGAGCAGGAAAGTGTACCTTGCCTGAGTGGACCAAATCCTATCCAGATAGAATTCAAAGCTAAAAAAACATTTATCAAGTAGGAATTTCTTGGTTATACTCTCCGCTTTTTGGTCTTTCCAAATTTGTCAGCATAAAATCCCAATAGGCTTGCTTTAATTTTGTGATAATGAATTTTGTCATCTGGGCAGGTGAAAGTTAAACTTCCTACATGTTAACAAGCTCACACAAATTGTATTTTCCTAAGTCATGAGGTGTGAACTCCTTTGTCAATAGTAACTAACTCCACCAGAGCTTTTCTATAGGATTCCAGTTCCAGAGTCGTCCAGAGTTGCACCCAGTATATCATGAGTTTTAGTAGTATCACTCAGTCACTTCCCTCTAGTAATAATTCAAGCTTAGGGGTAAAAGAGGCGTACTTCTGGGCAAATTAAAAAGGGTCCTAATAAATAGATTTTGAGTATGGGTAAGCATGGACACATCAGCACCTCCCCAAAGTTCACCACCGTATGTAGCCCTAGATATAAGTATGGCCCTGCATACTTTGAAGGCCGGCATAGCAGCTCCACAGGTGGTGGCTTTGTATTTCCTTCCTATGGCCGACGCCCTTTGCATCAGGATAGTTCTACTTTTGCCGAATTGTAATACACAGGACATAATCATTGGCCAAACTTACACCTAGATATCAAAATAGTTTACTTGCTCTAGAGGCACCCCCTCTCTACACATCCAGCCTCTAAAGGGGTAGTGAGGACTTGATGCCACGAATTTCAACTTGGTGGGATTTATCTCAAGATCTTATTGAGGCCGAACGATGTAAAGTGATCCAGCAGTAACTGGAGGCCATATGGGTTTCAGGATAATAGGAGCGTATCATCGGTTAATATGAGGATAGGCGTGTTAATGCCCGCAGATTTGGGAGCATCATGATTACAGTTTGCCAACCATTCTACCGCTCCATTAATGTATAAACTAAAGAGTGTGAGGTCAAGCACACAACCTTGCCTGACTCCACAATTTATTGTTATCCTGGATGGGAGATGCCCTCCTGCATTCCACCAAACTTGCGCATAGGTTTCTGAGCGAAGGGTTTTCAAGATCTTCAAGAGATCCCCTGGGATACCATATGCCTCCAGCACCCTCCATAGATTATCCCTCGGGACCAGGTCAATGCCGCTCTTGGATCTATAAAGACAACATATAGGTGATCCTGTCGTAGAGTGACATACTTCCAGCAGATCGTCCTGAAGCAGAACACCTGATTGATGGTACTGACCTTAGCCCTAAACCCTGCCTGTCTAGCTGATAGAATGTACTGGTCTGCTAGCCATGCTTGGAGCCTAAACAATATCCGCCTAGCAAATATTTTCTAGCTGATGTCAATCAAGCTGATGGGTCTACAGTTGGAGGGGACGTCCCTCATCCCCTTCTTGTAAATAGGAACAATGGTAGCTCCATGCCAGGAGGGAGGGATATTCTCACCTCTCAGAATAGCATTTTCTAGAGCAATTAGTATGGCACCCAGATTTCTGGTTGAGACAGATATAAGTCACCTGGGATGCAGTCAGGGCCTGGAGCACCTGTGCTGCCTCAGTGATGTCCAATCCGGTGAAGGATTTAACAAGCAGCCCATTGCTTTGCTTTATGTGGTCTACTATACAGACTATGGCTTTCTCTTTAGCCTACACCCTATATAAGTAGCTGAAGTGGGCTACCCATGCCTCAGGCTGAACCACAGCATCAAGATGATTTTCTATTGTACGGGACCTAGCCGCTATGAGTTTCCAGAAATCCTTAGTATTCTTTTTGTAGAGGGATTCTGTCAGTTGTTCTCACTGCTCTAACTCCAACCCCCTTTTGGCCTTAGTCATGAGTTCTTGTATGTTCTTCTAGCATCAATGATCTCCCTGAGGTTGCCTTTTTTGACAGCTTCAATCAGTAATACTTTGGCCTGTCTACAGCCTCAAGTGTACCACCCAGAAGGTTGATTGTCATTTGACCCCTCCGCCCTTCCTTAGTAAAAAGATGTTTTCAACAGTCCCATAAATTCACACTGGTTTACAATGTTTATCATACTTATGTCAGTTGTTTCTAAGGGGGCCCTTTTTGCCACAAAAAGATTGTAGCTTTGGAGCTGAACTGCGGTGTTGTCTGCTATTGCAGTCCATTTCACATTCCTTCTGTTGTTACAGGTTTCAATCCTACTTATGGTGGTGTTATGTGCTGCACTTAACTTTGTAAAAGATCTAGCGAAAAAGTGGGTGCTCAACGCATCATGATCGCTATCTTTTCTGAGGACTGTTGCAGGGATTCTGCTCATACACAGAACTATGCACAAAAAAACAGGACCTCAGTAAATAGTACCTCCTATCACCTTAGTACCCAAAATCCCAACCGACTAGCAATAGTGTCTCATTCGGTCTCCTACAAATATCAAGAAGCTACGAATGTTTAGACAACCCAGAACACGAGCACTCCCGACTCACCTCAGAGTCGCGGGAACAAGACACTCTTTCGCTCTCACGTACTTGTCCACAATAAGAATAATCAGAGTCACTAAATAAGGTCAAAATGTTTATTTTGACTATTGTGATTCATAAAACAGTATGCGAACCACGACTAGCAGCAAAATGCATAAGGCTAACATCATTAGCATTGTTACAATACCAAAGAATTCAAAAGGAGTCGTCATTTTATAAAGACTGTGAAAAAGGCAAAATAACTGGGCCTAATCACCCTCCCCTTGGTAAGACAGCGGAGTAGGGATGACCCAAGTAGTCAATCCATGAAGGTTTGGGTACAAAGGAATGCAATTCCCTCCAATAGTTCATCATTGGCATTGGTAGAAAAAAGCGATGACATCCAATGAAGCAAGTCGAAGGATCAATCATGTTCCTCACAAGCAGGAGCATCCAAAATTAGAAACGGAAAACTCGTGTGATATTCAATGAAACTTCGTTGTAGGAAAGTCTGCGCAGCCGCACAGATATCCCATTGATCCAAGATTCCAAGTAAAGCTGCATGCGGCATTTGACCATCCAGAGAGCAAGCCTCGTCATGCGCCTCTAAGGGACCCATCAACCGGCTGAAATCAGGGATTGGACACCACGTGTTCGATAAGCAAAGTTCCATTTCCCAGGAGAAATTACATCTTTTGCTATGAAACACTGGCTGCACGCAAGTAAATTAGGCAAAGCGGAATGTCAAGTCGTAACCTACGCCAAGTGGTGCTAAAGGCAAGCATCCAAAAGCCTCATATAGGCGATTACGGTACAGTTGTAGCTGGGCCGGCTTGTGCAGAGCCACAAAGTGAGCATCCATTACGAAGCACAAGGAGGAGAAGCAGGACACCAGCTGCCAGCGCCAATATTAAGGGAAACCCTGCGAAAACGCTGGAAAAGATAGAATGAATAAGAGCCGGTATAACCCGGACTATGGTTTGAAAGAGAAGACCAGGCCAGATCCCACACATTTAAAAAAATGTGCAAGGCCTGTTGTTTCAGATGCATTAAATATTTGGTGAAATAGTTCCCCAAAATGAAGTGGGAGGTTAGTGTTAAGAAGGGACTGTATCTCACTCGAGGTCCGAGCCACCTGCAATGTGAATATTTCTCGGGCGGAAGTGAGGGCTACCTCTTGTTGGAATAAAAGGGCTTTGAGCCTGCTCAACTTGTTGAACTCTGTTTTCAAAGTCGGAATGGAAAGCCAAAGCGAAGAATCTAAACTCCCCTGTGGGGGTGGGAAAAGGACATTGCTACAGCAAGTTACTCGCTGGGAAACTGTTACCAAATATGGGACTCCTGCCCGTAAACCACAGCAGTCTTGATTGTTTAAAATGAGATAGCTGCCGTTAGTAAGCAATGTAAAGACAGGCGTGATGGATGGTACTGGGGTCCCCTTTAAAAAGCAAGCTAGATTCGGCTCTGACACGTTACACTCGCCGTGCAATTTAATATGTTTGCACACAAGTGAGTGACCCACTATCGAATCGCACTCCTCCCCTGTGAGGAAAACGTCTTTATCCTCACTTAAACACTGATAAGCAAAGGGCAGGACCCATAATTTATGCAGAAAAGCACTGCCAAGCGGTTCAAAGCGGCCAACAGGAAAGTGTTGCATACATGATTTAAATTGAAAAAGCGAAAAGGGCAAAGTGATAACGCCATGAATTAACCAAACTGCAGAGTCGGTTTCCGCTACGGAGAACGGCAAAGGCTCCAATTGTTCAATATGTAACAGTGTGTAACAGAATCTTTCATGGACATAAACTTTTGTTTATCAGTCAGGTTAAAAGGCAAAAATAAAGCAGTGGCATTCAAATAATCCCAAGGTACTTTACCCATTTTCAATGTCTGCAATGTCCAAGAAAATTGCATGACCGACCGTAACTGATTCTGACCATGATATGACACAGAAACATCACTTTGCACAATATCTATTACAGAAGAAACAATATTGTCTAAGGTGTAGATGCGAGAAGAAAGCGTGTTAATGCTGTTGTCCACTACAGCAAGGACTTTTTCCAAGTTTGCCTGGTCTATTTGACACACACGGAAGGCGGCTTCCATCTGTGAAAGTTTCCAAATTTCATTATAAGAGGCATAAAGAAATCTCTTGGCCCTTGGATTACGTGGGCCTAGGAGAAAATCAGCCAAATCTATATCATTCAATAGAAAGGTGCTGTTTGACAGCTGCAAGGGTAGAGTGTTCTAGCCACTGCTGGCACAATTTACCTACCGAGTATGTAGTCACAGAATGATGAGGTGGATAACGAGGATCAGGCTTAGTCTGAAAGAAACCAGGTGTAACATTCTAGAAATGCAATTAGCATGCATTAGCATTAGTTTGCCACAACAACCATCCTAATGAATCAATCTCAGAAACATTAAAGGAAGCATTTTGTAGCCTGCAAAGCCTCAATTGTGTAGTTATTATGTAACCGCCAATTATCATATTCAGCTAATGATGGAATGGAGGGGGTATTTAGGTTTTTGACAGTTGCAAGGCCTTAACAGGATGTTTGGTAAATGGCATCATTTAAAAATAACAATTGAGTTGGGATCAGCCAGGCACGATGTAATGCCTCAGGGCCTTGCACCTGCCATGGCTTCGTGCCCCAGATTGACTTCAAGTCTATAGCCTGTTTCCAATGGTCATAACCGTGTGTGGCCAACTGTGTTCCAAACAAGTTGGCGTAGATTAGTTTAGTGTGGGATAACAGGTACTTAGATGTAGGGGATTTTTGAAGCCGAAAAAAATAGGACTCAGGATTCGTCAAATCATAATCTGAAAAATAGGTGAACTTATTTCTAAGAGTTTTAGAACTCCCCTTTAAGGGAGTTGGACAATGTTCCCATTGGGTAAAATTAAAAACGGGTCTCATCGTGTTTGTTTTGTGTAAAAAATGATGCCCATAATGTTGATAGCAAAAGAGATCACCATAATTGGCAGAATTTAAATACAAATCTTCAGCATCAAAGGCAGCATAATATTTTGAATCTGAAAACAATGCATGAACTGCCTGCACATCCCAATCATCTGAATGTATGTCCCGTGTCACCACATCTCCTAATGAGACGCGAAACACGTATGGAACTCAAGGACCTCAGTCGGCCGATGGATCTCATAATCTACTTTGTCCCAAACGATGCCATCAGGAACTGGGAAAGCTGAAGTGTTCACAAGAGACTGGTCACGTTTCATGATATGGGATGATGTGTGAGGAGCCAAAGTTTCATCGACCATTTTTACTGCAGAGCGTTCAGGGAGATAATGGCCATTTATAAGCAAAAAGAACACTGTCACAAATCCAATCGACATGAAAAGGAAAATTAGGACCAGCAGCAACCAGATGTAGGTCCATTGGGGAACAAAGTATGTCTTTTTGAACCAGGAGTAAAAAAATACGCAATTTAGATGGGGTGCATCAGACAAACTGGAGGATGAAGAGGACGAGGCAGAAGAAAGGTGTGCCGGTTCTCCATCACAGGCACTCACTGGACTTGCAAGCAAAGGTGAAAGCGTCGAATCGTCATTCGTACTCGTTGGCTAGATGGCTCCTCACTAATGTAACCAATAGCTGGAAAAGGGGACACAATATCCATTGCAGAAGATGATTGTCGCAAAGGCTGAAGATCAGTACAGTGTCCATCATAAGAGCAGACATTCATGTGGCAGCCGGTGACGACAAAGTTAACGGTGCTAAGGATATTGCATTGCACGAAACCGCAGGTGTCACACTATTCAGGATCGGCCACACGGTGTAACTTGACATGGTCCACTGAGATGTACCTGTTATCTTTGCGACCTGGCAACGGTGGTAGAATGACTGTACGAGTACCCTTCAGTCCAAGTACTGAAAATGGAGCACGGTAAGAGGGGCCAAATTCTTTTTTGTTTTCAATCTTCTCGCGCACCAGATCCCCAATTTTAGGAAGCCAACCGGTAACAGGATACAGTAGTGCATCAGCAGGCGAAGATGGTAAATGCTCAGTTGCCAGAGTATCACGTGTATTTTGTAGATCCTGTAACATAGCAGAATTATTATCTATGTCAAAATGAGAGGCAGCCGCCACAATGTCAAGACCATCAAGGCCAGGAACAAACATGTGAGAGCCAAAGAGCATTTCGTAAGGGGTCCGCCCACCCAGAGATCTTCTAGGGAGAATATTTAGTGCAGTTGGACCCCATACAAGTAGGACAGCCAGTCCCTGCCATACCTAAGACTCTAGCTGTCAAGGATTGCTTTAAATCACGGTTCATTAGCTCCACAACTGAATTGCCCTCAGGCCTGTATGGAGACGAAAACTGCACCTGTACTCCCAATGACTCTTTCGCATCCTTGTAAGCCTTAGAGGCAAACGCTGGACCTTGGTCAGAATGAAAGGTACCACAGGCAAACATCCCGATACTGGGGGTGAGTGTCTGAAAAGTTTCAGCACTCCGTCCATCATCTCCTTGTGTTTGCTTTGTTTGCCCTAAGTTGGCAGGGTATGCCCAGACGTGGGTCCCTTGCTCACTTTGCCACTGGATTCAAGCTAGCCTGGCTGAAGAGGGCTGTTAGTCTGAAACCGGTCCCAGGATGCTTGTTTCGGGTCCAGGGATGACATGGCTTGGCAGTTCGGGCTGGACTGTTCCCATGAGGCACAGGGTCAAGACTGATTTGCATATAGCTGTGTTTGAACTGGGGTGGCAAAGTGAGCTAAAGAATGATGATGGATTCAACCCAGATCTGTGACTGGGGGTGAGTGTTTGAAAAGTTTCAGCACTCCGTCCATCATCTTGTGTTTGCTTTGTTCGCCCTAAGTTGGCAGGGTATGCCCAGACGTGGGTCCCTTGCTCACTTTGCCACTGGATTCAAGCTAGCCTGGCTGAAGAGGGCTGTTAGTCCGAAACCGGTCCCAGGATGCTTGTTTCCGGTCCAGGGACGACATGGCTTGGCACTTCGGGCTGGACTGTTCCCATGAGGCACAGGGTCAAGCCTGATTTGCATATAGCTGTGTTTGAACTGGGGTGGCAAAGTGAGCTAAAGAATGATGATGGATTCAACCCAGATCTGTGACTGGGGGTGAGTGTTTGAAAAGTTTCAGCACTCCGTCCATCATCTCCTTGTGTTTGCAAACATCCCAATAAAGACACGCAAATCCCTGATGACATTTCGAGCGTCAGCACTACGTTGTAGCCATACCCACAGGAATCGAGTGCACGAATCAACCGCAACCAAGATATACTTGTATGCAGTATCACAAGAAAGAGGACCGCAGTGATCAAGATAGACCGAGCCAAAAGGTCTATTAGAAATACATAGCTGTGTTTGTGGCGGTCGCGGGACTGTAGAAGGCTTGATTAGTTGACAAACATCACAGCAAAGAACATAGTTACGAGTCTGTTTATATAAACCACGCCACCAGTAACGTTGCTGAAGAATAGAGACTGTTGCCGGTACACCAGCATGTGCCGAAGCAATGCCTTTCTTGTGCTGCCTTGATCAAAGCTTGTCTGCGGTCAGAGTTGGGAATCAGCCGATCCCCAACTGAAGGATTGGTAGCATAAGGAACCTGCTCAGGAGTTACACGATAAGAGTACTTAGAAGGGAAACCCGCAGAATAATTACCTCCCTCTCTAGTTGCAGCGACCGCTGCCAGAATCTCTATCAATTTTAGTCATAGATCTTGTAACTGCTGCTACGGAACACGTGGCTACTGCAGACTTGGCTGCTTCATCAGCCAAAGAATTATCAAGAGCGTGAGTTCCGACACGTTGGTGGCCAAGAGTGTGAATAACATGTGTGAGAGGCAGAGGTTGTTTAAGATTTGCGACTGGAACCCAAAGAGTTTTATGCTTAATTGCGCTGCCTTTAGAATCGCGGTAATCATTTTGAGACCAAAAGAATAAGTTGTCATTGAACGACTGGACACAGTAGTAAGAATCGCAAATAATAAGAGTATTCACAAGAGGATCAGCAAACTCGAGAGCAAGTACAAGTGCACGCAGCTCCACCAATTGCGCTGTACAGTCACCTAGTGCCTGAGTGTGCACAATGGAAGACTTAAACTCTCCATCTTCCATGGAGCCAGCCACAATAGCGCAAGCTGCAGAGTAAGCATGTTTGGAAACCGTGGCCGGTTGCGCAGAGCCATCGGTATAAATGATGCATTTGTATTCATACAGAGGAAGAAGCAACAAAGGAGGAGGATGAACAAATTCATACTGTAAAAACTCCTGAGTCTGAAGAGATGGATCAAAGACAAATGTGACATCCGAAGACGTCAAAGAAGTAGCCCACTGAATCCAACGTGGGTGTAATGGCTCCGAGTTTGGTACACTTGCTTTAGTCACCGCTTCCAAAGCAGGGAAGGGGGTGACCATAAGAAAGCGTTTGCCCTGTGACAGTGAGCGTTCCTTTAGAATCGCCATCTGCACTGCCGTCAAGATTTTTTCAACAGAGGAAAAACGCATTTCAGCCGCAGTGTACAAGTGTGAATTGTATGCAATAGGTATTGTGTCTCCTTCATTGAATGTTAAGTACGTGAAACCCACTGCCCCTGAAAAGATGCGTATTACCAGGTTGGTGGTGTTATCACGAGTCATTAGTAAGTTAGTCGCAAGCAAATCCGCCTGCAACGACTGCAGAACAAAAGTATGTTCCGGAAGCCAGCTGGCAGATGAAAACTTAGGTTGTATCAACGCATAAAGCGGTTTGATACACTGGGCATAATCGGGAATGTAAGTCCTCCCGAAATTTAAAAAACCTACCAGGGATTGTAACTTTTTCAAAGAAGAAAGTGATTGCAAATGTGCACATTTCTCTAGGAAGTGAGGTGCTAGACCCTTTCCTTCATTATTGAGCTCGTAGCCCAAAAAGAGCACTGCCAGATGGGCAATGTGTGACTTTGCAAAATTGAACTTATAACCGTAGTCGGCAAAAGATATTATGTGGTCGACTCGGTCAAGATGCGGGGCGAGGTCGTCGTCAGTCAAATAGATGTCATCAACGTACGACAAGGCCTCAGGGTCAATGTCATGCAACAAAGACACTATGCGCGCCGCAAATGCCCCGGGGCTATTCTTATACCCCATAGGCAAACGTGTACATTTTTTCTGATTTCCGACGGCACTGAATGCTGTCAGGTCACCACTCGCAAGGTCGAGATTGTGACTGTAGAAACCATTGGAAATGTCAAGTGTCGTTTTGTATTTTTACAAACAATATTATTCACCAGCGCTGAACTGTGTGTGTTTTGCACCGCAAAGGTGCGGCAATGGCTGTTCAAATTTCTATAATCCAATACAATCCGAAAAGGACCATCCGGTTTAGGGACAGTAAAGAGAGGATTATTCATAGGTGATACACATGACTCAATGACCCCCTGATACTCCAATTGTCTTAGAATGTCACAAACCGAAGCCTTCGCTTCTCGTTTGATGGGATATTGAGGTTGTGGAATAGAGGGCAATGGTATTTCATGAGCTGGTGACTCAACGTCCCAACCCACCTAATTGCGATACACCGCTGGGGCTAAGGCCAAAGCCCATTCCTCCGCAAAAGCCTGCGCTTGTTCCTCAGGGACACAACGGGAAAAACTCAGAAGTATCACATCTTCCCCTCTAGAAGAGGCTAACACAAAGGGAGGAGGCCAATCCTTCTCCGCCAATAAAATGTCATATGTAGCTGTTAGATTCTCCCAGAAAACAACCTTAATGGGACGCAGGATATTACCTTCAATTTGGAAAATGACTTCATATAGTCTATCCGGGGGGGCAACCCGGGTATCTGCAGTCTCAATAGTAACAAATGTGTCAGTTGCTGTCACATCCAGACGGGGACGCAGAGCCTCCCTGACTATGGTAACTTCCGCCGCGCTGTCGAGCAGAGTCACTGCCCAAGTCCAATCCAGGAGTCGCGTCCTCACCGTCTGTGGCATATCTTGCTGTTAATGCTGCAGCCTTTTTCTTTTGAAAAGGAGGTCGGGTACGAGCGAAATCACCCTGCTTGTCCTTGACCTCAAACTGTCGAGGCTCTTCACAAAGTTGTGAGGCAGGTTGACTTCTACCCCGATCCTGGCGATCACCTCCACCGGCTTGTGAGCCTGATGTTTCCTGTAAAGAACGAGGAGAACGCTGGTCAGGAACCTGAAATCTATCAGGAGACTTAATTTTAGCGTGATCGCGCAAGTCATAAGTACGTTTAGAAGCATCAGGGGTCGGTGAACTGGCACGCGAACCCTGCTTCTGCTGTTGGGAACCCTGTTTCTTATTTATTTGCCAATTCTTTTTAGGAAAGAAAGGGCGCCCATCCTTATCAGGCTGAGCTTTCTGTTGATTTAGAGACTGCGTTTGTGTTGGAGTAGTAGGCTTATTTCCCAGACTATTGCAGGCTATGGTTTTATAAGCCTTCGCAATAATCTTTGGTAATTCTCGTGGTCTGTCAGCTTCCGCGACCGCTTCTAAGCGGTTTGCTACTTGAAAGCTAATGGCATCGCCCTTGACATTCGCAAGGATCATATCAGCAACCACGTCGAACACCCCCACCAGTCTCATCCCCAGCTCAACAGCCGCTTCTGCTCCGTGTTCATCTTGAACGCGTTTAATCACAGAGGGGAGTACAGTCATGGAGGGAGTGCCGAAACACATAGAATATACTGCTGCAAACACCCTGCCCCAGGTGTTACAATCAGCCAATTCGGGAATTAAGTCTTTAGGTAAACTAATAGTTAAGATCCTGTCTTTCTCCACAGGAGTGGTGTTAGGAAAGACAGCTTCTATCTGTCCAAATTTCTCGGCAAGCCAATAAGGAAATTCATCCTTACTCTGTGGGCGCTGGCTCATGACAGAATTAACTATAACGGATTAACTGATGGTCACGTCACCAGGACCTATAGGTTGTACAGCAGCGCCGGGTGGTCCCACCTGGACGGTGCGGGTTACGTACTGTATTACAGCTCTATATACGCGCACTAACAATGTATGTAAGACGCGGAGCTCTACCAGAGTCGCAGTTGTAAAAGCACGTGGGTGCGGGGTAAATGCAGCCAAAACGGGCCATGTGACCCCATCTATAGATAAAGGGAATAAGCGGACTGCCGTTAATGGGTGAGGAAGGGCGCCATTAAACCAAATACGGTGTTGCCAAGCTGTAAGCGGAATCTCAAGAGCTCTATAAGGCAGATACTGCTGAGGAACGGCAGTGGGAGTATATGTGTGAAACATATCATCAGTCCCATCCAGCGCCGGAAAGGTGACCCAAGCGTAAAAAAATTCAAACTGGTGAGCCGGATCAGCTTCCACAATGCAAATAAGCGTGGCCCCAGCATCAGGGACTGCATAATGAGTCAAGTGTGCCCTCAGCGCTGCTCTGCTATGAGCCGGAATATCAACAGCCATTACAGAGAAGACAGTAGAACAACTTAAAGAGTGGCAGCGCAAACTCGGGTTATAAGAAAAGAAATACCTTTTTAAAACTTCAAGCTTGAATAAACCTATAAAAATGTCAATATAGGAGGTCACTCCGTCACAGCTGTCTCCGGAAACAGAAGTGAGGGTATTGTGGACCAGCACGAGCACTACTCAAGCGTCTCGCAGATAAGAACCAGACCAAACGTTGGCGGCGCCATGTTGCAGGGATTCTGCTCATACACAGAACTATGCACAAGAAAACAGGACCTCAGTAATAGGGGTGTACCTCCTATCACCTTAGTACCCAAAATCCCAACCGACTAGCAATAGTGTCTCATTCGGTCTCCTACAAATATCAAGAAGCTACGAATGTTTAGACAACCCAGAACACGAGCACTCCCGACTCACCTCAGAGTCGCAGGAACAAGACACTCTTTCGCTCTCATGTACTTGTCCACAATAAGAATAATCAGTCACTAAATAAGTTCAAAATGTTTATTTTGACTATAGTGATTCATAAAACAGTATGCGAACCACGACTAGCAGCAAAATGCATAAGGCTACCATCATTAGCATTGTTACAATACCATAGAATACAAAAGGAGTCTTCATTTTATAAAGACTGTGAAAAAGGCAAAATAACTGGGCCTAATCACCCTCCCCTTGGTAGTAAGAAGTTATTTTATATAACAGAAGATCTCTAGGCGTTATTAGCAGACCCCTACCTCAAAGCTTAAACGCAAAGGTTTCCATCATAGGAACAGCAGAGCTCAGCTCCATGGAACGGCTTTCTTCGAGAGAGTTTCAAAAAACATGCAACAACGCTTTATCAAAGCTCGATTCTTCCATACTGCAGCTGTTGGTAACATGTTTTGTCTAGGTAATAGGGACTGACCAGAATAGCAAGAGACATTGTTGATCGACCTTGCACATTATGTTCAGACAGAATTGAAGGGAAAGCTGAGAACGTGAAAAACAATCTGTTATCATGTACAGGGCAGAGGCAAAGTGTTGCGAAAACAAACTCTTAGCAGCGGGTTGCGCAAAAGCAGCAGCATAGGGCAAGCAAAACTCATGCTAACTTAGCAATGTCGACAATGTATCTGAGGGCCACATAACCCCATATAACAGGACTACCTCCATATAACTTAAACTTGGCATAGTGTTTTGTCCAGAAGGATATAGTCAATGTTACTGCTGTACGAGCCTACCTTGAATCTTGGGCGAGGAGGAAAGTTCGACTGAGTGAAGCCATTTACAACCGTCAAGCCATGGGCCACTATTAGATCAACAATTTGAGCTGCAACCTTAGAGTGCTTGATTACCGGATCAGCAACATGGGTGGACAACGCCCTTGAAATACATGTTTGCTCCATCTGGTCCATGCAATTAGGCCAGCTGGCATTTTTGTATTGTAATCTCCTGCAATTATTTTAAGATGGTTATGATGTATGAGATCAATCATGCATAGCAGTTGGACCACCATATCCTATTGATGGTTTGCCGGGACAGAGTGGATGTACACATTTCTAATAGCAATATGCCTAGGCCCTGTTGCAGTGCCTGTTGGAATGGCTATGCCGAATAGGTCTGTGCACTCTGATGGGATTCTCTTTATTTTGGGGAACAGGTTCATCTTAAGGCAAATCAGGAGATCACCCGAGGGTCTTCCTGCTGGTGATGGGGCTGCATTAGTAGAAAATGTAATGTACCCAGCTCTGAACACCAGCTCTAATCTAATGCCCATGTTTAATGCAAGAATATAATACTGTGTTGGTCAATAAAGGCACCCCATTCAGGGTCCACTAACTTGGCACTGACCCCTACAGGATTCCAAGACAAGAATTTTACAGAGCTAATCTGTCACAAGCTTACCCCAACATGATGAACTTGTGGGACGCCGCTCTGTCTGTCTTCTGTTGTTCCCAGTATGGGAGCATTTATGGATATTCCCATGTAAGATTTATATATGGTGTCTGTCACAGATGGCCTGTCTATTAGTATGTTTTTCTGCTGAAGAAAGACTAACAGCTTGAGGCTGATATTCTGCTAATAGGTCGCCTTACTGCCTCTCTTCTATTGTTCCTAATTTAGGAGCATTTATACGTATTCCTATGTAAGGTTTGCAAAGGGTCTCAGTCACAGGGAACCTATCTAGTGGTGTATTTTTCTTTTTCTGCTGAAGAAATCTGGGAGCTACAGGCTGGTTTTCTGCTAGTAAATCAATGTCAAACAGGTTACCCACATGAACAGCTGAAGGGGAGGATGGTCAGTTAGAGGTTAGTGGGTTCAAAATGCGAGCGTTATCTGGAATAGTTTGTGGGCATCAGGCGTTTACCTTGAGTCTTATAAGTGACTCTATTGGTGGCCTAAATCTTTGCTGTAGAGCGATCAGTCCTTCGACAAGCTCGTAATTTGCTAACTTCAGTACAATATAATTTAATGTTAAATGTCCCCTACTAAGCCCTGATGCATTTAAGATGTCCTCTCTTATGATAGACCTACAACCCCTGACCTTTCGGAGCCACTGGATGGCTTTATTGATTAATGAATCATGTGTTTCCCAGTGGGAAATTTTAGTACATTGATCATAAATATATCATATTGCTCAGTGATGGCTTCTATTGGTCTTGCTGTATGTCTATTGGAATGTGATGTTGGTGGAGCTTCCCTCCCATTTTGGGGACCAGTTATGTCATTACCCCTGGAGGGTGCCATGGGTCATAAAACACTGCCCTTTGGTCTGTTAGGATTCTGCTCTCACTCTGGGATGGGCAAGAGCATTACCCCAGTCGCGTTTGCTACATGGGTCCGAGTTTGAGAATGTCTTCTGGGATCATCTGCGGGCATACTTCCTAGTTTGGCTTCTCGGCTTGGACCCTCAAGGTCAACCTTCCCCACTCTTTGGGGCATGTTAGAGTTAAGATTTACGTCCAATGCCACCAGATTACACAACTTATCATTGAGGGCCTTGGCCAGCCTTCCCATGTAGTCTCTTAATGTTACTATCTCTTTCTTTAGTGAGGTTAGTTGCACACTGGCAAAATCCCTTGCCTCGGGTGCAACACTGCTGTAGGATACTGATGGCTGTGTGTTGACCATGTTTAATTCATCAATGGGACGTAGTGCTTTGAACCAATTGTTACATTCAATTGTTATTATAGGCCCTGGGGTAGACAGTTCCGGTGACTGCGTATCTATTGGAAATTATGTTCAGTCAAAGAAGCGAAGGAGGTGCTTGTGTTAGTGTCTACGTTGTTGTGACCCAATATATCACTGCTTCCTGCTTTCTTAAAACATAATTTTATATCACCCTTTCTGCTCTTCTTCAGTTGTTTGCCCTTGGGTTTAATAGACTTAGTGGCTAGGAGGCCGCCAACCTTTTCTAGCAGTACAACTGTGTTGTCCAAATTGCAATTCTATGCTGCCCTTTCTTGTTTTATAGTTTTCCCTGTGTCAGGTGACTTATTGTTGGCTTTTTGTTTCACCCTGATGGCCAATAATGCGGTGTTCTTTGAAAAAAAGCTTGTGTGGCTACTACAACTAGTAGAGGGATGCAACAAACATCCAACCTTTTAAAGCTAACCTCCCTAAAATAAACTAGTTATAGAGGGACCAGCTTGATTAATTACTCAGTGGACAAAGAGAGTACTGAGTAAATGGTTGTGATTACCTCTGATGTGGTCACACAAGTATAACTCCAAAGCCTGTTAATGGTGGATTAATAGTCTAAATTAAACAATAGCAGTAAGCTCGTAGGTGATATAAATTTAAACAGTTACGCACGCTTTGAAATAGTCTTGAGACAGCGATCCGTTGTTACACACCTACAGAAAAAAACATTAGGAAATTGCAATAGGTCCTGCAACATATGGTTCAGAACAACAAAGGACAAAAAGCAACTTGCACTGAACCATTTGGTCCCTCGATAGTTGTGGATCATGACTGTAAGCCCAGGAGTTCCAAGGGCCCGATCCTTGTAGTGGAAATGGTCCAAATGTCCATACAAAAGGATTGAGCCACCAAAGCCCAGACCTTCTCAAATAGCACATGCAGTGGAGAGAGGATGCAAAATGAAGCTTCTGCAGTCCAGAGATGATGCAGGAGTGGCCTAGATAAAACACCTCTCCAAGATAGAGAGGCAGATGTGCTGTGAAAGAAAGCATGTTAAAAGTGTCACCCGGAGCCAGGAGATCTCTGTGTAATATTGGGTTCTGGCGATTCTGCCGCCAATTATTCAAGCAGGAAAAAGAGGAACAACAGGGAAAAGTGACCCCAAACGAGAAGGCCACAGGGCAGCTTGTCAAGAGTTGACATGGTGTGTCCAATGGGGAGACAAGGGAAAACCAGTCGAACTTACTGCATAAGGCTTGCGAGGCACACTTTTCAGAGGGTGGGGGGTCTGCCCTTCGCACGCACACATCCTGAGCAGTGGGGGGAGAGGCAGCACTTTGAGCGTGATATAGGTGCCTTCCCCTTACAGCAGCTGTGGAAGTTGCACAGGACCCTGGAACAGTGAGCCCCACCAGGGCTTGCCAAAGTGCTGGCAAGTAGGAGAATGCATTCTTCACCGCGGGCGGAGAGGCATTGCTTTGAGCACGGTGTCAGATCTTCCCCATTACAGTAGCTGTGGAAGTTGCACAGTACCCTGGGACATCAAGTCCCATCAGGGCTTGAGGAAGTGCTGGCCAGTAGGAAAATGTGTCCTGGAGTAATTTATTACTGTTTGGGTGGTCTTACTCTTTTGTGGTTGCCTACATGCCCCTCCCAAACCCCCTGCCGGTTCCTTCCTAAACCCCTCCTTATACCTTCCTGCCACCCTCCCCTTTACTAGTAAGTATTCCCCAACTTACAGCCACTCCCCTTGTCCCTCTTACATTTGCTACTAAAATGTATACTTACGTGTGTGGAGGCTCCGGAGTTAGGTGTAGATATCCACAAAGAAAAAGATTGAAAGAGGCGGAGGCAAAAACTCTGCAGGTAGGTTTGTGCATAACATTTTGTAGTTCATTTGTAATACCACTGTAGTACCAAAAACATACTACAAAATGCATTTTGTGAATATGCCCTTGTGTGTTCAAGATAGCTCAGCATTCTCTAGTTCCAAAATGACCCTTGCATTGTCTCTAAATTAGATCTGTAAGGCTGGCATCCCTCTATTGTTTCCCTAAAATATCGAACCATAAATAAGTTAATAGCTACTATATTGGCCACTGATCTCCTGTCCAGCACATAGATGCATTAAATCTGAATTTATTAAGATCTTCTGAAGCTGAAAGTTTGTCCACTTCTGCTTTGCCTAAGGGTTCATACTGCATTTCACATTGCTCAATGTCATACAATCAGCAGAATATGCAAGGAACCCTCTTCTATCCCATCACAAATTACTTTAAACATAAGGTGTAAATGTTTACAAATTCCTAATGACTACAACCTCACTCACTCTAACAACCCCCAATATTTGCTTGAATGTATGCTGTCATAATGTGCAAAGCCAACTGGACATAGGACTCAACTGCAGCTTCCCTGAGTTGTAAAATTACAGTCAGCCAAGGCTGGAGATGATGCAGTGTCAACCTCCAAATGTCTCATTTGAGTGGAGTTTAGAGATGAGTCAGTGGGTCTTTCCTTTGTTTGTAAACAGGGTCATGTGTGCATAAATCTATCACTCTTCCCTGTTCCCACTAGACATCGCCTTGAAATGTATGTCATTATGGTGAGTGGATTCTCCAGTCAAACCTTATGTTTGTTGTAGAACAAACTGAAACTTGTCATCTCATTACCCACTTTGGGCCACATGTACGAACAAGGCATTTTGCGAGTTCCTAATTGCGACTCGCAATTAGGAACTTGCTAAATGCAATGTATTAATGTGTCTCAGACAAATTTAGTGATTCCCAATGGGATCGCACTCGACCTACCTCATCAAAATTCAGGCGGTAAGTAGCAATTTGAGACCTATTGTGAATTGCTAAAAACACAAGTATGGTAGCCTGCTGGGGACAGCAGACCACCATGTCTGTGTTTGCCTTTAAATAAAGCAACTTTTTTGGGGAGAAATGCAGCTTGTTTTCCTCAAAGCAAACAAGATGCATTTCAAAAAGAAAAATTAAACATTTGTTTAATTTTTTAAGAGCAGGCATCGGTCCATGGGACCACTGCCTGCTCTTAAAAAACGTTTTCGCTATCATCCACAAAGGGGAAGGGGTCCATTGGGGTCCCCTTCCCATTTGCGACTAGCTTACCACCTACTTGAAGTAGGCAATAAACTGTGAATGTTTTGCGACTACATTCTGGACTTAAAACATTCGTACATCCCCCTGTGACATTCCCCTGTTATGAAGGGATGCCCTTGTATGCCCCTTCCTAATACCGACTCACAAATCCTATTTTATGAGTCGATAATAGGTTACCGACTCACAAAATAGGGTTAGTACATATCAAAAGAAATGTTAGCGGTCGCAAACGGCCCGATTCTCCATTAGCAACCACTAAAACTGGTCGTACATGGGGCCCCTACTGCCTCTCAGCCAAAAATCAAAGATGCACTTTTTGCATGATTGTAAAGGAGCTGGTATCCTCTGATTAGATCATTTTCATAAAATAAGATTAACTGTAACATTCCTGTTCCTAAAGGTTGTAAACCTATTGATCTGGTTAATAGTAAAGTAAAATCTATTCAGCTTTTGCATCGCTGGCTGAGAATTACAAATACCTTCTGCATTCACAAAGAGCATATTGCTTATATATGAATCTAGTTACACCATCAGACTTTGTTTGCTTTGGAGCCATTTCTTTAAAATGTTAATCTCAGAATATTACACAACAGCAAACGTTTAGCTCATAGTCTGAACTGCCATCAAATCTATAGCAGATATGTACCTTTGGACACTTTAAAATGTCCCTGAAAAGTTGGACTTTTAACCAGAAAAAGTGATTAAATTCGGATATTAGTAGCACAGAAAAATGGTGATTCACTTCATTCCTAATCCCTTAGTAAATAGTACAAATACATTGTTTCACATGAAAATCTTTCTGGTAAACAGCAGATACTCTCAATCAGTTGAGAAAGTCTTCAGAATCATATGTAAGCAATATGTACTTATTGGTTGTAGTACCAATCAGTCCAGTTAACATGTTTTAAAAGTAAATGTACTTGCTAATTTACAATTGAAAAATCAGTTGAATATCCACTCATGGGTTTGGTTTTAAATAAAAGTCTTTGTAAAAGTAGGAAATTAAAGTTTATTGTGACTCCTATCTCATAGCAAATGTGTTTATTGTTTTTAAAATGTAGATGATTATCTTTTCAAACTTGTTTTCTATACACGAAATAGGACATCCATGAACTATTGAATCATATAAACCCCCTGAACCTTCACCAGTTATAACTTAGATTATTGCATGAAAGCCAGGGCTGCATGCATGCATCTTCAAATGTGATCAGCTAAATTAAGGGTTGTTATCTAAAACATTGTGCTTTGTAATTTAAAGAGAGTAGTAAAAGACATTGTTGTCATATAATGCAGAATTGTAACTTTTCATGCTTGTGCATGTTTTACTAATTGAAGTTCTGTTGCTGGTATATTTTCACGTGGTTTAGATTACATGCTTAAGATACTGCATGCTTCTGACTTCGTTGTTCAGGCTGTTTCCAGCAATTTTGTAGTATTACGTATTCTTACACCATTCATACAATTAAGTAATTGAACATGCTTTGCATTTTTTAGCAACTGTTTGTGGTGAAACCTTGCACAAAACAAGGACTCCCATCTCATGGAGAGAAGTAATTAACAAGTGGTACAAACAAGAGGAGAATTTTATATATGGTTCTGGGGAACGATTCCCTAATGCACAATATGGACATTATACTCGGGTATGAAAACTCCACTTGATTATCGTATGGATTACAACTGTGTGATGTTTAGTCTAACCTAACTTCTACCTGCTTTGTGAAGATGTTTTAGAAATGTTCCCAAGTTCATGAAAGCTTTGAAGGAAGAGACGTTTCAAAAAAAGCATCCGAAAAATATTTTTGGGTGTTGACAATAATCCGCCAAGTTGTGTAGTTCACAGGGTGATTTATTGAAGTACAGCCGAATCACTACAACATGTACAAAGGGCCCAGGAGATCTTCATAACTGACCCATTGTTCAAACAGTCACATATAAGGTTCCATTAAAGAACACACAAGGAACCAATGGCCTTACAATAAATCATTATATCATATAACAAAGGAAAGCAAGGAACTCCAATCTACAAATGCCACTTACCATTAATAGTAAGATTTGTGAGAAAAGTTCTCAGCAAAACCAGCTTTCGCAGGATAATTTTCCGGTGAGAATATTATTACAAGAGAACTAATAAAACATTAATACATTTTTTCACAAGAAAATGTGTTAGTCGGAAGAATACCTCTCACTAAGTGGCATATTTACAAGAAAGTGTCGGAGTGTTGGCTAGCTCCAAAGTTGCTAACGCCATGCTCTGTCACTTTAGAAACACAGGGATGCACCATATTCACAATAATACGCCACTTCCCTGCGTTTCTCCCTGCACTGGTGCTAAATTCAGCTGCCTAGTGCCAACGCGGGCACCTTTGCACCATAGTGCAGGGGTGCCTGCATTAAGGAAATTATTGTTTATGTGCAGGAAAGTGTCACTTCCTGCACATAAACAATCCAGAATGGCAATTTGCAACTACTAGCGCGCCGCTGGTGCACCGAAGGCGCGTCAAAGGCAAGCCCGTCTGCGACCCATCCGCGACCAGCGCGAGGAACCCTGGACCTCTGCCCCGCCAACGCTACGACCCAGCAGCACTCCACGCACTCAACCCAGGCTGCAACAACAACTGCAAGCTAGCATCACCAGCCGACACCCACGGACCCTTCAGCTGTCACCGCTGCCGGCACACCTGCAGCACCGCCAAGAACACGGATCCAGCACAACCCGCCCACAAGAACACAACCGAACCGAAGACCCTGCAATGTATCCTCCTCAACGTCCGATCCCTCCACAAACACGCCACAGAAATCTGGGACCTCCTCGACAGCACCACCCCGGACATAGCGTTCTTCACCGAAACCTGGACCAACACCACCTCGGGACCGGACATCGCCATCGCCATCCCCCAAGGATACAAGATCTCCAGGAAGGACCGCCCCACCCGCCCAGGAGGAGGAATCACCATTGTCCACAAATCCAGCCTCCGCCTGAGCACACTCCCTGACGAGCCCACAGAACTGATGCAACACCTTCACTTCAAGATACTGGCCAGCCCCACCGCCACCTCTACTGACCCCCCTGGACCCCGCGGACCCTTCGCCAACTCCATCACGGACATTATCTCCCCGCAGGCCATCGCATCCACCAACTACACCCTGCTGGGAGACCTCAACTTCCACCTCGACAACCAACTGGACCCCAACACCACATCCCTCCTGGACAACCTCCACAACATTGGACTCCGCCAGATCGTGACCGAGCCCACGCACTCAGGACACACCCTCGACCCCCTCTTCACTACAGGAAACTCCATCACCTTCAGCCACACCACCGAACTCCCATGGACCGACCATCGTTGCGTCCACTTCACCTTCAGAACACCCACCATCCACAGACACCAGCACCTGCTTCCACGAAGAAACTGGACCAAAATCACCGACGACCAGCTCACCTCCTCACTCAACAACTCCACCCCAACCATCGCGGAAAACGACAACCCCAGCACCGTAGCCCGAACCCTGCATAGATGGATCTCGGACAGCACCATAGCCCCCCTCAAGAAAAACAATACCCGCGCCAAGAAAGCCAGATGGTTTACCACCGAACTTCGAGAGTCCAGACGCACATGCCGCCACCTCGAAAAGGCCTGGAGGAACACCAAATCCACAGAAGCCCACAACAACTTCAGAGCCGCCACCAACGCCCACCATCAACTCATCAGAGAAACGAGGAAAAAAGCGATTGAAGACAGAATCTCCACCCACGCGCACAACAGCAAGGAACTCTTCAGCATCATCAAGGCGTTCGCCCAACCCACCAGCGAGTCTACCGACATCCCTCCCTCACAAGACCTCTGCGACAAACTCAGCACCCTTTTCCACCACAAAATCAAGAGAATCTACGACAACTTCGACGAAGACAACCAACACACTCAACCCTCACCAACCACGCCCGACACCCAGAAACCAGCGATTGATGACTGGACAGCCCTCACCACCGAAGACACACTGAAGACAATGAAGTCAATCCACTCGGGGGCCCCCACGGACCCCTGCCCCCACCACATCTTCAACAGAGCCGCCGACACCATCGCACCCATGCTCCGCCACACCATCAACCGCTCCCTGGCGACCGCCTCGTTCCTCGACGACTGGAAACACGCCGAGGTCAACCCCCTCCTAAAGAAACCCTCAGCGGACCCCACCGACCTCAAAAACTACAGACCCATCTCCCTGCTCCCGTTCACAGCGAAAGTCATCGAGAAAGCCATCAACAGCCAACTCGCCACATTCATTGAAGAACACAACATCCTCGACTCCTCCCAATCCGGCTTCAGAAAAAACCACAGTATGGAAACCGCCCTCCTCGCCGCAACAGAAGACATCCGCACCCTACTGGACAAAGGAGAAACAGTAGCCCTCATCCTCCTCGACCTATCAGCGGCGTTCGACACAGTATCCTACCGCACCCTAATACGCAGACTCTACGACGCAGGAATCCAGGACAAGGCCCTCGACTGGATCTGCTCCTTCCTCTCCGGCAGGACGCAGCGGGTCAGACTCCCCCCTTTCCTCTCGGACCCCACACCTACCACCTGCGGAGTCCCCCAGGGCTCCTCCCTCAGCCCAACGCTCTTCAACGTCTACATGGCTCCACTTGCCCCCATTGTCAGAACCTAAGGACTCAACATCGTGTCATACGCAGACGACACCCAGCTCATCCTCTCCCTATCCAACGAGCCCAACACCGCCAGATGCAACTTTCGAGAAGGCATGGAAGCCGTCGCCAAATGGATGAAAAACAGCTACCTACAACTAAACACCAACAAAACAGAAGTACTCATCATGGGCCCAAACCCCGACGCCTGGAGCGACACCTGGTGGCCCCCCGCCCTCGGAAACCCGCCAACCCCCACATACCACGCACGCAACCTGGGAATCATCCTGGACTCCGAGCTCAAAATGGACCGCCAGATCAACTGTCTCGTCTTTCTGCTTCCACACCCTCTGCCTCCTTCGTAAGACCTTCAAATGGATCCCCCTCGAACACCGAAAGACAGTCACTCACGCCCTGGTCACCAGCAGACTCGACTAAGGCAGCGCACTCTACGCCGGAATAAACAAAAACCTCATCCGCAAGCTACAGAACATCCAGAACGCCGCCGCAAGACTGGTCCTCAACCTGCCAAAACACTGCCACATCTCCCAGCACCTGCGCACACTCCACTGGCTCCCTGTCGAGGCGAGAATCACCTTTAAGATGCTCACCCACGCACACAAGGCCCTCCATGGCACCGGACCAGCATACCTGAACAGCCGACTCAAATTCCACGCACCCCAAAGGACCCTACGATCAGCCCAGCTCTCCTACGCCGTGGTCCCCCGCACCAGAAAGACCAGATCGGGAGGCCACTCCTTCTCCTTCCTCGCAGCCAAAGCATGGAACGCCCTTCCGCTCCACCTCAGACAGACAACATCGCTCCCCATCTTCGCAAGAAACCTCAAAACCTGGCTCTTCGTCAGACCCCCTCCTTGATAGAATGGAACCTGCACCCCCACCCCTAGCGCCTTGAGACCCTTACGTGTGAGTAGTCGCGCTTTAACAAACTCCTGATTGATGAATGAATGAATGAATGAAGGAGCACTTATAGAGCGCATGGTTACCCGGAGGCATCCCAGCGCTATGACACCCTGAAGAATCGTTGTAGCAATGAAATTATGGAAAGAGGAAGGTTTTCAACAGTTTTCTGAATTGATTGATTGACTATAGAAGTTG
Organism: Calotriton arnoldi; assembly: GCA_963921515.1. NCBI lineage: Eukaryota > Metazoa > Chordata > Amphibia > Caudata > Salamandridae > Calotriton > Calotriton arnoldi. The sequence goes on from CAWUFW010003709.1 coordinate 1,276,045, forward strand.
CAAATGGTCATTTTTTTAATGATTGTTTATGTGCAGGAAGGGACACTTTCCTGCACATAAACAATAATTCATGGCAATTTGCTGTTTCTATGTGTGCTGCACAATGCAGCACACATAGAAACCGCAAAACCACAGACAAATATAGCATTTCTCCTCGTTTCGCCATGTTAAGACCAGATTTTCCCCGGTCTTAATTTTGTTGCTGGCTCCTATTTATGCCACCCTTGTAAATAGGGGGCAGCGTCAAAATCAATGGGTGTGCGGTGGATCGCCCACCACAACACCAATTGCCCACCCCTTTCACTCTAAGTCTAGCATGAAAGGGTGCCATATTTACAAGGCGGCGTTAAGCCACGTTAAGTGGCTTAATGCCGCCTTGTAAATAAGGCGAATCCCCTATCACCACAGGAACGTTGCAAAAAGTAACATTCCTTTGGCGATAGGGGCTTCTAAATATGCCCACATGCACCTTCATTAAGTAGTAAAATTAGCACAACTTCGCTTGAAGGCAAATACAAGTCCACAGCTCTAATGTTGACGTGTTTTCTATTTTGAATAAACCAATGCATTTTACCATTTTAGACAATGTTTCTCTTTTGTAAGTTTTAACTTAAGATATTTATTGATGAACCAATCTGAAAGATTCCTGAGTAAGTCTTAGAACGTCAATATCCTAATGAGACTATTTACATATTGATATTATACAAGATATGTATGTGTCAGACAGAGGAAATCAGTAACTTAGGTCTTCATTGTATAGTCTCTGTATAACCTCTGCAAAACATGGTCAGTTTTTACCATTGGCACTAGCGTCTCAAGTGGCTCATTAAAGGGACCAATGTGACAAGCGCTCGGCTATCTTTGTCAAAATAACATTTACTAACACACTTGATACGCCAGTGCAGTGGAGCCGAAGAGTCCATACTTGTATGAGGTACAACCCATGGAAACCTGCCATTAACTACCAGGGATTTTAATATTACATACAGTCCTGTGATACTCACACTCAGAGACTGTCTACAAACTGCAGGATGTAAATGATCCATTCAGTGCTCCAGACCTATGTAGTTTGGAGGAACTTTAGATCAGTGTGAAGCCCTCTGCCACGGTCAGGCTGAGGACATAGGCAGCTCTGAACAAAAAGTTACTAGATATTTCCATTTGAATAATTATTTATTAGGTTAAATATTCATGTATTTGTTTTTATTTTTTTATGTATTCATTTATTTCTAAGAATTACAACACAAGTACCTGCAAAAACATTTCCACAAGAAATGAGCCTTCAAGTTGCACATGGAGGTTTGGGGGTAACCAGATGGTTATGGCTGCCTGAATGCAGATTGTAAGTTGGTACATATATACAAAGGACAGAGGAGAGGTAGGTTGGGGTAGAGCCATTTTAGGCAATGAAAACCAGTATCGGTGCCTTATATAGCCAGCACATGTAACGACGGTAATTGTAGTGTGGAATGTGCTTAGGAAGATTATAGAGGGCGGTTGTGGAAAAGTTATGTACCGTGTAGTGAGGAGAGAGAGAGTAAAGTGGGAGAACCACCGAAAGGTGAGGACAAGTGTGGAAATTACAGGTTTGACATCTCAGAATTGGGGCTTCAATAAAAATGAAGTAGCTGTATGAGAAAAAGTGCACCTGGATGCAATAGCAATACAAAGGCTCGGATAGACATAATGCAGCAACAGTACTATGCAAGCAAGGGTAAACAAGGAGACCATACATTGTGTGTGTGTCTAGAGAAATACAGGGGAGAAATGGGACTGACAGCGTTCTCTGCTACAAAGGCTGCCACCTATACATGTTTGGGTGGTACATGTGTGTTGTGGTATGTTATATGACCTCTGGATCAGACTTTCCAAACGATTTGTACATGTCATTTATTGGCATCTTTTCAAATGTGCAACTATTTCTATTATGCAAACAATTTTTTTGTGCGAGATAGCAGTTAGAAAAACGTTCTATTGTCAAAGACCCTCTTTCAAGCATTGTTTTATTAATCTATAAATAAAAGAAATTAAATGCAGAATGAAACGCCCATTTAAAATAAATGGCAATACAATTTAGGGTCTTTTTTTTCGCAATTGCAGCTTGTTTGGGCCTTGTCTTATAAGGTTGGATGCAAAGTGGCGTTGTGCAACACAGAATACACGTATTCTTGCAATTTCTGTCCTGGGTGAGTGTTGCCAAAATACAACGGTGATCCTATAACGTAACTTTATTATTAGTAAAACATGTACCTATAAAACTGTAGTTAATGGTATAATTTCTGAATTACATAACTTTTTTTGCCATACATGCTCCCGTGGTGATGTCTCCATCCACATCGTAAGTAAATATTGAGCCCGATTCACAGAACTAACTTAAGACAAAATCCTAAACTTACTACCATTTTGGTATTCACAGAAGGCACTTACTCATTTTGGTATTCACAGAAGACACTTACTCATTGATGAGTAAGTGCCTTTTGTGAATACCAAAATAGTAACTTACTCATTTTGAGTAAGTAAGTGCCTTCTGTGAATACCAAAATGAGTAAGTGCCTTCTGTGAATACCAAAATGGTAGTAAGTTTAGGATTTTGTCTTAAGTTAGTTCTGTGAATCGGGCCCTCTGTGTGTAAATATTTGTGAAAATGCTGGCACTTAATGTGCGGAAGTGCATATTGAGACAATGTGTGATTTAATGGTGTGATGACCTCATATCCACAGGGCTTTCGAACAGGTAGATGCGAATAATACACAGGGTGATTGGAAATGTACAAGCATACACAATCTATACATAAAGGTTTTGAAGATGCCATTATTCTGTTGTCTAGAACCCAATGGATTATACTGAATTGAACGTTGAAGGTCCCACTTTTTACTCATTAGTCTGCTTGAATAATTGAATAGGTATATATGTTTTTTACAATGGGATTTAGTTTTATATTTTGCTCATGTATATTTTGAGGGAAATTATCCCAATTGCATGGTAATTGCATAAATGCCTGCACAAATACACAATCAAGATTGTAAAGTGCAGTGTCATCAGTAGGTCCAATACCGTGGTTGGATACAAACAATCAGAATACCTTCCCAGAAGAGCATATATAGGACTCATCGTTAACTAGGTTGATTTTAAGCATGGTTCGAAATGCCCACGCAACTCCCATGAAATGCCTTCCCAGGGCAGAGTAACGCAACGCAGTGATTTGTGCTGCGTTTCATTACTCAAAATCTTTTAAGCCAAAGTGTCTTTGCGTGGCTTCAAAAATCTGACTTAAGATTTGAGTTGCTCTCGCACCACGTTGCGTGGTGCAAGAGCTACTCAAGCCAGGTCAAAAATGTGGCCCTATATGTTAAGCTTGAAAAAGTAAGTTCACTATGCAAACCATGGATTTCCCATGGAATGTTAGTGCTATGGATAACTTGTTGATGGAAACTGTGTTGTCAATTAAGAACTGTAAAAGAAATTCAAAGCTTCCTTGCCATTGCTAATTTGTTTGAATGACTATTACAAATTATATTATGCTGGGATAGATGTAGACCCATTTGAAGCAAAATATGTGAAGGCATGGTAGAAAGGAGAATTCACTATGAATTGAGGCTTGTTTTAGTTCTGCTCTGTTCTACAACAATCTATCACAAATTGATACCTCAAACTTTGTAATATCATCTGTTTTGTCACGTGGATGGATAGAAGGATTTAGAGTATGGATAGAAGGATTTAGTCAACCAAGGAGCAACTCTTCCACCACAAATACATGGCTGTTGAACCTAAAATACTTATGTCTCTCGTGAGTCCCTTTGGAAGATAAATAATAACTTTTCAAAGATAATGTTTGATCATGAGAAATTAACATAATTAAAGATGTGTCAATCAAGGGCAGGCATTTTAATGTTTTCCTATTATAGTTTAATATTGTAATCATCTTTCATCCAGGCAATGCGACTGCAAAATCTGGAGCCATGCCTCAACCTGAGTTTTAGAGTACATTTGCAGTAATTTCTCGCAACCTTGCTGGTAGCCACAAATTACCACATGTATATGTTGGTAGAAGTTGAGTGGGGGAAAAGGTCTGTAATGAGGAAAATGTGCAGAAGTAAAGTGCAGTAATACCACAGCTACATGTTACTCCTAATTCTGATCTGAAAATCATGCATTGCGGTTGTAAAGTAAATCCAGGACAAAAACGAAAAGGTGGTAATGGATTTATCCTTGAGCAATTTTCCTCCAAGGTATTGCATATGGGGTCAGAATTAGGACCTCGGAGGGATATCATTTCCAGTATAAAGATTGTCCAGGGGGTTGACCAGATTCATAAAAACTAAAAAGAACCATTGAGTTCTTCCACAGTTGGGGAAAAAGCACTGCAACAGCGTGAAACGGTCTAAGAATGCCCATTTTTCCTCTTCTCAAAATAGATCAGGAGTGAAGCAAGAAGAAAGACATTTAGAGCACCTTTCTAAAATAGATGGTGGCAACTTTGGTTCTTCATACTTTAAAGTCATAGATGTGCCTGTCCTTTGAAAAACATTCAGCTACTCTTTGTCGGATTACATTATATCCTAAATAAAGGCCTAAAAACAACTAAAAGAACAACAATGATCCAGAATCAAATTGTTTAATTTGGGCAAAGGAAAACTATATTTTGGAATGTAACACATTTTTCATTTTTTCAAAACTGACTTTTCAGTATACCTATTGCCTTTGGCCTACTAAATGTTACTTAACATTCCCTCCCTCCAAGGTGTTTGCTATTATTCAATGCTGTTAGTGTGATGGCCCTAACTTTTCACATTTACATTAACAAATGTTTAGGACAAACGATTATTTGAGAGCACACAAGCCATATGAAGAAGGTGAGCCATGCGAAGGATGCCCCGACGACTGTGAGGATGGACTATGCAGTAAGTATCAAAAACTCATTGACAACTTTTAGAGCTCAAACTATGTCATATTTTAAGTCGATTTCAAAATTAGTTACAGTGCCAACATATTTAAGGTCTAAGGTATTTATTTTTGAATGAGCCCTTATAGCAGAAGTAATTTTCACCATAGCAAGGTCGTTCATGAGAATAGTGCCTGGGGTACTTGTTAGAACAGTGAGTTGGCATTTGTACATGCTAGTGAGCAGCGCGAGAAGAAACTTTACATGACATGCAGGGGATATTTACATGAAAGGAGAGATTTAGATGCTCAGTTTGTCTGATAAATGGAGAAGGAATGCTGTGGAGTAAATCAGAGCAAAGGTGACACGATGAGGATGTTTTTGCGCTCTGTCAAACACCTTTGACGATTTTCCTGGCTTACAAAGTGGTTTGTGAAACTTTCTCTCAGCTGAGTGACGGAGATGGAGCACAATGAGTTCTGGAGAGCATTCCGCAGCAGTACCTAAAATAACTGGAAGGATGGAACTCTCAATGCACACAGGGTGGGTTCCGCACAGTGAAGAGATTGTGACAGGCAGAGCGTAGTGTACAGACATAACACATAGGAGCTTTGAGAGGTCAAGTGTTGAGGTGCCAAGACTGATTCATGTACAAGTATGAGTACCAAATATATGCTTTGAGATTGAATGACTAGGTTTGGTGCTGTGGGTGAGACTTCATGGGCGATTAAAGGTTTGATTACAATTGCGCCAGAGGGCTATTTGTTACCAATAGTCCACAATAAATAGCGATATTTCAGGGAAAAATAAATTACACCTATTTTGAGTTGAGCTCTGCAAAATGAGAATTACATGCAGATTTTATTGCTTTTTGCACTGGTATCTGTTGGGAACTTTCTCTTGATAAAATCAGAAGGTGTGATGTGCTAATATCTATCTGGATAAAACTCCAGAGTTGCAGTCTTTATTGTACCAAGTATTTGCCAGATGTGGCAAACTTCGTAACCCCTGCACAAACAGGTGCCTAGGCAGGCAATCACTTTGTCAATAGCTGAAGATTACTATTTGATTACCACCAATTAACTATTGCACTGATCTATAGTTATAATAGTTAAAATATTGAGCAAGCTTCTAGACATATGGAATAGGAAAGAAATGTATGCCTTAAAGATTTAGTAAGAATAATTCTCAAACAACCAATACATTTCCACCTGAATCACATTTTTTCATGCCTTAATATTACATCCTGCATGTTCTTACATGCCTCTGATCCATACCTTTACTATCTTGATATACTGTGGGACAACCTTAGCACTACCTGATAAACCACATTCTGTCAGATGTGCACCAAACTCATAATCATTGAGCAATCCCATGGTAGGAGTATTTCACAATTGATCTGTTCAGTTACCCAAATATCATAGAGTCTCCTCACAACTTGACCATGAAAGCTAAACAATGCATTTCTGTTGACTTTTTCTACCATGCACTTAAAGCCATGGAAAGCTTAGAGCTGGACAAGTGTTGTCGGTAGGACTTTCATGATTGTGTAATCATTACGTGCTTTGGAATTTCATCACTACTGAGTTCCATGGTCCACTATCGCCTCATAAAAAAGAATCCCACCAGAGAGTTAGCCAGTAAAATCAACAAGCTCACCACAGAAGAAGCAGAAGAAAGCTGGATCTGCAAAAAAAGTTTGAATTTCTAAGTAGAAAAGATTGCAGAATCCCAGTCATATATGTCCTCCCCAAAATCCATAAAGATCCAGCCAACCCTCCTCGAGGACCCATTATCTCTGCATGTGGGTCTCTCCTAGAACCATTGGCATACTACATAGATGTTTTCTTAAAACCTTTTTTGACTAACACACAGGCCTACATCAGGGACTCAATGGACATCATCATTAAGGTGGAAGGTTTTCCCTTTGATGAAAGTATGGAGTATTTAGAGACCTGTGGCATTGAGGCACTATACACGAATGTCCCTCAGGATGAAGCAATACAGATGATAAGAGCTATCTTAGAAACTAGACCCACACCTTATGATATCCCAACCTAGTTTCTGGTGTCCCTTGCCAAATTATGCTTGAAAAATATTTGTTTCGCATTTAAAGAAGATCTATACCTACAGACAAAAGGGGTAGCACTGGGGTGCAGCTTCACACCAGAAGTAGCAAGTATGGTAATGGCCTGCTTTAAAAAGAAATGGATTTACAACAACAAAAAACCATACAGAACTAACATTAGACACTGGTTTCTAAAAACATCAATGATGTACTTATGATGTGGCAAGGAGATAAACAAACACTTATAGCATTCTATGAGAGGCTGAACCAAAGGACAGCTGACCTCAAGTTCACTATAGCAAGTGATACTAAGAAAGTTAACTTTTTAGACCTATGGATAATGGGGAAGGAATGGAACATAGAAGTCAGCCTCTACACCAAGCCCACTGACTGCAACGCCCTCTTACACTTCTTCAGTGGACACACTTGAACCCTGAAAGTAAACTTGCCATACAGACAATTTCTCCTTATCAGGAGAAATTGTTCACATAACAATGACTACTTTGAGATTGCCAGTATTTTGGTAAATAAGTTAGTCAACAGAGGATAACCCCAAAAACTTGTAAAGGCGGCATCTAAGAAAAACTGGTTCACACCTAGAAAGACATTGCTCTTTCCCAAAATTCAGCAAGAAGATACCCCTCTCCCTTGCGCTCTCACCTACAACCCGAAAACCAACAAAGTCAGGAACATAATAGAAAGAAACTGGAAGATGTTGACCCCTTTAGAAATCCCAAACTCATGCTCTCATTCGGAAAGGGATGCAAATTACGAAATCGACTAGTCTAAGCCACCTGTCCAGGTGAAAGGAAGAAAGACCTCAGAGAAATGTTAGAACTGCCCCTGTTATAGAACACTACAAATGTAATAACTGTTCAGCCTGCCAGTTTACTAGCGATACAAAAACCACCACTCTCAATTGCAAGGTACATCGCCAATTGAAGTTCTCCAATTACAACACAAAAAACGTGATATATTGCATACAATGTCCATGCGAACTAGTGTAGATTAGCCAAAGGACCCAATCTGTCACAGCATGAGTATTACAGCACAGATCCAGAGTCAGACGTACAGTGCTAGGTGGTCCCCTTGTAGAACACTATAAAAATGTCAACCACGTCCGATGATCAGTACTCTTTGAAGTCCACAGAAACTACAGAGGAGGGTCCCTCGAGTCGATCTTAAACAGAACAGAAACCAGGATGATAGAGAGATTTGAGAGAGCCACAAATGAGCTCAACAACTTACATGAGATGTGGGCTTTACTCTAACTGAATTTCATGTGACAATATGTGCCAACTTATACCAGAATAATGTATGTACCTCCTTGCTATGCACTCTATTCTGGTTGCACTGTGTAACCGTATATTTACAGATGTGATCTACATGCTAACTGTTTATTCAATATGTTTATAATATGTTTACAATATCTTTGAAATACTTATATACGTATTTTATTTTTGTGCAGCTCTGTAAATCGGATGAACACTACATAGACTGGGTTGGCCCATTTGTGCCTAGGTACCAATTGGCATCCATTTTCCAAAGGGCATGCCATCATTAGTTCCAAAATACCAAATGAATGATTCCTGTCACATCTCAGCCTCATTGTATCATCCCTTAATCTAACACTGATAGGCACCATCAAGATGTTTCCTCAGCTGCCAACATGAGGCATGCACTGCACATTTCCAAGCGGGGAGACACTCCAAGATGGCCGACAGGTTTCACTCCCCATCATGTGACCTGAACGGCACATCTTTTTAAGTATGCTCAAGCCGTAGATGTTACATGGTTGCTCTACTAGTGCCTACTAAATCGTTGCATTCCTAAACGAACCGGCTACACAAAGACTGGCTCCAGCACACGGAGGACTCCACCACACAACCAAACTAGCCAAACAAACCAGCTCCAAGGTTTGCCTCACATGGCACCCCATTCTGCCAGCAACCGCTAACCCTCTGAATTATGTTACAGCTCCCTTCCCTGCCCCTCAAAAGCAGACAAAGGTTTTCACTGCTTTTCAGTGCAACCCAATTGCTAACCGCAGCACAATATGCAGCTCTCATTTCCTCATGAGTCTGCCGGGCAGACGACTAGCGGACGAAGGCTTTCTCTGCTATGGATTGCAACCTTGATCCCTGACCAGGTCAGCCACGCATGTAAATTCCTGAACGGTGAGGCTCAATTATAATTCTTTTGCCTCCCATATGATTCTCCACTAGCGCAGGCCAAACGCTGATAATGAGAAACTGCTTTCTCTCCACAGACCCACGTGCATGCACCCTGTGCACCTGGACATCTAAACACCAATAGCCAACTTCGCTATCAGGCAACTAAAGTGATTTTCCCAGCAGATAATTTCACTGCTGATGACCACATCTACATGAGTACTTTTATTAAATATGCACCGTGGACTGACTGTCCTGCATGAGGGTCCTAGAGCAATGATGAGCATACAACACTTCTGCCATAAACTGTACGCACTTTCAGGCCACCAATTTAACGACACTCCATTTCCAGCTGAATTTCATCATGATAGCTGGGCCTGCATGGTAGCTTGTCCCCTACAGTACAAACGCCTAGTGAACATATTGGTGACATAATTTTAACCTTTTACATTCCGCTCTGCATGTACTATACCCTAAGGTACCTGCACCTGCTTTTTATCTCAAGCCGTACAAAAAAAACTTTTTAGCACCTGTAACAATTTTACAATGTATATATTATCTAACCATTAGGTTGTTGCAGGGATTCGCAGAGTCACAGAACTACGTTTGGGATCGTAGAACCTTAGTAGGCAGGGACTGAGTCATCCTACCACCTGAGTATCCATGAGCCCAGGACCGACTAGCTATAGTGTCTCACTTGCCCTCCTACTCACTCACAGAGGAACAAGTGATTAGACACCCCAGAACACAACACTCCCGACCCTCTCAGGAATTGCGGTTGCAGGACACACCCTTTCACTCTCACACTCGTACTGGTCCACAATAAGCTCTGACAACGACACGAGAAAAGTTTAAAATGTTTCATTTCAAATATTGTGCTTTAGTATGCAGTATGCGTGCCACAATAAGTAAGAAGATGCCGAACACAAATATGGTCAGCATAGTAAGTAGTCCATTAATCATAAAAGGAGCTGTCATTATATAAGACAGGGTAGCGTAAGCCCCTCCCCTTCTATAGAAGCAAAGAGATTATAAATCAGAAGATCTCTGGGTGTTTACAGCAGACCCCATACCTTAGCATGCACAGATGAAATTTCTACATCCGAGGTGCTGTCACAATCTCTTCCCTGGAAAGATCACTGTCCTAGTTTTTTGTTACCTATCTGTGCATACCTATATGACAAAAGTACGTGTTCCTAAACAACAGCTGCATTTGCGTGTTTTGTCTGGGTGCTAGGGCCGGACCTGAACAGAATAACAAGTGTCATTGTTGTTTGACCCTGTCTACAGTGTTCAGACTAAATCCCAGGAAAGAACAGAAAGCGAAAACAGCAGCAGGGTCTGTGTGAAAGTAAAGTGTGGCACAAAGCAAGATACTTTTGTATAGTAACATGTGCAAAGCAGAGGACAGTCTGCAACATGCTCATGCTAACATAGGGAAAACGACAAAGGGCCTGCACTGGACATATGGCAATGTACTTCCTTCTTTCATTGTCCTAAGGAGGCCCATAGTAATGAAGTCCGAAACTCGTCAACATTTCCATTTTCACAGGAGCCTTCCAATCTTTTATGCACTAAATACATTTTTGGACAGATACCTAGGAGCAGGTCCTCCTTGTGACACCATATAAAGGACTACCTCCTATGTGGACTGCATAGTAAATAAGGAACACAGTCACATTGCTCAAATCAACTGGAAGACTGAAGCAAGATTCTGGTTGTTACATTTATTTTGTTAAATATTTCTTTATTATTATTATCATATATTTCATTGCAATTATACAAAAAAAAAAAAAACATTATTCACCCGAGGAAAAAACCCCAACCCCCCCTGCGCAATTAACCATAATCCGATAAAATGGCATTATTACAAATTGCCATCTTAAAAAAGCGGGAAAAAACCCAGATTCTCTTAAAATGTAGCTACGTAGCTACAAAGAAAGAACCCTTAAAATTCTAAAAGTGCACAGTGCAAATCTTTTATAATTCATAATGCAAGATCAGCCAGCTTGCCACCTCAGCCACCCAGTTCAATCCAATCTATAAGTGGGGCACACCTCGACTGGCCTTTTTTCCTACCCCGCACCCCTTTCTTTGAGTAGATTGATTTTTCTACATTACCGACTGCGAGACCCCAGGCTAACCATTGCTGAAATACAGGTGGGTTAGTATCCAACCAGGCCGAAGCAATAGACATTTGCAGGATGGTCATAGATCTGAATAAAAGCATTCTGCCTCTAGTACACCTCTCCCCTTCTTGTACTCCCAGCAGAATTATGGCAGTTGTCAAAAATATTTAGTTTATCCTTAAAAAATGTAGTAATTTCTTCCTTCATAGTCGATAGTGTTCGACAAGTAGCAAATATATGTGCACTATCGGAGCCACTCAATTGACATCTAGGACATCATGATCCCTTTCCATCCCCCATCTAATAATTCTGCTGGGTGTATAATAAAGGTTAAAAAATGTTTTGCAATATTGCACTTGCAACTTTGAGGATAGTAAAGTGGTTAGTGCCATTGAGAAGGATTAAAAAATCTTAATTCCGTTATGGAGAATATCTCTTGCCATTTACGAGATAAATGACCCCAATAGGACACTTATGCCTGCTAACCAATAAATGCACCAGGTCGAGCATTTGGAAGCAAGCCGGGCCTCCTCCCTTATGTACCAAAAAATCCCAGATTTCAACATACTTAAAAATCTCTTTGACCGATATTAAAGTCATTCTTAAGCTCTTGGAATGAAATAACAACCGTAGAAGAGAAAAAATGCCCTAGCCGGTTTAATCCAGTACTCACCCAGCATAAAACATATTGATCAGCAAAAATCTCAGGTAAATTCCCATTATTGCCTATTGGGGTATAATAATTCAATCTTCCTATCCCCAATGTCTTACGTAGAGCTGACCAGACTTTGAAAGCATTCTGAAGGGTCTTAAAATGTACTTTCATAAAATAGCTATACTCAATTTGTCTCCAAAGACATCCCCTGACGTTTTCACCAATCAATACCTCAAAGGGAGAGGGAAAATAATCAGCCTCAGCTTGACCCGGGTATCTTTCTTGTAATAATACACAAACAATTTTGGAGCGTGGTAGCCCAATAATATAATTTAAGATTTGGTAGCCCGCACCCCCTTCTATCCTTTGGGAGTGTCAAACATTTTAAAGCCCTTCTAGATTTAGAGTATGCCCAGACAAATCGCCACATCAGCTCTTCCAATCTCCTAAACCATATATTCTTGATCTCTACAGGGATAGCGTGGAACAAATTTAGAATTTTTGGGGAAAAAATCATTTTAATTACATTACACCTCCCTGCTAGAGATAAGTGCAAGTTATTCAATCTGCTCAGATCTCTTTTCACTTTTTCTATAAAGGGGTCTACATTTTCTTTAACAATTACTTCTAAGTCAGAAGAGATGGTTATTCCTAAATACACTGCACTCCTTGCTACATGAGGATCTGATAGCGTAATTCCTTTATCAATAATGATTATTGATTTTTCCTTATTTAACGAGTAGCCTAAAATAGTCACAAAGCGGGTCGCCTCTCTCTCTACCTCCAAAAGAGCTGTTGCTGGATCCGGTGTCAAAAGCGCTATGTCATCTGCATATGTTAGGGTTTTAGTATCCCATCCTTTCAAAGACATAGGAGGAATTAGGATATTTTGCTTGAGCCTGTGTACAAATGGATCAATATACAACACAAATAAGAGTGGGGAACAAGAACACCCTTGCCTAGTCCCCCGAGTGATCTTAAACGACTTCAAGACCTCTCCTGCTACAAACACTCAGTCATCTGGGCTATGATATAGAGCTTTGACTGCTTGTAGAAGTCCTGACCCAACATCCGCTCTCTGCATAACAGCCCATAGAAATTGCCAGGAAACCCTATAAAAATCTTTATCAGCATCCAGCTGAATCAAAGCCATAGGGTCTCCCGCAACCTGAGTGGCGTCAAAGATGGTAACTGCCCTTCTAATATGATCGGTTGTGCCTCTCCCGGTTATAAACCTGTGCTGCTGTCCGGATACCACCTTATTAATTATTGGAGATAAACGAGAGGCCAAGATTTTGGATTTTGGAATAAACTTTGGAATCCCTGTTAATCAATGTAATTGGTTGGTAAGAGCCAAGTTCAGATACAGACTTGTGACCAAGAGCATGGTTGACTAGCTTCATTAAAAATGTGTGCAAACAGTCTTTCAGCTCTGGAGAAAACACCGTATAAAATTCAGAAGGTAAGCAATCAGTGCCAGCAGCTTTACCGGCAGGGAGACTACTCAATGTGGTTAAAATTTCTTCCCACGAGGGGGGCCCTTCCAGGCCCTCCCGTTCATCTTGACTGAATTTAAGAAAAGGGACAGAATCCAGATAGATATGTACGATTGCTTCCTCTACCTTGATACTTTCCGCATATAAGTTTTGATAATATGTCTTAAATGCTGTCCTAATGCCTGCTGGATCGGAAACCATGCCCCTGCTAGGATCGCTTTTTTCTCGCACTTCACTTTGCCCACCCTTCTGCCTAACCCTGGTGGCCAGATGATGTCCTATTTGCTCACTGCATTCATAGACTTTCTCCCTCCATACCGTATATTTGTCGGCTACTTTTGTTGCTGTTATTTCATTAATCGCTGCTTTGGCTAGAGCTACCCCCATTTGGGCCGCAGATATATTATCCTTCTGCTGGGTGGCTACATTTAGCTTCCTTTCTTCAGCCGCCAATGTAGCATAGAGATCCTGCATTCTTTATTTCTCTTTTTTTGCCCTGTTTAAAGTAAACTGTGAAGTCGGCCCCTGTATCCCAGCTTTCAAGGTGACCCATACTACACCCAACGGAGCACTCCCCGTATCCTCAGCGAAAGAGACATCTACAAAACCCTTCGTAGTATCAACCCTTCTAATCACTTAAGCGATCCGCTGCCACCAAAGGTATTCAAAGAAATTAAGGATGCCTTCATACCCCTGTGGAGAAAGATTGTCAACGCTTCATTGTCACAAGGCACGATCCCCGAATGCCTAAAAGCAGCTTAAGTTACACCCATTCTAAAAAACCCTAATGCAGATAGAACTGATCTCAACAACTTCCGCCCTATCTTCAACATCCCCACTCTGGCTAAGCTCCTAGAAAAATGCGTGCAATCGCAACTCTGCGCTCACTTAGAGAATTTCCAACTCCTGGATCAACATCAATCTGGTTTTTGGAGTGGCCACAGCACGGAATCAGAGCTCACTCACATTATGGATGACATTTTAAAAATGCTATACCAAAACGAATCCTGCCTCCTAATCCTCCTAGACCTTTCTTATGCGTTTGACACTGTTAATCACGACATCCTTTTATCCATTCTTGAGCACAGGATGGGCCTTTCCGGTCTGGTATTGCAATGTTTCTCGTCCTTCCTGCACAACAGATCCCAAAGAGTCAAGGTGAAACAATCCTTATCCGAGCCCTCCACAGTTTCCATGAGGGTCCCACAAGGGTCTGCCTTATCTCCCATACTCTTTAACATACTCATGGAACCATTAGCAAATGTACTAAATTCCAAGAACACTCTTTTTCACATGTATGTGGATGACACGCAATATTACCTGTAAATCACCTCTTCTGAAGATTTCTCTTCACTCTATTCTACCCTCACGAATACTCAAAACTGGCTAACAGAGAACCACCTCCAAAACGGAATTCCTTCTCATATCTCCGCCTAATCTCACCCCCAAGATAGACCCTTGGATGAAACTCCTCTCAGCCTTCAACTGCTCTCCTCACATTATTGACTCAGCCAAATCTTCCTGGACATGCACCTGAACATGAAGAATCATATTAGTAAGGTATGCAAGGGTGCTAACCACCAGATGAGGATACTTAGGAGTCTCAAACCATTCCTTCCACAAGATGACTTCAAGCAAGTGGTTCAAGTGCTTATTTTTCCGAGGCTAGACTAGGGCAGTGCTGCGCTCTGTGGCCTCCCCAAATATATCTTGGCCCCACTAAGAGCTTCCTTGAATGCTGCAGCCAGATTGATTACGGGTACAAATAGAAATGCTCACATTTCCCCATCCCTAAAATCCCTAAATTGGTTGCCATTTGAAGCAAGAATACAACTAAACATTGCTAGCATGACTCACAAAGCCCTCCATTTCAATATCCCCCCTTACCTGGTGCAAAAGCTAGAATGATCAGAAAGGGGTAGACCATCAAGAAATGGAAACTCTTTCCTCTTGAAACCACAGATTTTCTGCAAAAAAAAGAATGAGGCACAGAGATTTCTTGGGCTCGGCCCCGAAGATCTGGAACTCTCTCCCAACGGAAGTCCGCAGAATCTCATCAACGGCTTCTTTCAAAAAGGAAGTGAAAATAATCCTTATGAACAAGTTCTTGCCTTAAATGACCATGGCTCATCTGTCTCACTCCCCGCCCTTGGATTAACTACTATATTAGACTATCACTTGTGAAGCCCAGAGTTGTCCAGTTATACTCTCATAAGTTATGTTTGTTCTTCTCCCAGCACGCTTTGTATTATTTAAATGTGATGTTCTTTGATACCCCCTCTGTCACTGTTCCTTGCATGCATTCTCAAACGACATTGGTTTTACTCCCTTTCTTATTTGCGACAATCCAAATTATGAAGCGCTCTGATACCCATCTGGGTCTTGTTCGCGCTATACAAAACTTTATAAATAAATAAATAAATTCTATTTAAGGAATGTCGGGATCCACTTCCTCATATGTAGCAGATTTTCTTCATTAATTAAAAGAGCTCGCTCAAAGCTCCAATGGGGTACGTTCTTAACAAAACCCCCACTCTTTATTTCCAACACTAGGTGATTATGATCAGACATAACCCACGGGTAGCTTTCGAAGTCACATTCCTGCACAAACGTATGAGAGACAAAAAAAATCTAAGCGCACATGCATCTGATGTGGCACTGAAAAAAAGGAATATCCAATTTCCATAGGCCTCTTTGACTGCCATACATCTGACAGCCCATGATCTTTACAAAACCCTTTAAGGGACTGAAATACTTTAGGTTTCCTCCAGGTGTATTTATATTGATCTTCAGATGACAAATTCACAAACAGATTAATATTCAAATCTCCACAAAAAATAATGGGTGACGGCCAAAGTGCCAGTTCATTGGAAAGCCAGTCAAATAACCTGGGGTCATCTGATATAAATATGATAAATATAGAGAGAGACCCCTTACTGCACAAAGGGATTAGAGTACCATTTCATAGGTTAAAAATATGCTATCCCTTGATGTATGTTTTAGAAACAAATAATATCATAGAAATACAAGCCTGTTATTCCACTCTAAGCTTGAAAATATCTATGATGCAACTCCAAATATATGACAAGAATATTTTTATTTAAAACATTAGTATCCAATTTACATATCTTTAAAAATCTCACAAATCATGTGACACAATCTTTTCATTAAAAAACACAATATACCTAAAATGCAATAAAAAATAAACACATCATACAAAATACATTTTCATAGAAAAGATAAGAGAAAAAAGAAAAAGGATTTTGACAGTACAGTTTGTCATTAATATTGCATATATATATATACGATGTCGGTCAGAAATGCTCCGAATGGCATTCGGATTTTCCTAACCCGTGTCGGAACCAATGTTTCCGACCGACTCAGCAACATTTCCGACTGACCGATTACGATAGATGGTAACCATTCAGTCTTTCTGATTCGGTTCCGACATGCATTTGGAGAAACCAAGTCAGTCAGAGCCGAATCGTACAGCTCTGTGGACCGTGTTTCCGACCGACGTATTACGATGTCGGATTCGGACAGCCTTTCCAACTCTGTTTGTCCGACACGGAACGGCTGTCAGAAACTGACTTTGGGAGCCCTTAGCAGGCCCCTCTTAAACCCAGAGGCCCCCAGTTGGGAACCATGGGGGTACCCATGGGACCCCTCTTTACAACCATGCACAATGTGGCAGGCACCATGGGGTGCCCGCCAAAGGGTGCAAGGTATTCCACAACCACCCCTTTCTTCAATGGAAGCCTGTGTTGTCAGTCGGAACACAGGCTCCCATTGAAGTCACTGGGATCCCGACCGAACGGTGTTTGGAACCATTGTAATTGGTCTGCCCGACTCCCTGAACCAGGGTCGGTCGGAAACGATTCCGACAAGGGGTCGGTCGGGTCGGTCGGAATGCTTTCCGACTGACATCGTAATGCGGCCCTGAAATATTAATCTATTTAATTGTGTAGCGCCCCATCCCATGCCCTCCCAAAGCATCCCTACCCAACCTCTGACCCCAACCCACTCTCAGTGCCCCCCACCCCTACCACCAAACGAGCAATCAGGCAACATGCCTGAATGATGACACCAGAGGGAGCTGACATCTCCCGCCACCCCCTCATCCAGTCCCCTATTGAAAAAAAAAGGAAAATAGCGTAATAGAAAATAGCTGACCAGGAAAGAGGAGAGAACACAACACCGTGAACAGAATGCAGATTATCCCTAGATCCTCAGTCATAAAGGGGATATGGCCCATTTATACCAAGACTTCGCCCCATAAAGACCTAAGTATTTTTGACAACAGTGCCCGACCCCCCGCTAAGCTCTTTGATATTCCTGGGCCTGAATCTCAGATGTAAAGCTACGAGTGTAGTCCACTATAAATGACTTTTAACCGGGCAGAAATACTTCAGCCCCCAATTTCTGGAAAGGGTTAAAAAGTTGCCGTAGTCACCATCGCCTCTCCATCATGGCATGTGCAAAATCAGGTCTAACTAAAAAAAGCTAAACCCTCAAACTCTTTCTTTGCGTTGGGGCGAGCTAGATGGTATATTTCTTCACGTAACAAGAAATTCCCAAAATAAACCAACATGGCCCGAGTCCTCTCCAGATCATTAGGCAGTGGCTTCTTCCGCATCAGCGGAAATCTGTGGGCCTGTTGGATTTCCACATCTCAGTTTCAGTTATTTTTTTCTGGGAAAGATCCTTTCAGTAAATTGATCATATAAGCTCTTGAGTCCTGCCCCTCCGCCCCCTCGGGAATCCCCAAGAATCTCAGGTTATTCCTTCATTGTCTATTCTCTTGATCTTCGAGTTTCCAGAGGACATCCGCCATGACTGTTTACTGAGAGGATTTATGGGTTTTAAGAGCATTCATTTTATTCTCTAAAGACTCTGTCCGTTCCTCCACCATGGTGATTCTTCCAGCGATGTCCGAGCATGTTTTATTTACTTTCTTAATTGTTCTGTGTAGTTTTTTTGTAGCTAGCCGTGCACGGCGACTATAACTCCGTGTTTCCTCCCGCACGTGTTTTATAGATTGGAGGATTACAGCCAACGTTGATTCTACTGTTGATGGATCGAGTAACACACACCCAGAGGGTCCGATGTTTTCATTTGAGATCTCCCCTGGCTTCTCTGCAGGATATACAAGTTGGATTGCTGAATACTCCCATCGCAGATTCTCCAGTGAGGTCCCCCCCTTGCTCCTATAGGTATCCTCTCCAAAACTCTTCCTTCCTTTTTTCTTTTTTTCCCCTACCCCGATATTTTATGCTGTGTTAGACATGCTAAATTATCTGGGGCACTACTAGAGGAAGAGTAAGAAGCCGACTCATCAGTTGAGAATGAAGCAGTATTGCACAGATTTGAAATGTCCGAGTCATCAGTCAAAGTAAATAATTTCTCCCCAATATCGGGAGACCTGGCCGTGGCATGCAACTCAGTCTCATCTAAATTCCGACTCCTTGCTCCTGTCAATGGTGTTCCTGAATGTGTCCATGCAATTCCCGCTGGCCGTTCCCCCCGTTACCTGGAGTCAAGCCTAAATCCTTAAATCTGTGCATCCTCCTTAGATTTTGTACAGGTACTTGTCATATTTGGCTGCACCCAGCTTTCTGGGGGTTGAATTGTGCCCCTCAAAGCTGCATCCACCTTAACCGGGGTCACAGCATTACCAGGAGTCAAGCCTAGATCCTCAGTCTGTGCATAATTCTTAGAATTTTGACAGGTACTAGCCCCATTTGGCTGAAATCAACTTTCTGGGTCTTGAATTGTGCTCCTCAAAGCTGCATCAGCATTAACCGGAGTCGCAGGGGTGGCCGGTAGAAGAACAGATTTATTCCCAATCAAAGGATTACTACACGGAGCCCCTTCCCCGATGCATATTTCTGGAGTGAGACCAGGCCCACCATTACCCAGTACTGGGGCCTTATTGCCAGCTTGTAAAAACAACGCAGCAGTCAATGGTTGTTTTACCACGGAGTCCCCAAGTATACCTGTCTTCTCAGGCCATTTGACTCCCTTCTGTCCATTATCATTTTTGTCACATTTCACTTTCCCCTTGCCAATGCTATCTTCAGCTTTCCTCCCCCCTCACCTCCTTACCGGGTGGGTACGGCTGGCAGGTTGGCCGATGCCTGTCTCTTTGTTCCATGGCTGGGCATTCAGCGTTCCTGTGGGGCAGCCGGAACAGGGGGCGGGTACAGCTGACAGGTTGACCGACACCAGTCTCTTTGTTCCACGGTTGGGCATTCTGCGTTCCTGTGGAGCCGCCGGAACAGAGAACAAGGGAGAGGACCTGAAGAAGCTGTAGATTAGTTTCACCGCTGCTGTTACCACAGCGGGAAGCAGTCAGCCTCGTCCGCTGTGAGAGTTCACTCTAGATGCGCCCGGCAGAGACTGCCCTCCGAAGCAGAAACCTGCTAGCATATTCCGGATCAACGCTCATCCACTGACAGGAGATTCATGTCAGGGGCGCAACAGGTAGCTGGCATCTTACTCAGGTGCCATCTTGCTCCTCCCATTTAATTTTAATTTTAAATGCACGATCCAGGTACCAGTATCAATAGAGAAGATTATTATCCCACCAATGAGTAAAATAAATCATGTACTTTAAAATCAACTCTATACCAGTGATTAATTGAAGTATTCATTGAGGTACTAACTTTTGTATGATCTTTTCCCACAATATACCATATTTATGTATAACTTGTTTCAGGCCCAAGTATCGTGGGATCATTAGGGCACACCCCTATATGTTGATACATACTGAGTACCATGTAGCATTGAGCGTAATACGTGGACATGTTAAGGATGGGCTTAATGGCAAAGGTGCTCAGTTTCCCAAGAAGTACGTTCAGGTCATTAAGTCCCTGCTAATTAATCTCTATTCTTGAATATACATTTTATGTAATTAATTTCTTCATCCTAGGATGAAACTTCGGTGCCTAGTTCTTTGTTCCTTGTCGCAAAGGTGCTGCAGAATTGATTGTATTACCTTAGTGTTGGAGGATACACCACTCATATGGATTACTATTACCAAATTTCTAAGGGGTGCTATGAGGATCAAGGATCTTTTAGATTAGTTTTTGACTTGGAACAGTTGAAGCATTATGTGTCTCTAAATAGTGCAATTTCTAAAGGTTGGCAATAAGCTGGCTCTATATTGTTATAAAGGATGTGTATTAGCCTACATATTCATCTAGTAAAGTAGTTGAAAAATGCATCTTATATATGATTCGTGTCATATGATATCTTTGGATCTAATCTTCTTTTTACTAAGGCACTGCTTTCTCATTTGTGCATCTTATGATAATGTATTGTGGGAGGATTTCTGGTTATTTACAAATCTTTAAAGTATACTTTGGAGCCCAACCACGTTTAACCAATATTGCTGGATAGCATTCGTCAAAGAAAAGTTCCTTACCTTTGGTATCAATATTTCTGGTGGCTAAATCTTGTTAATTTTTCATTTTAAAACTATCCTTCCAGGTGTTAAACTTGTCTGGAAATCTTTTCACTTGCAGTCTCTCTCCATCACCATCACATTGGCATATATCATGTGCTGATGTCAGTTTCTAATAAATGCTTTCCAAAGATTTTAGAACCATCACCCACTTTTTAGAACTACAAACTTGCGTAAACCGCCCCGCTTTAACGGACATGAGGTGGCAGATTTTTTAATGTAACTAAAGCACAATGTGGTGGAGCGCTATCATTTACAGACAACAAATTTTGCCTTAAAAGGGCCATTAAATTTGCACATTTACTGATAAAACTATATTGCACACAGCATTGTCACATAATTCACTTTACTTTTTTTTCTCTGACTGCAAAGTTAGAGGAATTTGTAACCCCCAATCTCCATGTTAAAAAAATAAACAGCACTTTACCAAAGGACATAGCCTGTCTTTGAAGCACAGCAAATGTGACAAGATAAATACATAATTTAAAGACATCTGTATTTATTGCTAGAACTTTCACAATCCACAAAACGTGGCTCATGACCACCCACAGTTTGGGAAACACTGTTCTAAAACTTTATCTGTATCTCTGCAGCAGTGTGTATTGATAAGTACTGAGAGTCTCAACAACTGTGACTGTAAGGTGTGCATACTTTGAGAATTGATTAATCATATCACTAGCTCAGCATAGAAGAAGGGAAGGCGGTGAGGAATCTGGAGGAAGATTATGTTTCCACCGGGAATATCATTATTGGTAGTAAGTAAGATTTCCTTCTGATGGATACATATTACTGCTGACTGTACAGCTTAAGAATGAGTTTAGCAATATGCTCCAGGACTTGAGATTGAATAGTGCTGATTAATTATGGAAGAGATGCAAGCCTGAGCTACGAGGCAGAAACATTTCCAAAAGTATGTAAAGAGGACCATGAGGCAACCCAGCAGATATCAGCCACCAGCATGCCACTGATGAGTATCTTTTTAGCAACCATGTGGAGTGGCCAAACATAGCAGATCTTAATACATGACCAAAAGTAAAATAGTGTCTTTCTTTTTTTGGTTCCAGCACAGCTCACAATAGCTGGTCATTCACTGTGTCCTAGTATGTGTGGTTGATGCAGGAGACTGCACTCCTGGGGGTCTAGTCTGTGCTGCCACTCCTCTTCTTTGGAGGGATGAGTAGGAGAGAAAAATGATGGATGGATGAATTTTGGACCTGGCCCTCTCTGCAGGGTTATCTCAAAATATTTTGCCTTCATTCTCCAATTTTTTTGAATTTGTTTTAGTTGGTCTTAGGAATCTGTGCACTTTACCACTGCTAACCAGAACTAAAGTGTTTGTGCTCACTCCTTAAAACATGGTAAAATTGGCTTAGACCTGATTGGCATTTTTAATGTACCTATAAGTCCTCAGTAAAGTGGTATGCCGTATACCCAGGGCCTGTACATTAAATGCTACTAGTGGGCCTGCAGCGCTCCTTATGTCACCCACTTAATTAGCTTTTTAAAACAGGTCTCTGGCCTGCCATTACAACCTGCCAGCAGTTTTAAACTGCCAATCAATTTGACCTGGCAATATAGCCTCCTTGCTAAGTCTAAAACTCTCTTTTTATTACATATATGTCACCCCTGCGGTATGTCCTAAACAGCCCATAGGGAGGGTGCATTGTAATTGAAAAGTGGGACATGTACTTTTAAGTTTTACATGTCCTGATAATGAAAAACTCACAAATTTGTTTTTCACTACTCTGAGGCCTACCTCTCCCATAGAATGACATTGGGGTACCTTATTACATTTAATAAGTGCTACATTTTGATTGGGAGAAAGTAGGAAAGTCTGGTTTGGTGTCTGAGGAATTGTAGTTTTAAATCCTCGTTAATGGTAAAGTCGAATTTTAAGTTACAATTCTGAAAATGCCACTTTTTGAAAGTTGCCATTTTCTTGTCCTAGTCATTTGGTGCCTGCAGCCTGTTCCTGGGTCACATGACTAGGTGTAGTTGGCAGTTGGCCTTTCTGTATTCCTCCCAGTCAACATCACAGTAGAGGGTCTGGGTGCTGGCAGGATGGGCCATCTCTGACATGTTAGGGGGCAGAGCTTGCACCCACTACACTTGCACTTCAAAACAAATGGCTCAGCTCACTCACAAAGGACTTCACACTAACCAAATTGTGTCCCCAGACAGAATGGGACCGTAGCAGGGAGTCAGAAAATTCCAGAAACCTCTGTGTGAGGAAACTACAGAATCTTCTCCCACTTCAAATTGGGCACCAGGTGTAAATATTGGACCCTCTTTTCCACTCTTCGATCACGTCTGGACCTGTGAAAGACTCATAAGAAGGACTGCTCTGCTTCAAGGATTTGTCTGTCCCCCTGCTGCTCCCCTGCCCAACTGCCTGAGTAAGAAGGACTGGACCTGCATATTGAACCCAGGGCCACCGTAGGAACTCCAAGGGCTAGTTGGCTGGTCTCATGATCAGAGCCCCTTGAACAGAAAAGGCTTCAATCATCTTTTACCTGCATCCTGCACCTGGAGTCTGCCTGCTGTGAGTCCTAACCCCCAAGTGGTGCATCTCCAGTCCTGGTCCC
Organism: Calotriton arnoldi; assembly: GCA_963921515.1. Classification (NCBI taxonomy): domain Eukaryota; kingdom Metazoa; phylum Chordata; class Amphibia; order Caudata; family Salamandridae; genus Calotriton; species Calotriton arnoldi. Next base: position 1,299,496 of record CAWUFW010003709.1, read on the forward strand.
TTGGAAGTGGGGATAAAGGTGCCCTGCCAGCACAGCTGTGGTACCCATCAGAACCGATGCCACATGTCGCAACCTGATGGAACCCTCATAGCTCCTTAACATAACCGATACAGCATGACACAACTCGCCTCACAACCCTTGCAGCTTTTCATCGGAAACCAATGCAGCACAATGCTGAGCAATGGAACCTTACTCAGGACGCTGCATTGCTACTCAGAACCGCCACTGCACGGCACAATACCACACATCAAGAACATAATGTGCACTTCTCAGTGGGTCTAACATGGTCCCTGTATGAGGTTCACGCTCCATTGCGATCGGCCTAAATTTGAGACTTTGTCCTGGTCTGGCATGACTAGATAATTACAGCTGGCGCTTTGTGCTTCTAGGTACTATTTTTATGCAAATCTTTACAAATTGCATATCTCTGGTTTTACTGACTGGATGTTTGTCGTTTTGATGTCAAATAATTTATTACAATTTACTCTATTTTTCTAAATTGGTGTGGGTTTTTCTGATGTTGTGTGTTCACTATATTACTGTTTGTGTGCTGCGTAAATGCTTTACACGCTGCCTCTGAATTTAGCCTGACTGCTTTTGTGCCAAGTTACCAGAGGGTTAAGCTTAAGCACAGGTTAATTTAGTGACTCTTTGTTGTTCACCCTGACAAAGGATTGTGGTTGTTGCTTGAGAAGGGCTCACACCCCCCTCAACCTACAATCCAATTTCTCACAGTGATAGCTCAGGCAATTTGAGAGACAGAAACCACTTTCGGCAAGAAGTCTGTGCAGGATCGGATACTCTATTGTGAAATATGGCTGAACTGAGAGGGCTTGAAGTTCTCTGGCCCTAAAAACTGTTGATACTAATGGATAAGGGATAACTTTGAATCAGACTGAAAGGGTATCCCTTTATGGAAGTCCACAGATTATTCAAATCACACTGAGGATCAATCAGCAGCATAGAAGGAAACAGGTAAAGTACACCTTCAAGCATGAAATTCGACTTCTACAGATGTCCTAGATGATGGAGAACAGTGCTGTGACTCCAAATGTTCCGAGGCACATGGCTGTCTCCTCAAAGAAAAAAATTATTTCTCCATCCTATGGTGCCTTTCTGTTTATTTTTTTGTTGGAAGATTGTCATGAGACGTACCTTTAGGGAAAGATGTGCACTTTCGGATGTCCATGTGGGCCTTGGCTATAAACAGCTTTGACTCCCACTTCCTGACAATATTTAGGCACTTCAGAGAACAAGAGTCACATGGCATGGAGTCATGGTCAGAGTCAGTGCACTACTTGCAGGTTTTCTTGTGGTTCCATTACTGATATCTGGTTGCGACACTTATGACAGAGCTTGAATACTGAACATTAAGGGGGGAGGGGGCATTTGACTTAGACACTGTCAGAAGCTGTGGTATTTCCATAAGGAAAGCACTGACAAAACCTCTGTTATCGCTGTTTTCCTAATTTCTGGTGGACTGAGTCCTGAATGAAGCCGCATGGTGCACCTGCCAATACTAGAGAGCTGCTGCTGGGGAAATCTTTTCCAGACTAGTCTGACACCTGAGAGAATGTTCTTCAGGTGAAGAATCTGCAGTAAAATATATACATCCAAAATCAGTTTTGAAAGAAACATGTAAAATTTTAATTATTTACGTAAGTTGAGCCCACAAAGCCATTCATGGTTTATTTTCCTTAAGGTATTTGTTAAGTTTATGAGTTCTCAAAGACACAGACTACATATTTTAAAAGTATAAGGTCACCAGCATCCTACCAAAATACAATCTATGTTAAGGATTCAAACAAGCACTGACCAAGTAAATAGGTCTGGATTATGTAATGTGTATGTGTTCTTTTTTGTGAAGTGTGGATGCTTTGTAGATTAGAAAGTACAAACAGAAAACCCAGATACAAGGGCTAATGTGCACATAGATCCCACCAAAATTGAGACATGCAAACACACACACAGGCAACACACATGCAGATGCACATGCAGTAAGTCACTAATGCAGTCATACTAGTAGATGTTTCTTAAAATAATTGATTGATGAATTGATAGCTGTGCAGTTTTATACAAGGATTAACAGATGGCTGAATGTCTGTTGTTTCATAGAATGGTGGGGGACAGGTTTGGTAGATTGGCGTAGTTACTTAGCTGAATCGATGAAAGTGTGGATTGATAGCTGAATGTTTAATTGTAAGTTGATAACTGCATGTGTGGGTGGCTGAACATGTACTTGGGATAGGATGGATAAAGCACACATGGGAATGGATGCATAGATGTAGGTAGATGCATAGGAGGTATTGATGAACGTCTTTGGATGAAGGATTAAACAGAAAGGTACATGGGATGATTAGTGTGAGTAGAAGGATGGGTGGACAGTTTAGTGCGGCCTGATAGAAGGTTGCATGGGTGAGGGTAAAAAGATGCACAGATGTTCTTGGACAAAATAAGTAATAAATAAATAAAATAATTTGCCAGTGAGCAATAAGTATTTTATGAACAAGAAATCTGAATGTGCTCTGACACTGGTTTTGACAAACAAAAACTTACTATGTCACTCTCTCAGCCCTCACAGCCTTATTGCCTATTGACTGTCAACTTGGACAGATAGCCGTGAACACTGCTCCTACCCTACTCCCACTATCAGCAGATTTTATTGGCTTGTACATAAGTCTTAGAAATTCAAAAGTGAGTGGAAAAAAACCTCAGCTATATAGGTTTACACAGAATGATTGTTGTGGATTTCTCAGATATTTAGTGACACTTTGCAAAGTAAAATTCATCTGCACAAAGCCTTCTAAGCAAAGATGCCCATTGACCTACAAAATGCCAGACCCTACTTTGTCCTAACTAGTGTCAGATGATCTAGCAGAGCTACCACAACAGGTGTGTCAGACAAAATATGGTGGAAAACCACTGAGAACCTTTGGAAATAACCGAAAGATAAGATATTTAAATCCCTCAGAAACCAAACGAACAAACACAGATTCAAGACCAATCTAACAACTGTGTTTTATTGAGAAACCTGCAACCTAGAGAGTTGACTGCAAACTATCCCCTTTCTAGCTTCAAATGTCAGAGCCCATCAACCTAGCATCGAACAAAGAGGCCCAAAACTACAGGCCCTAGCACAGTTGCACTATATAGCACCCAAAATGATAGCCACTTAATCAGAATTATGCTATGTACCCCGAGCCACAGTGCAGAGAATCCAGATTATCCAACAGGAAGGCTAGTTGGCCATTGTCCTCTTTGCATGACAAGATTTTATTAGAGAAGGCAGAGACCGTGTTGTTATATTTGAACATAGGGTACTTAGAGCAGACTGTGAATTGTTTACATCACCTTCGTACCAACTCTAGGTTTCCTTAGATCCATTCAATTTGGAAGTGGGGGCACTAGTTTGTCTATAATACTTGCGCTCTCATTATTTTACTGCTCTGCTGTTTTGCTGGAGGTCACCATTTTTAAAACAAATTTTTTATTGTTTTCCAGAATATAACGGTACAAGCATTGTCGGAATATATAGGCAAGAGGGTGCTCACGTAATGAGAGCTTAGTATGGCAGTGCTCATTAACAAATGACATATTTAAAATAGACATATGCAGTGCTCCACTTTTCGCTACAAGGATATCTTATGTCAACGAAACCATCAATGAGCATGTAAGTTATCGGCACCCAAATTTCATAAAGGAAAGTGCAGTAAAAGGCCCCCTACATATTGCCGGTGTTAATCAAACCTCCCAACCCTCCCACTTATCCCACCCCCCCCGGCGTGTCACACTTAGCAATGATTATATTAACATCTAGATTTAATACAGATAAGGACAATAAAAGTAAATAGAATGTAGCGTCAGGGAAATCCCTCCGTGTCGAAAGCAGGGGAATTTGTGAATGCAGAGGACCTATGCATCAAGCTAGCGAGTGGGCAGTGGTCAGTTCGAATCAGCAGGAGCAGCAGCTTCGGGGTTCTCATCCAGGTCAGCGTCTGGGATTTTTAACAAAGCCACCAAGGTTTCCCAAGCCCTCGCTGCCTCCAGTGCTCTCTCACTATTTGCTTGTTTAGCTAGTTGTAGCCTAACAGTACCTTCACATTCCGCCCATTTGAGTAAATCAGTCCTCCATCTCTTAACACTCGGACCGTTTGATTTCCAGTGTGCTGTAATGTCTCTTTTAGCCAAGAGAAGGCCTAGATCTAAAAACTTACTAGTGACCTTGTTTTTAGATGTATGGGGGAACCAGTGTAGCAGACAGGGGCCTATAGTTGGCTCTAAATCTCTATCTGTGATTTCATTCAATAGTGTAACTACCTCCTCCCAGTAAGCCTCCAACTGAGGGCAATCCCACATCATGTGACGAAAATCTGCTCCCTCCATGTGACAGCGCGGGCACATCGCCGAGTTAGTATCAACATATTTATTGATTTTGGCTGGGGTAAGGTATGCCCTATGTAAGATATAAAAATGCACTAGTTGAAAGCGGGCATTTCTAGTACTCTTCCACGCTCGTTCAACTAGCTCAGCCCATATTTTCTCGGAAATCACATCACCAAAATCCTCCTCCCATTTTAGTCGTAAGGCAGTTAGGGGAGCTAATGCTTCATGGGTCATACGCCTATAAAGGCAGGTGACTGCTTTAAAGGTTCCTGCCGCTGATACTACATACTGGCAGCCCATTGATATCTGTGGTTCAATCAACCCCTCCCCCCAATGTTTTTGGATGGCCGCAATATGTGCCGAGTGGAGTAAAAAATCACCGCAAGATAAGTCATACCGCTCTTGCAATACAGCGAAAGGAAGCAAGGCATTGTCCTCATATAAATCCCCCATTGTGGTCAGTCCCTTCTCCTTCCAAATGGTTAGCGCATTCCAATTGCCTCCATGTGGCAGTGCAGCACACATGGCCAAGGGGATCTCAGGCGCATAAGGATGCGCAATCCGCGCTCGCTTCTGACTCCTATTCCAACAGAGCCGGAGCGTCCGCAAGTCACCCGGAAGTGACTTAAGTCGGAGAGGCAATTGCAAGATAATGTGGGATAGTGTCCGCCAGGAGGTCTGGCCCCCCTCATGTTCACCCCGTCCTCGAAATTCCAATGCGACTGCTTGGGTAAGCCACTGCAGTTGAGCCGCTAAGTAATAAGTCTCGAGGTCAGGAACCGCCAGGCCACCCTCCGATCTCGGTCTCATCAGGATCTTCAGTGCCACCCTCCATCTGCCAGTAGCCCAGAGAAACCCCGTAATCATAGTTTTAAGTTGTGTAAAAATTGTCGCTGGTATCCAAACAGGCAAGGCTCTAAAATAATACAATAATCTGGGAAGAGTCACCATCTTGAGCAGGGCTACTCGACCGGCCACCGAGAGAGGTAATGTACCCCAAAACTCGAGGTTGTTTTTAGCCCTCTGATGGCTCTACCCACATTACCCTCCAATAAGTCAGTTTGTTTGTGATATATTCGGGTCCCCAGGTATGTCAAACAACGATATTCCCATTGCACCCCATCGGTATCCCTGGGGCCACCATCAAGCGTGGCGGTAGGGAACAGGCAGGACTTCGCCCAATTCACTTTGAGTCCAGCCACAGTGCCAAGTTCGTGGAGTAAGTGTTTTGCACCAATGAGTGCACCATCAGTATTAGCTAAAAACATGAGCAGGTCATTGGCTTAGAGCGCAATATAGTGAGTTTGGCCATGTACGCGAAGCCCGGGATACCACAGTCCCATTCTGGCCTGGGCTGCAAGCGGCTCCATGGCCAGGGCAAACATCAGAGGGGACAACAGACAGCCCTGTCTCGTACCACGACTTACAGCACAGGCGTCAGAGATCAATCCACCCGTTTTGACCCTGGCAGTAGAATGATTGTATAATAAAGTCGTCCAAGCCACAAAAGTATCCCCCAAGCCGAAACTACGCATGACCCGAAATAAATAAGGCAATTCCAAGCTATCAAACGCCTTCTCTATGACTACCGCAAAGATGGCTGCGGAATCTTTAGGATAAGTGTCGGCTTCTAATATTTGAAGCAGGCGTCTTATAATGATAGCCGTGTTCCTGGTCGGAATGAAACCAGCTTGGTCTTTGTGTATCAGTTGAACCATGTGGGGTAAGAGCCGGGTTGCCAAGATCCGACTTAGAATCTTGTAGTCAGTCGTTAGCATGGATAGCGGGCGATAGGCAGCCCTGTCTGAAGGCGACTTCCCTGGTTTCAATAATGGGATAATAGTTGCTTCGCGAATTGTGCTGGGCAGTTGTCCTGCTCGCTTTGCATCATTGTAAAGTGTTACTAACTTAGGAGCCAGGAGATCGATATAGGTAAGGTAAAATTCAATCGGTAGGCCATCTGCTCCAGGAGTCTTATTTCACGCCATGTGTTTGATTGCTCCCCGTACTTCTCCAAGAGCAATATCCCGACCCAATAATTCTGCCTGTGCTCTATCTAGTTTTGGAAGGTCTACTGCATTTATAAATCCCCCAATAACACCATCATTCAGAGTCACCTTACTCCGATAGAGGTCTGTATAGTAAGCAAGGAACTGGTCATTAATATCTTGTTGGGAATAACAGACTTCCCCAGTTGGGCTACGAAGTTCTAATATCACTGTACCTCGTCTGGCTGGATTGGCTAACCAAGCCAGTAATTATCCAGACTTGTAAAGTTCCGCGTGAGCACATGTGAGATATTTTTTATAATCAAAACAGCGCAATCTCTCGACCTGTGTAGCGACCGCCTCTCTTGCCTCTAAGAGGTCTTGCTGCTTATCTGTCTTCCCCGGCCTTTCCGGCTCCACTTCCCACAATCGTTGATCTGCATTCTGTATATCTTGTAGCAGCACCTTACGTACTCCCATCATGTTGGAAATGCAGTGTCCCCTCAGAACCGTTTTAAAAGCATCCCATTCTACAGCGGAAGAAGACTCCATGCCAGTATTCTCTTGAAAGTATTGAGCAATGCCAGTACCTACCACTTTACTAAAAGCCTGATCTTCCAATGCCTCCAGAATTAATCGCCATGTTGGTATTTTAGGGCGCACATGGGCCCAGTGTATCCTCAGAAGGAGCGGGTTATGATCTGATAGTGTCCTAGTGAGATATTCACTATGTTTGACCTCCGCATGAATATCGGGGGAACAGAGCACAGCATCTAGGCGAACATGGAGTTCATGAAGAGCCAAAAAAAAAGAGTAATCTCGAGTTCCCGGATGGTGTGCCCTCCATGTGTCAACCAACCCCCATCTATGTTGCCAATCTCTCCTAGTCTTAGAAATCTTGTGAATGGGCGCAGCAGGGAGAGGGGGATGGGATCGCTCTAGAATTACATCAGAAACAGAATTAAAGTCACCGCCCAGAATCACCGATCCCGTGAGGACAAGAGCTAATTTCCCTGAGAGCTGCGAAAAAAATGCTGGTTGTTCTGTATTGGGTGCATAAATACTACCCAGCACTATGTCTCTGCCATTTAGTCTCCCAGCAATCACTACATAGCGCCCCTCCGGGTCCGTAAGTTGTGTGCACTGGAAAGGAACTCCAGCCCGAACCCATATCAGTACTCCCCGTGCAAAGGCCGAGTAATTCGTGTAAAAGACTTGACCCCACCATCTGCGTTGTAGGGCTAGTCCCTCCTGTCTTGTAATGTGTGTCTCCTGGAGGAAGGCGATATGAACCCCATCTGCGCACTAAATATGCATGAAGTTTGTGTCGCTGCACCATTGTATGCATGCCTCGGACATTCCATGAAATACACTTTAAATCAGACAGAGATCCCATAATACCATCATAAACAGTCCCCTGTCAATTCATCTAGGGTGACACGCCGAGACCCAAGAAACAATCCCTTAGTAAATTGAAACCCCCAACTCCCCCTCCCCAGAACAGGTACTAAAACACTAGTCCCCATCCAAACTAAACTAAACACACAATGTCTTCTAGTGGCTACAGAGGAACAAGGGGGACACGGCTGCAGATCGACGCTACCTTACAACGTAATCAAGAATAACCTCGACGCCTGTGCCCCAATCAACACAGTGTCGCAGATCTGGGGGCGCACAGCAGTATTTCAAAGCGTCCCCCCACCATCCCACCATTACAGTAGCGAGAGAACATCACTGCAGGGCAGGAGAGCCAAAGGAGAAAGAACAGCAGTCAGAAAAGAAGATGGAGATCGAGACAGAGCGAAAAAGAACAGAGGAATAATTAAATTATGTCATCCACAGTGCCCGGGGTGACATGCGGTAACTTAACACTGCCACCATGGGATGCGTCCGAGTCTGAGCCTCCTGAGGCCTTTTCCGAACCAGTGTCTACATCTGATGGCGTCTTATGACCCTGTAGCATCTCCAATACTGCCTGTAGCACATTGACCCTCTCCTTCTCCGTCTGGGAGGAACTAGGTGTCCGCAAAGATTTACGTTGGGCCGCTTCCATCGATCCTTCTTTTGAGACTGTCTCCCAGGGGAGGACGTGCGACCTTGTACTATCGGTTTGTGACCAGTTTTGTAAGTTTCAATCCAGTCCCATGCCTCCTTGGGGTCTTCACAGAAGTGTGCTCTTCTGTCTGATATGATTCGCAGTCGAGCCGGGAACATCAAGGAGTATTGAATTCCTTCATCCCGTAGGGCCTTTTTGACTGTTAGGAAAGAGGTGCGACGCCGCTGGACTTCCAAAGTGTAATCAGGAAACAACGACACTCTGCTGTTATCCACTGTATAGGGGCCAGACGTACGTGCCTTCTGCAGAAGGAGGTCTCTGTCCTTGAAGTGGAGGAGTCGGGCTACCACCTGGCTAGGAGGTCTTCCCAGCGCCGGAGGCCGAGCAGGGACCCGGTGGGCTCTTTCTAAGCTATAAAACTGGGATAGTCCATCGGGCGCCACCACATCTCGAAGCCAGTTTTCCAGGTATATGATCATGCTAGCGCCTTCTATTCCCTCCGGTAGGCCCAAGACCCTAATGTTATTTCTACGGTTACGCCCTTCGGCATCCTCAGCTCTCCTCTCCAGCAACTGAACTCTGTGAGAGACATCCCCCATCTGTGTAGTGCGGGATTGCTGCGCCGGCGCCAGGTCCGCCAGCGATATCTCAGTTTGTTTCACCCGTTCAGCCAGTTTGGTGTGTTCTGCCCTCAGAAGGCCCAGCCCCACTGCCACATTGTTAATATCTTGGTGCAGCGTTTCTTTAGTGTCCGTTATAGCCTCCAGGATCTGGGCTAACTGCTGTTGACCAGATTGTCAACCAATACCTCAGGTGGATCCGATTGTTTGTGATCCGAGGCTGGGTCGTCTTGGTCCGGGAGGACTCCCACCTGTTTACCCCTGGGCTTCCCCATGCATGTGATAGAATAGCACCAGACACATTATGTCCCAACACCCAGTGGGCTCCTCCAGCGACGCCGCCAGCCAAAATGAAGTGGCAAGCCCTGCACGAAAGGACAATGCTGGTAGTCAGGTACCTAGTCTCTTATCCCCCGCGATAATAGTAAAGCTCCACTCACCAGTAGCGGGTCGCCTTGGGCAAAGCAAAAGTCAGTAGCAATAGGCACTCCGGGGTCTCTGAAACAGTCTCTCCCTAGTCACCAGGCCCCGACGGCAAGTGCACCAGTGAGGAATGACAGTAAGCGCTTCCCCGGTGATGGGTCCCGGAGCAGTGTTCTAAGCCCTGCGCCGGAGGCACATAGTTCTATGCAATGCAGCCCACCTCAATCCATAGTGCCGATTACACACCAGTTCCGGGCCGCCACAGCCCCCGCTCCTGTATCAGGGCAAAGCAGACGGGTTTAGGATACCAGCAGATCGTTGTTGTGGTAGCCGAGCGCTCCACAAAAGGTCACGCCGCCACCTTGAGTCCCTCTCGTCGGGGTGTTCTCCGCCTCCTCCCTCATTACACGCGGCCTGTCGGGAATTTCACCAACTAGCTATGGCGGCAGTTGCACAGGAAGGGAGACTGCGCTGTCTGCGGTGCGGGAGCCTTTTATCAATATAGTGTCGTGGGCAGTGTATCTTCAAAGCAGGTGGGTGCACCCTCACATCTGGGCCCACCGACACAGGGAGGAGGGCTAATCAAGCCATCAGGGCCCGCAAAGTGCGGGCGCGCAGCGTGCCACCGGGCGCCAGGGTCCCAAAAACAGCGATGTTATGTTGCAGTGTAGGTCCTCGGTTGAGGATGCCATCCCACACTGCCCTGCCGTAAGGAAAGTTGCAGGCAGGTCTCCGCACTCCACCAACAGGCCCCCCACTACAGCTGATCAGTAGGAGCCCGGAATAACCATCGGCTCCCTCACATCTGCATTGGGTGTGGTCAGTAGGTGGCAGGACTTAACATGCTGTGGCTGCTGTTTTTGTCCTTATGCACTTTGCTACACACCAGCGCCTTTAAACATGCCTGTAGTGAACTGCAATCATTACAATGCCCAGTCCCGGTCTCCGGGGGATGCGGTCAGCGAGATGCCCAGCGTGGGGGTGGGGCCTCACCACGGGTTTCAGGTTGGGACTGCGACTGGCAGGGGTCCGCTGAGAAGTCCCGGGCTCCAAGATCAAGCCGCGGCGGGCTCCGAGAGTGAGTCGCGGCACGCTCCGCCCGCGTCTGCTGCAGGAAGCGTGATATTATGGACCCCGGTGGATTCAGGTACTAACACATGCCCCGGCCGCGGCGTGCCCTGGAGGCCGCGTCTCCTATTCTCGGCATATTTTCATTGGATCGTCGAGCAGCAGCTTCATGGGCGGCCCAGTGCAGTCTCTGGAGGTTCCGAAACCTCCACTGTCAATCTTGGGTGGTCTCGGGTCCGGATTAATGTTTGGTTGGCCGAGGGAGCCCCTGGAGGTCTGGAGCTCTCTCATGCGGCGGCCATGTTCACCGGCTGGAGTTCACGCCCCCCTTGCCTCCTTTTTCGTCGCCACAGCGCTGTAATCAGTCAGGGCTTCCCAATTTCGGTCCCAGGCACCACCCAGGCCCGGCGGGGTCCGATGTGCGCCCCCGGAACCAGGGCACCAGCATTTAATTCAGGATAACTGATTAGGTTGGCGCGGAGCCCAGAGCTCACACGTCCGCCGCCATCGGCCTGCAAGCCACGCCCCCCTTGCAGGAGGTCACCATATAGCTCCTTGTAGTTTTAAATAGAGAGGAAAGGAGTCTAGGGACGATTTGGTACTTTGTTTGATGTCTCTAAATGTAGCCATTTCCCCCTCTGATTTAGGATGGGGATGCGTGTTAGTGGTAGGATTCTGAAAGGAATAAAGTAGGGATTTTGACCAAGCCAATTTGAGAAAGTTGGAGATTTGCATTTGTTTTTTCTTTATGAAAATGAGTTTCAAAATAGAGCCTTTAATGGGACAGAGTAGGTAGAATGTAGTAGTAGGTTAATGTCTGACAAAAAGGATTTGAGGAGGGATGTGTGGGTGTCTTAGTCGCTTTCGGAAATGGAGTTTGAAATTGCCCAATTAAATCTGATCACAAGTGTAGATGAGTTGATCAGTGCTATAATTAAGAAAACTATTGATTTAATTACTTATTTTTCCTGCCAGGAGAGAGTATTATATATTTAACCTCAATTGTTTAAATTATTCATTTGTAATCTTTAATGTGATGAATAGAGGGGTTTGTTGATCTTATCTGTTTGTATCTAAGGAATATCTTGTGTAGAAGGTCAATACCTACAAGTTTTCTGCTCTGTTGTAATAGATAATGCATCCTTGTTGTATGATAAGATCCAATAGTGTTACTGAGGATGAACAGAACCAGGTTTCCTTGAGTGGAAAAGTGTCATAGACATAGTCTTAGATAAGGGCATCAGTCACATTAGAGTTTGGAATGGCAGCCTTCATGTGATATTTAAGAGATGTCTCACTGGGTTGGGAGGTGATTGCCCATTTTAGATTGCTTGAGCAGATTGATCTTGGTTTGTGCTGAGAATGACTAATTCTGGAGATTGTAGAAATAGAATGTGCTGAGACTTCTGATATTAGGGACTATTAGTGTTTATGAAGGGCATTGTAAGGAATGTATGTGGAGGGATGCTCCAAAGGATTGGGCTTTTCAGGAATTAGCGTGTTGAGTGTGGTGCAATGGGGTTCAGGAAAGTAATCCATGGGTAGGGAGGGCTTGGGGAAGAAAGAGAAAGAAACTGTCTTTTGCAGACCTTTTATTATCTCATATGCTTCACTTTAATATCCAGCAGTTTGTTTGGGAGAATAAATAAGAGATTTCAATTCTGGTCAATAGTGAGTGGCTGTAATAAAGTATGAGGCCAGTAGTAACAACTCTCATGTGAATCATGCCTATGAGTAGCTGAGACCTTCACTGGAGAGTCAGAATGTGTGCTGTTGTTTTGGTGTAAGCGGACTGGACTTGTAATTTGTTTGTCTGAGCGAGTTTCTATTAGGAAGTGATGGTGGCAACAGGGATTTGATCTTTAACAATATTTAATTCAGTCTCAGTGGTAGAGTAGCATTGTTACTGGCTAGTTTGAGTTATGCTGGCTGGTTGCATTCCCATGGGGGGGTTTTAGTGATAATGAGGAAATATGGAAATGAAAGAGAGTGAGACAAAGGTGTTTTCTGTAGAGGTGATAGGCACCTTAAGATTCCTATTCGTGGTGGAAGTGTTTAGTCCCGGGTATCAAACAAAGTTATGAAGGTTGATGTCTGCTGGTTAGATCATGAACTTTCCACTTATATTAAGGCTCATGTGTAACCCACATTTTTGACAATGTTAGCCTGAGATGGTGGGCTTTTTTAGTAAGGGATTTATATTTTCTTTGAGTCTAAGAGGAAAAAGCATAAATATGTAAAACCGAGCACGTCAGTTCAAGTCAAGCAATTTTTATTTGATTATTGCAAAATAATCTTAAAAGAAGAACATACAAATTCATTCAAGATAGTAAGAAAACTTTAGAAATCTGTTGGTTAATATTGGCACATTTGAAACAATATTGACCTACACCATCTTACTGCAGACTCTAAAAAAAAGCCCACCAAGCAGCAAACTTGTAAGTTGTGAAGCATTCTTAAAAAGTAAAGTCTAGGCTCACATTAATAAAATCTATCATTCCTAAGAACAGGCAGTACCCAGCAACAGGTATCTAATAAACTGGTAAAATTTGCAAATGAACACATAGCTTAATAGGCCCAACAGATTATTGTAAAAGTGTTTTTCCCAAGGGTTAGAAACCAGTGTTAAATGCAATTCCATGTCAGTAGTTGGACAGTTACATAATCTCTTATGGACGGTTTTTGTAACTTAATTGTCTCTCTGGAAAGAGTCATATACTCTCTAAAGCAATTTTTCACCCATGATTTCTCACTGATGGTAAACACATTACAAATATTATAGGTCTGGTCTACCTATAATATTTGCTGTGTTTAATATGCTGAAATCAAGGAATTGTGCACCCAAAATCGCACACTAAGCAGTCATCCAATATGTCTTTGTTAATGGTGGGATTGGGATTTGACAAAACTGATAGCCAATAGTAGATTTGGGACAAATTTTATATGGAATTTCACATAGTCTAAACCCAGCTCCTTGTGAAGGAAAAAATAGGGACTACTTTGTAGCAGCCCAAGGAGTTCCTGCAAAAAACATGGTCTTTCCCTTTGTGGACAGTAGCACCCAGTAGCTGCTCCATAAACTAAGACTGGGTAGGCGCTTCAGTTTATATATATCCAGAAAAACCTTGGTCAGCCTGTTGCCTATGTTCTGAGCAAAGTTAAACATACTGCCTACCCACTGGCCAAACCTTCAGCACCAGATTGCAAAACATTGTGACCAAGAACTCCAAGAATCAAATGTTAAACCTAGGTAGGGAAAGTCATTTATCTCCCCAATTATATTTCCCTTGATGGAAATGGCTCTGGACATGCAGATCTTTAGGCCACATGCCATATAAAATATTTTTGTGAAATTTGTCTGGAGGTAAAGATTGCCTATAAAGAAGACAAAGATATTAATCCGACTCCTAATGCAAATGGGGTCCAAGACATGAAAACCGCATCATCGCCATACAAAAGTGCAGCTTTGGTGTTAGAATTTACCTTTGGGCATATATTATTCATGACTAATAAGAAATGTGTTAAGGTTGTTGATTATAGAAGGAACAGAATAGGAGTGAGGATACATCCTTGACTGACTCCTCGGTCTAATGTGAAGGAGTCAGTACATTTTAGCCCTTCGCCATATCTCACCAAAACCGAAACTCCCTTATAGTGTGCTCGAGGGAAGTCAACTAAGGTCTTATCCATGCCCACATTTGTTAAATGTCCCAAGGTTTTGACAAATTAACATAGTAAAACGTGCTAGTTGCGTCCAGGCCACCCCCCTTTACTGTGATGTATTTGCAGACTAGTAGGTGAAGGTTTAGGCATTACTCCATCATCCCGAGCCCTTACCTAAATCCATATTGCACCTTTGAAAGGATATTTAGACCATCAGACCATGCCACGATTGTATCTATGACTATGCAGCCTACAACCTTTACTATTGAATCAAGTATTGAGATGAGTATGTAGCAGTGTGGGTTTGGTTTGATACCTCTTTTAAAAATGGGTACTACGGTAGCTGTGTGCCACAAAGATGGTAATTTAGTAGTGCAAGCTGAGTTCAAAGTGTTGCTGAGGATGGTAGCCCAAAAGTCAATATATAATTTATTAAGGTCCATAAGGACCCCTTTGTGCTTGGTGCCTTTCCAGAGGGACTCGGCAAGCTAATAGCAAGACTGTTAGTTGATGATACAAGATTACTACATTTCTGGTCGCCTTGGGTCACTATACAGTAGATAGACCTAAAGTGAGCTACCCATTCATCTGCTGTGACATGCAGCTCTAGCCCCACTGCCTGTGCCCTATTAAATGTATCATTGTTAACTATTGCCCAGAATGTCTTGGCATCTTTATTGTTACCGGAGGTGGCAAGGCTCTCCCATGTCTCTTCCCCAAAGGCAAATTTTCCTGTTTATTAATGTGGCTTTAAACTCAAGCCTGTAGCTCTCTATGTCCTCCCTACCTCTAGAGTTATTGTTCAAGGCTTTACCCAAATGCCTGTTTTCCGCCCTACAAGCCCTGTCAAACAGCTAGTGTAGCATCCTTCCCAGCTCAGGAGCATGCAAAGGACCATGCTACACACTGAGCTCTGGTTTGCACGTCTTTATTCAACTGCATGTGACTGTTAACTGAACGTACTGTGTCATGAACTTTATTGACCAGACACACCTAGGTACCACCCAATCAATTATGTAATGCTTGTAAGGAATCTTCAGAGAACCACTAGAGTCTTTGTGCACATAAGCACACAACACAACATCTCCCCTTTGTTAAATAAAAAGTAGAGACAACATATTTAGATTATATCTCCTCAATGAGTCGTCAAGATGCTCACACCAGTCTTCCAGATTGAGTTGTATGAGGTAGAGGAGAGGCGCTCTCATCTGGCATCTCAGATGGCGAACCAAATGTTTGACATGGGCACTCAGGTGGAATTGCCTCACTCGTGAGGTCTGGAGCTAACGAACATCGAAGTAGATGCTAAAAGAGCGCCGAGTCTCTGGTTATGGTCTTTCCAGGTCACTGAGCAGTCACCATGTGTCCTTTACTGTCCACAACTTTCAATGGCTCATAGTCAAATGGGGAATCAGTTTTACGGTTCTGTTTTTGCTTTACAAGGACCCAATCTCCTTTTTCAAAAACCGATTCCTGAGCGTATCTGTGCTTATCGAGATAAGCCTTCATCTTGCTCTTGTTAAATGTGTCAGTGACACAAACCTCATCTGGGTCAATTGACCGGCTATTGGTCCATTGTGGAAGCTTTTTTCCAAGGGCTCTCCCGAACAACAAGGTGGCAGGACTTTCTCTGGTTGTAGAATGGAGAGTAGATCTGTAAGGATGGAGGGCTGGACACAGTGCTGACTTGAGATCAATCTCTTCTAGAGCAGCACACTGAATTACTCTCTTTAAGGTGCTCATAAATCGTTCAACCACACTATTTGCCTGGGGCCAAAGAGCCATGCTTTTCTGATGCTTAATTTTCAGAGGACCAAGAAAGTCCTTAAACTCTCTGCGATTGAAGGGTGGGCCATTGTCAGATTTAAGAACGGAAGAAACACCCCACGCTGTAAACATATCATCCAGCCACTCAATAACTTTGTCATGGGTGGTTGAAGATAAATCTTCCACCAGGGGAAAATGTGAGTACTTATCTATAACTACCATGAGAGGATGTCTATTACTGAGGGGCCCAAAGAAGTCAACCACAAGTCTCTCTCACGCCTGTTTAGGAAGGTCAGACATATTTAGTGGATGCAGGATCATCTTGGGCGAAAGACAGTTACACAGATGACATGCTTTCAGTTCACTTTCAACTCATTCATCAAGGCGCAGAAACCACACTCAATCCTTGATGGCCCTGTTGGTGGCAGGAATACCACGGTGTCCTGAATGTGCTAGTTCTATTACTTGTTGCCTCAGGCTCTCAGGTTTGACTATTCTCGACCCTCTCAGTACGATATCATTTTGCGTGATGCAAAGTTTTTCTCGAACATTCTTAAACTATTGATTTTCAACATAATCTGTGTGAGGTCGATTATGCTTTCTCCAAGACTGCTTTGCAATAATGTCTTTGTGCGTGAGCATGTTTCGATCAGCATTGGTGGCAGCGGTGATTTTTTCAATAGATAAAGCTGTAGGTGGGCTAGACATTACTAAGAAGTTAACATATGATTCTGCTGCCTTAGATGTGCTGTGACATGTAACCGCACTTGTGAAACGTAGTCTGAGGGGTTTTGATCCTTCCCATGGTGTTGTCGTACTCCTGCAGTCGCAACCCCCACATATCAATGCCAGAGTACATCTTGGCCTTTGAAGTCCCAAAAATAGTGAGCAATGCCTGGTGGTCCATGATAAGGGTTAAATGTTTTCCATACAGAAACATGTGAAAGTGTTCACAAGCCAATACTACTGCTAAGCTCTCATTTTTGGGTTGAGAGTAAGCAAGTTCAGTCTGAGGTAGACTCCTGCTAGCATAGGCCACAAAGTGTCTCTGTGCATCTGGCTATCCTTTGCGTTGGGCAAGGATCGTGCCCAACCCCACTGGGCTTGCATCTACTACAATCTCAGTGTGTAGCTTAGGATAAAAATTGGCCACTTCAGTCATATTTTCAATTGCATGTTTAGTTTTCTTGAAGCTTTTGTCACACTCAGAAGACCACTTAAATGGAACATTCCGCCTTGTTAACTCTCTCTTAGCAGCGCACTCATAGTGGCAAAATCACAAGTGTATCTGGAACAGTAACTGGCCATGCTTAAAAAGGATTGCAGCATGGACACATCTTCTGGGGGGCAAGTGGATGGCAATGCTCATACTTTTTCAGGGTCAGGAGGCATTCCTTTCTCAGAAAAGAAGTGGCCAAAGAATTTTCGTCTGCGTTTGCGGAACTCACACTTCTCTGGATTCAGAGTGAGACCTGCATTAGCAACAGATTGCACACTTGCTTTGTATAGTTCCAAACACCAGGATATCGTCACTGTATTTAAAAGCATGTGTGACAAGTTGAATCACTCAACGAATGACATCCTGAAAGATTTCTGCAGCTGACAGCACACCAAAACTGAGTTGTTTATATCTGAACAAACGAACATGAGTTGAAAAAGTAGTAATGTATCTACAGTTTTCTTCCAGCTCAAGTTGATGGTAGCCTTTGTTCAAATCAAGATAGGAAAAGACTTTGGCACCATTCAGTTGTGCGATCACGTTCGCGATGTGTGGTCCTGTATGTCACTCTCTCGATTGCTTTGTTAGCCTGGTGCATATCAACACAGATACTCACTGAACCTCCACTGTCATTTTCTGGCACCACTACAATGGGTAAGACACATGGCGTAGGACCAGTAGAGCATTTGAGGATGTTGTGCTTTCACAGAGCTTCCAGTTCCTTCACAACGTATTCCTGTAAGTGGGAATCAATGCAACAGTGTTGCTGGGTAACAGGGCAAATGTCTTCTTCGATATGAAGCTGCACCTTTGTTGTCTTAAGTTTCCCAAGTCCATGAAACAATGAGAAGAATTGACTCACTATTTCAGAGTGTGCATTTAGGTTGTAGTTAACAGAGATCAGTCCCATGTCAGCAGCATTGCTGATACTGAGTAAGCATGCACTCGACGGAGTACCTTGTAGGACATGAATTATGTCGCTCTGTTGGGACAAATGATCCATGACTCCACAGTGGTGTAGAAGCTGCCCATATGTACAACTTTGTTTTCGATGGTGTAAGATGTGGTGTCAGAAGACAGTTTGCTGTATTTTTTTACTGGCATGATGTTTATTGACACACCACTGTTTATAATAAATGTTAGAGGGCACCCATTCACTTTGAGCGAGATCATAGTGCAATGTCCAACTGAATTTGGATGCTTCACATGGTAATTCTTTTTAGATTTGTGTTCCTCTCTGAAAGCGGCCAATCCTACATGTGCACATCGTTCGGTGACTGACATCATCATCGCATATCCATCTTTATCATTGTCACTCACTGATGACATTGAAGAATCTTTGGATGATGATTTTGACGACGATCAACTTCATTTTGTTTCCACTTGCCTCAGTTGATATAGCCGTTTGGTCTTGTGGAAGTGACTAGAATGTTTCTGGAAATTTCTGGCATCTATTTTCTCATCTCGTCATGATGCACTCCGCTTCCCTTTTTCTTGGCAAACTGTTATGAAATCATTTTCTTTCCTGCTGCCTTTGCACTTCTGTACGATGGCGGGACATTTACCTTCATGTGGAAAGAAGAATCCACAGCTGAAACACAACTTCTTATTCTTCTACTGAGACCTTATATGCCTCTCCCTTGGGTTTCTATCTACTTTTCATGCTCAATGCTATTTTACTCTGGGCCACTCCAGCCTCCATATCAGCAACTTGTCTATCTGCATGTTCCTCTGCTCTCGCAGCAATGAGCACTTTCTACAGACTTGGTGTTTCTCGTAGCATACGTCTTCTGAATGAATCGGACAGGCAGCCATCAATGACTCTAAGACGAATGGCTTCTTCATCATTCAATTCACTAAACTTATTTCTACAAACTCATACAGGTTGATGTCTTGCTTGGTTGAAAATGTACCTTTCATAATCAACATTCGGCATTGGATTGAATTTGGCCTCCAACGTCTTCTTGATTTGACGGTATGATACTTGTGAAATTTTCCTTATTTCTTTTACTCCATCACCTACTAGGTTCTTTAAGTATTTGATGATCTTTTTTGTCATTTTCATTTTTTTTAAATTTTTGTCATTTTCTTCGTCTGGAGGGTCTATGAAGTCATCAAAAGTTTTGATCCAGGCAGTCCATCTGCCACCAATCTTCAGCTTTTTGGTGGTATCAAACGGTGGTGGTGGTGGTTTCAGGAAAGCGTCTGTGCTGTATTTTATACTTTTTTTGGCCTCCGCTCTGCTTAGTATGTGCTCTTCAGACAGAGTTAGCTGTACCTGGCAATCTGTACCTTTGGCAAAACAACCCCAGTGCTTGCATTTGGGTCACCAAGCACGATCGGAGGTCGTAGGGCACCATCTTCTTTCTTGACGGTTAGTACTGATCCTACCTCCTCTACCTGATTGCCACCACTCTCATCTTAATGCATGGTACCTGGCTGTCGCTGCCTTTACTGTGTTCTGCTTTGCATCAACGATGGCTCTGTGTTGCTCGGTGGTGTAGTATCTCTTTTTTCTGCCTTACCAGTAAGTTTCTGGTGGGCCTTCCAATTGTGCTCCTCTGTATGGACTTCACATCCTTCAAGGGCCTCGTGAGAGCTGTAGCAGCACTTTGACTCCACATACGCCACCCTTGGGCTACTTCTTGGGGTGCACGTGGCATGCATGAGCAGTTTGCTTGACTATGGCAAACTCTCAGGAAGAGCAATCTGGTATTTCAGGGCACATATACCTCTTCTCAGCACCAATTGTAGCATCCTCCCACAGCCCGGAAGCATGCAAAGGACCACGCCACACATGTAGCTCTGGTTTGCATGTCTTTATTCAACTGCATGCAACCGTTAACTGAAAGTACTGCATCAAGAACTTTACTGACCACATACAGATACCTCCCAATCGATTACGTAATGCTTGTAAGGAATCCGCTGAGGACCACTAGAGTCCTTGTGCACATAAGCACATGACACAACAGCTAGGATTACTGTGTTTAGGGAGGTCTAGTGGATGACAGCAAGAAGTTTCTTATAAAATAGCCCAGACTAACAAAGGCTCTCTAATGGGTTTCCCGTGGCCATTGTCACTTGACAGATAGATATTGAATAATGTTGCATTTTTTATAACCATCTAAGCAATAATGTTGACATGTAAACAGCTCTCCATCTAAGTCTCAATCCTTGGTCTTTAACTGTTAAATCGTTAGTGCCCCTGTTAAGACACTTTTTAGTTATTTTAAGGTATAACTGGATTATAGGCAGTAAAACCATTATCCCAAGTGTCCCCAGACTGAGCATAAGCATACAGTATCTTGGAATTAAAAGCATAATCAGAGTCCCGTGACCCCAACTAATGAACTTTGCAACTTGGTCAAAGCAAGAAAGAGCAAGTCGGTTATAATGAAGCCCTGTAGTAGACAGCAAATTTAGGTAAACTCACTCTTGGTGCAACAGCAGCCTGAGTGTGGAAAACCTTTGCGAAGGCCAAGCACACACCCCCACACCAGGGCCTCAAGTGCGCCAAGACTATTATTATAACAACGAAACCATGTTGTAGTCTCACACAATATGGAAGGCAGGATCCTGGCCATGCTACGTGTATACAACCTCCATGGTCCCATAACACTTTGTGGGAGCCCCAGATATGACAACCACAGATTAAAGATTAGGGGTCCAGCTCAGGCCATGAC
This sequence comes from Calotriton arnoldi, assembly GCA_963921515.1. Taxonomy (NCBI): domain Eukaryota; kingdom Metazoa; phylum Chordata; class Amphibia; order Caudata; family Salamandridae; genus Calotriton; species Calotriton arnoldi. The sequence continues at coordinate 1,320,366 of CAWUFW010003709.1, forward strand.
CCAGCTGTATACTGAGATATTTGCATGTAGCAACGCCCTCCAATTTCGTTTTGGCCAAATACAAGCTATACATAATTAGTTTCTACCAAAACAAAGGACATTCGTTTTTACACTTAAACACTAAAATTGTTTACATGTCAATAAACTATAGGATCATGATGCAAACCAGTTGAGGACCTGTCCATCAAAACCAGAACAGCTGCATAAAACAGTAAACCAACATGTTCCCCACTCAATTTTGGAGGTATTTGAACTCATCGCTTTTCAGTGGCAAGATGACTTATTAAACTGCACATGCAATCCAGCCTTAAACTAGATGACTAAACATGATAATATGGACTAATCACCCAGATACTCGCCAGCTAATCATTCCCCCCCGCCCCACAGTTTATCTGCCAACAGTGTCATATAGTGTGGACAACTCCATAAGTGCACAACGAAGCCCAATGAAGCATTCCAGCTTTGCAAGAGGACTGCTCTACAAGGCAACATGGTTAAGGGTGCCAAAAACCTCTAATCGACCTCAGGAACAGTTGTACATTGGGCCACGCATTTGAATGGTTAGCACAGAAGGACATTAGTAAAACATTGGCCAAAGGACATTACACTGACAAATTACATAATCTTTTCTACCTAGAAGGACCAACACTGCACTCTTCCATATTGCCGGAACTTTGTCAGTTTTGGGAATGGTGCACAAAATAAGGATGCTATCTACCCACTTCTTGTTCAAAGTAGAACAGCATTCATCCCTGCCCTTTAATAATTTTGATAGGTAGTCTGCTTTTTGGTACACAACTTTCCAGTAATATTTAGGAAGAGGCTTAGGGGGCAACTTATGTACGTTTTACCAACATGCTGGGGACCTATCACTTTAAAATGCACCACTTGTCAATATTGCTTTTAGTTTTATTGACCTCTTAGCTCTTTAAAAATGCACCACGTCAATATTGCTTTTTGTTTTATTGACCTCTTAGCTCTTTAAAAATGCACCACTTGTCAATATTGCTTTTAGTTTTATTGACCTCTTAGCTATTTAAAAATGCACCACTTGTCAATATTGCTTTTTGTTTTATTGACCTCTTAGCTCTTTAAAAATGCACCACTTGTCAATATTGCTTTTAGTTTTATTGACCTCTTAGCTATTTAAAAATGCACCACGTCAATATTGCTTTTTGTTTTATTGACCTCTTAGCTCTTTAAAAATGCACCACTTGTCAATATTGCTTTTAGTTGTACTGACCTCTTAGCTATTTAAAAATGCACATGTCAATATTGCTTTTACATTTATTGGCCCTAAATTACCCTTTTAATGTTTCCCTAGGAACATGTCTGTTTTAACCATTGGTCTAATTATGTGTACATTATAAATGTGCAAATTTCCTCCATAATGTTAACAATGTTTTCTGGGAAAAACCCATAAAGCGGTCTTTTGCGCCTATGCAGTTGTGACTTGTGTGTTTGTGGTCTGGTCTATTAAAATCAGTAACTAACATTTATAATGTCATATTTAAAAGATGTTTCTTGCAGGTGAAACCCCAGTCTCCTTTTAAAATAGACTTTTGATATTTTTATTTTTCCGAATGAGTGGGTGACATGCTTAAAAATGTTGAAAACAAAGAAGTGATGGGCAGTTTGCTTGAATTACTCTCGGTCACTGTTAATTACCCGGGTCTACAATCCAGTAAGCCATTTTATTGCCCATCATCCCACCTCAGATAGAAAATAGCCATACACAAATTATCCTTGGTCCTGCTCCAATAGGAACAGATCAGACTAAACTACCCAGACAGGTCTCTTCTGAGCCAGAACACAAGCAACCCCATGACAGAAGTGGACGATTAGCACAGGGTTAATCTTTTCTTGAGCTACATAGCAAGAATCACTTCGCCATTGTAGTATAAAAATCGAGACTCAAGATGTTTAGCTGACAGCATCATGGCAATAGCTTCCACAGATGGAGAAGTAAGAGCTTCATACTTTTAAAAAATCCCCCAATTACTTTCATTGTGTTTGCAGTTCTGGCAATATAAAAAAAATGTTAGAGCTCCACTAAACATGTAGGGGCCGATTCACAGAACTAATCTGAGATATAATCCTAAACTTTCTACTTTTGGTATTCACAGAAGGCATTTAGTAGTAGTAAAGTTAGGAGTCCTAACTTTACTACTAGTAAATGCCTTCTGTGAATACCAAAAGTAGGAGGTTTAGGATTTTAGCTCAGTTTAGTAGTAGTAAAGTTAGGAGTCCTACCTTTACTACTACTAAATGCCTTCTGTGAATTCCAAAAGTAATAAATTTAGGATTTTATCTCAGATTAGTTCTGTGAATCGGCCCCAAGTTTTAATGAATAGCATTTCGCCAAAAGGTTGTTTTTTCTACTTTACAATATTTAAATTGTATCAAATATAGTCAAAACATATGCAGACTCATATCAGAATAGAAAACAGTAGAGAGAACCAGAACTGGAGCATAACTTATCTTGTACTGGAGATGGCATTGTATAACTCTGGCCCATAAATGCCAAAAATGAAAGGAAAATGAAAGTGAAAACCTAGGCATGTAATGTCAACAAATGTGCAAAGTAGCAGCATCCAGTTTGTGATATTTAGCAATGTCCATTCATTATCGAAGAGCGTTTAGTACTAATCAAATCTCTGATTGTTCTGCATCTGGAATAAGTTGCATTCTATCTCGGGGCCAACATCCTTCCTTGAAGAAGGCCATTAGGTAACCCTGTTCAAAGAAGGCTTTCTCAAACCATCATCAGGAGCTGACTCCTCCCTTCCTCTAAGAAATGTTTGGGCCGCATCATCAGCAAGCTAATTACTGCATTTGATCCAAAATTGAAGTTACCTATTACACAAGAGACATGAACATGTTTCTGAGGTAAGATCCTCAAGCAGGAAATGCAATAGAAAGTCTGAGGAGAAATAATCAAGAGATATCGCCAATTTTCAATGTAAATAACTTCTGCACAGTTCATTCATTAATGTGGAGAAATGGTAACATCATAGCAGGTCTATGTTGTAATTTTTAAGATGTTCAGACAACACTAACAGTGTAAGAATCGTGTGATAAGAACATCTCCACAGCTCAACAAGGGACGTTTTTGCCTCAGTTCAGCAGCCTTTACAACTTTATACACATTTGCATGTATGTATTTATGTAGTATTGATATACAGCACATATAGCCAAAAAGCAGAGGAGCAATGTATATGCTCGAAATCCAGCATAAAGTCAACTAGTGATAATTCATGTAGCTGGTTTATGAACTGTGAACGCATTGGTTTACAGTAAATAATAGAGGAAGCTCTGAAAAAGGACGTTGAATTACTGCACGAATGTAGTTCGAACTGGGTGTAGGAAATTCTCTAATCACTGGCTGGTATAGAGATGTCTGACACCTTACCATCACCTCCTCAGAACATTCTTGGCCCTGAGATGAAATCATCTTGAAGCAAGAAATCTCTGTCTGACTGCTGAAAGTAGAAAACCTAAGGACTCCTAACTCCATCAACTGTGCTCCAAGGGCTAAGTGGTTGGTCTTATGTTATTTGCTGTAGGACCGCAAAAAGCAGAAAGACTACTTACTTGAAGAAGGCCCAGCACATCAATAAGAACGGGACCCTGCAAGAACTTTCGCTGGAGTGAGACCTGGTGCCTAGAAGCCTGCCCTGATGACCTGAGCAAAAACAACAATTGATGGATAGAATACAGAACAATGTCATACATTCACCCCAGTACAGAGATCTGGGCCTAAATCCATTGTTTTTTTGCTCACCATGCCATTCCAGTTTGGACCCAGCCATATGCAAATCAGTCTTGACCCTGCACCCAATGGGAACAGTCCAGCCCGAACTGCCAGGCCAGGTCCTCCCTGGACTGGAAACAAGCATTCTAGGACCGGTTTCGGGGTTTCACCCCTCTTCAGCCAGGATAGCTTGAGTCCAGTGGCAAGGAGAGCACGGGACCCACGTCTGGGCATACCCGTCCCACTCGGGGTGACAAATGCAAAAACAATTGATGGACAGAATGCAGAACAATGTCATACATTCACCCCAGTACAGAGATCTGGGCCTAAATCCATCGTTTTTTGCTCACCATGCCATTGCAGTTTGGACCCAGCCATATGCAAATCAGTCTTGACCCTGCACCCAATGGGAACAGTCCAGCCCGAACTGCCAGGCCAGGTCCTCCCTGGACTGGAAACAAGCATCCTAGGACCGGTTTCGGGGTTTCACCCCTCTTCAGCCAGGATAGCTTGAGTCCAGTGGCATGGAGAGCACGGGACCCACGTCTGGGCATACCCGTCCCACTCGGGGTGACAAATGCAAAAACAACAATTGATGGACAGAATGCAGAACAATGTCATACATTCACCCCAGTACAGAGATCTGGGCCTAAATCCATCGTTTTTTTGCTCACCATGCCATTCCAGTTTGGACCCAGCCATATGCAAATCAGTCTTGACCCTGCACGATGATGGATTAAACCCAGATCAGTTGACTGGGGGTGAGTGTTTGATTTGCTCAAACGCTCCGTCCATCATCCCCTTTGGTATTGCTTTGTTCACCCTAAGTTGGCAGGGTATGCCCAGACGTGGGTCCCTTGCTCACTTTGCCACTGGATTCAAGATAGCCTGGCTGATGAGGGTTATGAACCCGAAACCGGTCCCAGGATGCTTGTTTCCGGTCCAGGGAAGACATGGCTTGGCAGTTCGGGCTGGACTGTTCCCATGAGGCACAGGGTCAGACTGATTTGCATATGGCCATGTCTGAACTGGGGTGGTGGAGTGAGCTAAAGAATGATGACGGATTAAATCCAGATCAGTTGACTGGGGGTGAGTGTTTGATTTACTCAAACGCTCCGTCCATCATCCCCTTTGGTATCGCTTTGTTCGCCCTAAGTTGGCAGGGTATGCCCAGACGTGGGTCCCTTGCTCACTTTGCCACTGGATTCAAGATAGCCTGGCTGATGAGGGTTATGAACCCGAAACCGGTCCCAGGATGCTTGTTTCCGGTCCAGGGAAGACATGGCTTGGCAGTTCGGGCTGGACTGTTCCCATGAGGCACAGGGTCAGACTGATTTGCATATGGCCATGTCTGAACTGGGGTGGTGGAGTGAGCTAAAGAATGATGATGGATTAAACCCAGATCAGTTGACTGGGGGTGAGTGTTTGATTTGCTCAAACGCTCCGTCCATCATCCCCTTTGGTATCGCTTTGTTCGCCCTAGGTTGGCAGGGTATGCCCAGACGTGGGTCCCTTGCTCACTTTGCCACTGGATTCAAGATAGCATGGCTGATGAGGGTTATGAACCCGAAACCGGTCCCAGGATGCTTGTTTCTACTTTCCGGTCCAGGGAAGACATGGCTTGGCAGTTCGGGCTGGACTGTTCCCATGAGGCACAGGGTCAGACTGATTTGCATTTGGCCATGTCTGAACTGGGGTGGTGGAGTGAGCTAAAGAATGATGTTGGATTAAACCCAGATCAGTTGACTGGGGGTGTTTGATTTGCTCAAACGCTCCGTCCATCATCCCCTTTGGTATCGCTTTGTTCGCCCTAAGTTGGCAGGGTATGCCCAGACGTGGGTCCCTTGCTCACTTTGCCACTGGATTCAAGATAGCCTGGCTGATGAGGGTTATGAACCCGAAACCGGTCCCAGGATGCTTGTTTCTACTTTCCGGTCCAGGGAAGACATGGCTTGGCAGTTCGGGCTGGACTGTTCCCATGAGGCACAGGGTCAGACTGATTTGCATATGGCCATGTCTGAACTGGGGTGGTGGAGTGAGCTAAAGAATGATGATGGATTAAACCCAGATCAGTTGACTGGGGGTGAGTGTTTGATTTGCTCAAACGCTCTGTCCATCATCCCCTTTGGTATTGCTTTGTTCGCCCTAAGTTGGCAGGGTATGCTCAGACGTGGGTCCCTTGCTCACTTTGCCACTGGATTCAAGATAGCCTGGCTGATGAGGGTTATGAACCCGAAACCGGTCCCAGGATGCTTGTTTCCGGTCCAGGGAAGACATGGCTTGGCAGTTTGGTCTGGACTGTTCCCATGAGGCACAGGGTCTGAATGATTTGCATATGGCCATGTCTGAACTGGGGTGGTGGAGTGAGCTAAAGAATGATGATGGATTAAACCCAGATCAGTTGACTGGGGGTGAGTGTTTGATTTGCTCAAACGCTCTGTCCATCATCCCCTTTGGTATCACTTTGTTCGCCCTAAGTTGGCAGGGTATGCCCAGACGTGGGGCCCTTGCTCACTTTGCCACTGGATTCAAGATAGCCTGGCTGATGAGGGTTATGAACCCGAAACCGGTCCCAGGATGCTTGTTTCCGGTCCAGGGAAGACATGGCTTGGCAGTTCGGGCTGGTCTGTTCCCATGAGGCACAGGGTCAGACTGATTTGCATATGGCCATGTCTGAACTGGGGTGGTGGAGTGAGCTAAAGAAGGATGATGGATTAAACCCAGATCAGTTGACTGGGGGTGAGTGTTTGATTTGCTCAAACGCTCCGTCCATTATCCCCTTTGGTATCGCTTTGTTCGCCCTAAGTTGGCAGGGTATGCCCAGACGTGGGTCCCTTGCTCACTTTGCCACTGAATTCAAGATAGCCTGGCTGATGAGGGTTATGAACCTGAAACCGGTCCCAGGATGCTTGTTTCCGGTCCAGGGAAGACATGGCTTGGCAGTTCGGGCTGGACGGTTCCCATGAGGCAGAGGGTCAGACTGATTTGCATATGGCCATGTCTGAACTGGGGTGGTGGAGTGAGCTAAAGAAGGATGATGGATTAAACCCAGATCAGTTGACTGGGGGTGAGTGTTTGATTTGCTCAAACGCTCCATCCATCATCCCCTTTGGTATCGCTTTGTTCGACCTAAGTTGGCAGGGTATGCCCAGACGTGGGTCCCTTGCTCACTTTGCCACTGAATTCAAGATAGCCTGGCTGATGAGGGTTATGAACCTGAAACCGGTCCCAGGATGCTTGTTTCCGGTCCAGGGAAGACATGGCTTGGCAGTTCGGGCTGGACGGTTCCCATGAGGCACAGGGTCAGACTGATTTGCATATGGCCATGTCTGAACTGGGGTGGTGGAGTGAGCTAAAGAATGATGATGGATTAAACCCAGATCAGTTGACTGGGGGTGAGTGTTTGATTTGCTCAAACGCTCCGTCCATCATCCCCTTTGGTATCGCTCTGATGACCTAAGTGCAGCTCAAGTGAACAGTAGCAACTTTGCAAGCCATTGGAGAAAACCTTTCAACCTCCAAAGGACCGGGCAAAGGTTCTGAGGCTTCTTCAAGGCAAGAAAAGCAGGTTTGTCCCACTCTGGTTCTACAGGACATTGCATGTATTCAGCCTTATTAATGTCTACCCCGGTACAGCTTCCTGCCTTGCCCCACTGGTGGATCTTAGGAAGCAAAACTATGACAATGTCTGAATGTAAAATCTTGATAAGTTGCAATGCGACAAATCTATCCAAGCAGTAAAGCAACATGATTGGCTATGGATTCCAGCATTGTCCCATTTGGACCTGTTTGCACCAAAATCAGTGGTCTCAGTGAAGGCTCAATAATGATGATGTAGCCAATGATGTAGCTGACTTAAAGACCGTCACCAGTTTCACCTTCTGGCCCTGTCCCGCTAGAGGAGCTTGAGCTCTAAAAAGTAGTCCCAGGGTAAAACAGTGTCTGCTTTGACTTGCTTGGAGAAACTTACCTCTGTTCCATTGTGGTTGGCCTCAGCCGAGCTCCTCCGCTATAGCGGAGGAGAGTTACCCCCCGCCAGCTGCCTCAAAATGGCAGGAAAGGAAAAAGAAATAGATAATAAACAAGTTTTATTATCATTTTATTTTTCCTTTTCTGTGGAGTTTTAAGGGGAGGGGCAATGGGGGACGGCAGGTGCAGGAGGAGTGATAGTGCACTGTGATCAGTGAGCATGACGTCTCAGGCCAGCCAAACCGTCATGCACACAGAAGCTGTCACTAAATCCAGCTGCATTGATGGGTTGGAGACCGCAGGCACAGGCTCTGTGTCCCTGCTAGCGCAAATCCTCGGCGCTCAGCCCAATCCTGACGCTGCTCTTATGACATGTGAGTAACGTCAGGATTAGCCACAGTGGAGTCTGGGAGCCTGTGACTGCGAGAAGAGTAGCAGAAGAGTGTGGCGTGGCTGACTGCAGGTACGTTTATATTTATGTATTTTTTATCCCACCAACCGGTCCCCTCTCCCCCCCACTCTTTCACAGCAGACCCCACTACTGGTTGGCCTGAAGTCACATCTAAATCTCAGTGCACCGTGAATGGATAATTTTGATTGGCATTTTGCATTTTCTACGGGATGTTTGGTGTAATAGTTTCAAAAACTCATATCATCTGGTGTTCTATTCAATTTTTAATGTTTTGGCATCTTTGCTTATTGAATTGTTTTCAGTCTTTCTAAATTGTTTTGGGATTTTCATATTCTTGTTTTCATTGCTTTAGAATTGTAAGTATTGCTTGAATTTAAAATGCATTTCTCAGGACTGTTACCTATTGATTGTGCCATAGCTATCAGGAAGGGAACAGCGTTTTGATTAGAACTCTTTTAACACCTTATCATGGTGTGTTTATTAATCTGGTAAGGGTATTCCTTTCTAAATGAATAACCCACTTTCTAACGTCTACTAAAAACATCAAAAGTTCACATGTTTATCTATAAAGGAAATTTAAGAATCTCCCAAAAAATAGAGCAATATACTGCTAAGTAACTACATTTACTCCAAAAGAATTGGAATACTGTCTACTTAAAATACTTAAGTTATAAGGAGAACCTGGGAACCTTCCAAGCTTTTAAATACATTTAAGAATCCCCAGGGTCCCAAGTGAATCCTCCTGAATGTCCTCAAAAGTGCAACAAAAGAACACTGATTCTACTGAAGCCTTGCGAAGAAGTGTAACAATACATGCCTTTGAGTTATGTACAGAACATTTACTACAGGGAATTCCTTTATGCACCAGTCACATAAATAAACAAGTGGATGTATTATTGCACCATCTCAGAGATGGACTACTTTGTCACCAACCTGCACTGTAAGGTGGATATGTAAAAATGTGCAATTCACCAGTGGACTGACCAAACGTGAAAACTTTAAACAAAGCATGACCCAGAACCCTCTCACAAGAGCTGTTTGTCTAGACCAGACCCAAGAATGGATCCTGCCTGTATCTGCAAAGCTGAAAGTACAGTATCTCTCCCCTTTTTGCATGGTTGCATAAATCAGCAGGTCTTCTGTGATGTCTCTTTCAATGCGGAGGCTAATCAGGGAAACACCGCCATTACCCCGTGCTTGAGTTGCAAAGTACCTGTACAGAGAACAGCAATCCTTAACTATGTTCCCATTACTAAAATCTTGGATGGCTCTTGGTGGCCCGCTGTGCTCAGAACCCCCCCCCCCCACACCCACGGACCACGCACAAAACCTCAGCACCATCCTGGACCCGTAGCTCTCAATGAACCGCCAAATCAATGGTGTTTCGTCCTCCTGCTTCCATACGCTCTGCCTCCTTCATAAGATTTTCAAGTGGATCCCCACTGAGTCCAGAAAAATGGTCACCCATGTGCTCGCCAGCATCAGACCCGACTACGACAATGCACTCTACACCGGCAGAAAGCCGTCCAGAACGCCTCTGCCAGACTCATCCTGAACATCCCATGCTGCAACCACATCACCGGCCATCTGAGAGACCTTCACTGGCTTCCTGTCAACAAGAGAATCACCTTCAATCTTCTCATGCACGCCTGCAAAGCCCTCCACAATGCCGGACATACATACCTGAACCACCACCTCTCCTTCTACACCCCCACCAGACATCTCTGCTCTGCCTAACTGGCCCTGGCAACCATCCCACATATCCACAAGACCACGGCTGGAGGAAGATCCTTCTCCTACCTCGCTGATAAGATCTGGAACCCCCTGCCTCTGCACCTCAGGCAATTACCCTCGCTGCCACAATTCAGGAAGAACCTCAAGACCTGGTTCTTCGACTGAACCGCAGATCCATCCCTCCCACCCCCAGCCAGTACCTTGAGACCATCACAGGCGAGTAGTCGCGCTTTATAAGAACACTAATTGATTGGTTTAATCGCGTTCATTCAGTCACTAGGCCAGAAATGGCTTGGTCCGAACTGTTCACTGAGAAAGATCATAGTTTGAAATAGAAATCCAGAGCGATAAGAATGATCAAAGTAATAGGTTTAATGAAAGTGTTGTCTGCCTGCACCAGATTGCATCTATACAAAGAAAGTACACTTTATGGAACAGAAGCTTTACTCTTTATATAAAGAAGTACTTTACATTTACACGGAAGTGATATCCTCTACAATGCTGTTTAGTAGTGGAACTAACAACTAAATTCCTAATTTAACAAATTTAGTTAAACAGTAGGTGACAGCTGGGAGGCTAATCATAGATGATATGGTTGAGAATAGGGGCAGCGACCAGAGACTGGACAACATGACATGACATCACATGAGACATAGTTAAGTAAATTGCCCGGTGATAAAATGGCAAATTTCTTCGCTTAGGACTGTGTCAGATGCTTTGGTGGGCAAAATTGCTGGAACCTGCTAACAAATTATGATCACCCCAGGGAACTTAATGGCAACAGATGGCTTGTTTGCAAGAGTGTCCTTGACATATACGCCCAGGTTGTTGCAGTGGCAAATCATCAAGCACTACAGAGGTGAAAAATGTCAAGGACTTGTAGACCGCTTTTAAAACTACAGGTCATCTGGTCATGTTCTTCTCTAGTGCCAGTCAAAGATAGAACCGCTTTCAAGAGGAAGTTATTATCATGGCACTTTGTGTATGAGTTGACTAGATGACACAACCCACAACGGAATTTTTGTATGCTAGATAAAACCAGTGTGGGGGGGAGGCACACTAGCTACATCAAACACGACTGGGTGCTGTGGCAGCAGACACAAAGTGGATGTTGGAACTAATGATTTGAAACTCTATGCTGGTATTTGACTCTGCAGATATACTTTACATTTTGTTGAAATTGATTGATAATTGATGTGAGCCTTTGTGTGATGGACTTATATTGGAGCCAAATAACTGTTCACATTTCGGCTATTTGCTATGAGCAGAAGATAATATGTATGTATTGAAGATGTAGGACAAATTGACAATGCATCCGGTAAATACTTCTGTACATGTTCACCCACAGAACTTCATAATTTTACATTTACATGCAAAACTGTGAATCTAAGCAAAGCAGTATCTGAGGTAAACCGTTAGTACACTTAACACACAATAACCTGAGTTAGTGCAAACAGTACAGTAGTGTTTCAGTTTTGTTTCAATCCCACTGAGCTAACTCTCAAGACCTCTGGATTGCGGAAACACTAGAACAAACACTAGATGCATCATAACCAATTTGATACATTATAACTCTTTATTTGCAACCTTTCCACTGACTTGACTAGAGCATGGGATTCAAAGTCCACTACAAATCAAAACATTATCCAGTCTTTGTGATCACTCTCAAAATAAGAACATTCTTCAAGGCAGTGCTTAATTTGTGAAATATTAAGTCCCAGGGCCCAAAGGACTTCATAGAACTCCATTCGAACTGGCACAAACAACAGCCCGGCCACTCCTGCCAAATTACAGTACCAACATCACCTATGTGCTAGATTTATCATTTTTAAATAAACACCATGCAGATAAATTTGGCTGAAGAATAAACACACAGCACCACAATGTGGTGTAATCCTACAATAGGTCCCGGTGTTTAGAAATAAGCGGCAGTGCCAAGGACCGGAAAACACTGACACAAATTAAGCACAGTTTCAATGCCATGATGGTTAATATAACACTTACTAGTATAAATGCTAGGGCATTTTGGGGTGCTATGGCTCTTCTTTTTTAGGGCAACATATATTTTTTGTATACATTTTTCTTAAATATATCAGCTCTACATGTTTCTGATTTAGAGACCAGTGCTTTTTTATAGCTCTGAAATGTATTTAGTGTTATACATTTTTGACATAACATGGCTAAATCACATATATGTATTTTACTGTTGAAGGGCATGTATAACTTGTGACAAGCATTGTTTATAAGACACAGAGTGCTTATCACAGCAAAGGCAAAACCTTTTCACCTCCTAATGAGACTGCTCAAGTACTCTTGCCTTGAAGAGTAAATACTCTGCATGAGCAGCCAATGCCTAAGTGGTAAACAACAGTTGTTCAATAGGGAATTAACCAGAAACTGTTGTTGCTCCAGAATGCAGGAAAATGCCTGATAATTGGCCATGCTTCTTAGTTAAACATGTTCTACCAATTCTGCCATATTTATATTCATAAAGTCACTGTGTTATTTTGTTATCCTCCCATAAGCTTTCTCACATGAAGGTCTATGTTGCTATTATTGGAAGAAGCGTTTCACTGAAAAATATGCCACATGCTCTACTCTCTTCACCACAGTCTATATGAACACCTGATCAAATCATACTATTTATGTTAAATGAGTGGATTACTGTACACCGTCACCTATCTGTACGCTGGGAGGAGAAACAGCTGTATAAACAAGTACTACAAAAATAAAATAAAAATGGAATCTAATCACTACACCATTTGTTCATCCTTTCTTTTTCCTTCTAGCAAATCCCTGCCCTTATAAAGATAAATATGCAAACTGTGAAGCATTTAAAGATGATTGCTCTGATGACGACATCATTAAGGCAAGTTGCAAAGCTACTTGTCAGTGCTCTTCTCAAATAAAGTAGAAACATCCCACCTGCCCTCCTGGATCTGGAATTGGACTGCACCAGTAACATCATATTCATGAATATTTCAACAGATAATATAGTGCAGTAGACTGGTATTACCTACTTCTAAAGTTATGATTCATATTGTGTGACATGCAATAACTCTGATGGTTTCCAAATACTTCATCCCCAAATGCGACCGAGGTCTAGACCGCTTCTGTCCAACAATTGTGATAGACGTGTTTTTGCATGTGTGTATTTTCCTGAAAAATGTAACCCCTTGTGCTATAGCGTGGTGTACACAATTACAAAAGGGGAATCCCACTCTGTAAACTAACTAATGGAAAATGCCTTGTTGCTGTTGATCTGCATGTATCTGTCAATTTTGGACATAAGACTCAAGTGGTTTTATTAGTCATTAACTGATTATTTGTTGTAATATTCTATTTCATAAATGTCACTCATTGTTTTTCTGTGTTTTTAAATCAATGTCCCTTTTAATAAATATGTTAACACTCTCATAAAATGTCAGTTTTATCATTTGCCTTCTTATGGAGAATTAAGAACATAATTTCTTGCTATATTTCATGCATAGCTACTTTTTATTGCATCTTAATTGTTTTTTATCAATCTAACCCATTCCCCTCACCCCCAATAAAAACACTGGGGAAAAAGCACTTTGTGTCGATCAGTTTTGTATAAGGTCATGTTAATATTTATCACCCAAGGGATAAGGTCTATTCCCTAGTTAATTAACTGATAGAATATCTAATAAGAGGGAAGATTGTGGGATGAGAAGCAAACAATAATAAAGAACAGACCAAAACCACGAAAAGAAAAGTACAATGTTCTGCAAAGTTCTAAAGTTATACAACTAACAAAAAGAAAGGTGGTTTCATCAGGAATTGGTGTTGAATCCCATAATACTTTGTAATTATAAAATGAAATGAAAGCGGAGGTGATGATTGTGTCCAAATCATCTTGGTTTTGACAGAATATTGTAATATTGATTGCAAAACAATATGAAATATAGTTATCTATAATCTATAAACTATTTGTGATTCAGAAACCAGAATCACATAAATTGAAATTTATGTCTGAAAGTTGCTGAAATAATGCTTTTGTGAAAATTGGGGTGTGATTGGGATCTGAAAATGTCAACCCTAAATCTAATTTTCTGCTTCTTGGAAGATAATTTACAAACAGAATCAGTTTTTTTGTGTATGGTGTCTACAGTGTTTGCACTGTGTTTGTATGGAAAATATAAATAGAGACAATGGTCCATATCACGAGGATTGTGATTATAATGCAAGTAGTACAGTTGGGGCCAGAAGTGCTATCAACCCATATGCATAATATGACTATTTTAGGCAACCCAAAACTATGCCGACAGCAAATTGCCTGCCATAGACACCATGCAATGCATACAGGGCAAGGTATTGGTGAATGATGAGCCATGTAAAAACTGTGCAATATAACATAGTAGTCTCTCTAGAGCAGGAGACAATGGCATTTGAACAAAGTGACACTAAAGAGTAGCAGTACCAACAGACATATATAGTAGGGTAAGAAGACACACACTGTTAGAGTTTACAGAAAATGTCATAGAAAACAATGTGAGACAAATACAAACCACACAACATGCCTACTTATTTGCTTCTATTGTGGAGAAATGGTTTAGTAGAAATCCTTTCAAAAAGAGAAGACAATGAATAAGCTCTCTGGTTTGAACATTGGAAGCTGGACAATCATCCAGAAATCTACCTTTGACAGCGTTCTTGCCGGCACGTCCACAAAATTTACTAATGCATTACTGGACTCAAGATGTAGCTTTGGCTGTAATATGCCACAGAATTTCTAGGATTCTGAGATCAATCAGTAATTTAAGACTGTTCTAGAATCCTTTTTGTTTAGGACATATATCATGGCAAGATTGTCATTTACAGAATAATACAATATTGGCGAATATTGCTGGAATATTGCTAGATAAAGAGAAACGCTAGCTGCTTCCTTTCTAAACAAATAATAAATTATCATCAAGAATCATTTTAATAGGCAGGTACATCTGAAAATATTGGCATAAAATATGGATAATATGACTTTGATCCTTCAATCCCGCTGACTAATTGGCAGCTATCTAAAGGTTGAGTTGCACCGCCATGAGAGGGATTACAGCAATCAGGAATACAAACAATGCTTACAAAAAGAAGATTATGTGCCATCAGTATGTTAGAGAATAGCTTAGGACAACAGGTTGAAATAGAAATATGAATAAAATTTAGTACAAAAGATTAAACTTCAAAAAATGGGAGTCATGAAAATGGAATGTATTATGAAACAAGGTGGATCCCAGGCTTTTTTTTTAACTGTAATGGACAAAAGCAATACAGTAAAGGTTCACATGGAGGCAGCCAGCCTCAAAGCACAGCAAGGTCTATGGTGAGTTTACGCGCAGATACATATGAAATTTGTGTATGAAATTTCTTTCTGAACTCAATATACTTGTTCATTACATTAGAGGTAAGAGATAACACAGTAGAAAGCACTACTAAAGGACAAGTCAATATAGAGCCTGCTTCTCTACAAATCACCAAAAATAGGCATGTAGATGGTTTGTTTTGTTGATAATGTCAGCTTAGGTTTTCAGACACTTTGCGATCTCACTCACCGGGTGGCCTTTTTAACATAAATACGATTCATAATGCTAATTAAATCATAGGATGGGTAACTAACTATCTGCATACAAAAAATGGCATATAATCCATGAGGGAAAAGAAAACAGTTCTATGTCTTTAAATCAGATGTATAATTACCAAAATAATGTATCCCTACATGAAGTCTTAAAAACATCAGTGAATATTTGTGATATCAGCTAATAATAATAGCAAATGCAACAAGTAGCATAAAAAACTAACAAAGCTGATCATATTCTACATTGCCATCCCAAATCTGTATGTTATTTTGGACAGGGACAATAATAAGAGTTTTACTAATATTTTCTTGATTCACTGTATAGCATTGCATTTTTTTTGTTGTGTATTGTATTTGGTGTGATATTCATCCTTCAACCTTCTTAGCCTACAAATATATTTAAATATTTTGAAACAAAATTTAAAAATGTGCGCATTTACTAAAATGCACAACCCTTGAAAGACATTCACTTCTTTATTGCAAAATTAATTATTATGTTATACTATGGCATACCACATCTAGGCAGAATTTGATGCTACTTTTTTGAGCCATGATTACTACCATTTTTTGATAGATACTGGTGGTAACTGACTCTGTGCCCTGGGCTCTGCTTACCAGACCCAGGGCCAGTGGTCTGATTATAAGGTATATGGTAAATAGGTTTAATTACAATTGGTACTGACAGTCTACCTGTAAGTTCCTAGTATATAATAGGGCATGACGATTTAGAGGCTCAGTAAACCTAATGCACTTAAGTGTGCACTACTGTATTGCCTGCTGTCATTTTAAAGGCAACCCTGCCTTTCAGGCTGCCTTTACATTAAAACTATATGCAAATACGACTTTGGAATTAAAGGTACTGCCAAAGTGTCAAACTACCTTAGTGTTACATATAAGTCACCCCTAAGGTCTCCCCTATGTGCCCCAGGGGTAGGGTGCAGTGTAACTATAAGGAGGGACATTATAAAAGATGTTTTATATGCCCTGGTGAGGCAAAAACCACCAATTTTTTGTTTTTCCCCATTGTAGCACAAGGTCTTCAGAGGCTAACATGGGAAAACTTTATTAAAGTATAATTATTGAAAGAAAGGAGCTAAAAAGATACTTCAGAGTATCAAAATGATAGAATAAATCCAACAACTTGCCACTGTTGGATTTCTTATAACTATCACAGAAAACAAGTTATAGAACTTTATTTACTGTAAGCCAAAATCCAGCCATTCAACTGCCTTTTCCAGATTGGCCAGCCAAGGTTGTCTTACTGAGGTGTGAAGTGGCCTGACTAGAGACAAGGGATTTCCTGTGGGAGGAGAACTGCAAGCTGCAGAGTACAAGGCAGAATGGGGATGGAGTAGGCAAACTGGCCTTCAAAAGGAGAATGACAGTTTAGGGTTTACACAGGCTCACCCCCACATTCTGCACCCTAGCGAGACAGGAGCCCCAGTAATTAGATTAGTGAAGGGGCTGGAAGGGGAGTGTTAGGGAATCTTAGCTACACCAGTGGTTTGGCTTAGCCAGATCTAACCCTCTAGGAAAGAGTTCCTCCATTTTGGATTTTGGAAGGATAGTGCTTTCTGGGACAAGAATATGCCACACTTTGGAGGAAGCGGTCATACCCGAGGGTGGCACCCTGCACCCCATTGGTCAGGGGCGCCCCCAGGCATGATGCCAGGAACACTGAATGAATATGGGAGAGCTGCATGACAGCTCAGATCCCCAGCATGAAACAACTAGGAGAAGGACTGCCCTGCTGGAACCCTGATCTGCACTCACAGGACTGCACTCTAAAGGACTGCACCTGCTGCACAATCTGGAACTACAGAACTAAGGACTTTGCCTGGCTTAACAAGGAGTAAGGAGTGGACTCCCAGACAGCAACAGGTTAACAGTTTTCACCTGCACCATTTCCACCAAGACGTCGCCAGCCTGGAGTGCGTCAAGTAGACTTTCAAGGATTTGGCCAAATGCATTGCGGGAAACGTAGTCCCAACATCCCAAGGATCATCTCAGAGCTTCTAAACCTTTGGGTTTGTGTTGTTGATGCTTTGGAATCCCAAAAGGACCTTCTGAAAGGACCTTCCGGAAGGAGATCCAGAAGTTTGGAGAAGACTGGAGGCTTTTTTGTCAAAAAGTTCCATAAGATTACCGGCCCGTTAAAGAGAAGCAAGCTGCTGACGTCGAACCGCAACCCAGCCTGGATTTCACGTTCCTCCCCGTGAAAGCTCTGGAGCTTAATACTCCCAAGATTTCACCAAGGCCTTGCGCTGAGCCAAGCCGCCATTGTGGAGTTGAAACCTGGCTTGAAGAGGAGTCTCGCTCAACGTAGAGAAAAAAAGCTCTGCAAAAACAACTAAGTGCAAAGGTATATAATTTGACCGAGGCCTCCCGCTTAGTGTTTGACCAGGGCTCCATTGCGGTCAACCTCAAACTTTGACTTTGTCCCGGTCAAGCGCGACCAGATGTCTCAAGCTGGCACTATTGACTTCTAAGCACTAGAAAGTGTTCTCGCTCAACGTAGAGAGAAAAAGCTCTGCAAAAACAACTAAGTGCAAAGGTATATAATTTGACCGAGGCCTCCCGCTTAGTGTTTGACCAGGGCTCCATTGCGGTCAACCTCAAACTTTGACTTTGTCCCGGTCAAGCGCGACCAGATGTCTCAAGCTGGCACTATTGGTTTCTAAGCACTAGAAAGTGTTTATTCTTTAAAAATTTAAAAATTCATATCTCCAGTTCCCTACATTGGACTTTTGTCATTTTGGTGTCTATTTGTTCATAACAATATAACCTATGTTTATAAATTGGTGTTGGATTTTTATTGTGTGTTGTGTCTTACTTATTTAATGTTTTGGTGTTTTTAAGTGCTTTACACACCTGTCTCCTAAGTTAAGCCTGCCTGCTCATTTCCAGCTACCAAGGGTTGAGCAAGGGAATAATTTATTGAGATCTTGTATGAACCTTTTATTGTGATTGTGGCCTTATTACTAGTGGTAGGTCCCTACTAATCCTCCACTTTCCAAAATGAGGTGTTCAGCGGTGAGGATACGTACTTGTATTAAAATAACACCATACAGTAAATTAAGTTAAGATCTTTAAAAATCCTCTAAATTGACTGAGAACAAAAACAGATTTTAGAATTTTTAAAATTTGGACAAAAGCTATTTTTCGTCATTTTTTAAAATCTTTCTAAATTGTTCCATCTCTGTGTTCCCAAAGTTTTTGTGACTCAAAACTAGGGATACTATGAGCTAGATCTGGCTAACCTGAGCAAACTCACATTAGCTGAGCTTAGGGTTCAGTGTCGGTCCAGATGGCTACCTAATGTAAATAGGATCAAGAAGGCAAAACTAATTAGGCCCCTTAAGGCCTGGACATGGTTAGTTCCAGAGAATGAAGGGGAGGGGGACAATGACCCCTCCAACAACCTCCAGGTGGAGGCTGATGACACTTCATCCATTTATTCTATTACCAGGTTCATACTTCCAGCTAATGGGGGAGGAGAGGCTCCTCCACAGAGGACCCAGATAGGGTCCTTAGAAGGCAAGAGTTGCAGGCTCAGTTAGTTTCCATAGCTCTGGAAAAGAAGAAGTTAGAACTAGCTAGAGAGAGAAGTGGTAGGAGGCAAAAGCAAGAAGAAATGGTGTCAGCGGCAATGAGGAAGATGCTGAGATGCCCAGCGGTGGTGGGTTTGCTCCCAGGCTCCCAAGTTGCCAGCTACCAAGGGTTGAGCAAGGGAATAATTTATTGAGACCTTGACTGAATGTTTTATTGTGATTGTGGCCTTATTACTAGTGGCATATCCCTACTTATCACTACCAATAATCGACTTTCCAATAGCAACTCTGTCACAAATCAAGCACCAAGTGTCCTGCTTAGTGTTAGGTACCTAGTCTCTCAGTCTAAATGGAGTTTGTCCCAGCAGCTACAAGACTACCATTGATGGCTAGTGCTGTAATCTGAATTTGGGACATATTTTTTTAACTGCAGTGAAGTAGTACATTTTCTATCACACATTCTTTAATACATTGACCATAAATCAGTAGTTTTTAGAGGGATTACTAATGGATCTCTCAAAGGTTATTTCAGAGAATAGTATCTTATTTATTTTCCATGATTGGATTGTTTGTAATACTATGTCCCATTAGGCTCCCTGCCAACAAAAATCCAGCGTGCCAAAGTGTAGTGAGCATACATACAATAACACAGTGAGATCAGCAGTTACCTATGAGTAATGGTGTAAATCTTTAGAAGCAAGGCAGCTTTCCATTGTCACATTGACAAGTATCAACAGTGTGAAATCTGGTAGAAACACAGGACATGATTCACAAACTTAACTTACAATCTTGAGTAAGTTAAAAATTTTGAGTAGGTTTACTACTTTTCAGTATTCACAAATTAAACTTTTGTAGTAACTTACGCTTTTGTAGTAATTCCAGACCTACACATGGCCAACCACTGGTACTGCAAAAGGACCAAGGAACCGAAGGTTGCTGGAAACAGAGTGCTCAAATCATTGGGACCCGTAGTCCAAATCTCAAAAGTTGTTACATTCATATAAACCTCTTTCAACACAAAACTTGTGTGAATTCAAAAACAAATCATTTATGGATTCCAACACATTTCTATACAGATACATTTGAAATGAAAACTGGCAGCTGTATCTTGGATCAATCCCAATGCATTTCGGATGTCATGCAGCCTTCATCAGGGGTCACTGCAAAAAACAATATATGTGTAGGTATACATGTACCTCTAACCTATTACATGAGATCAGTGAAATAAACCACTAATAAACTAAAAAATCAGTTACAATACACAAATACATACAGTTACACTCAAGAAAATATTTTAAAACTTAAAAAGAACCAACATCAGAGTAAACCACTACTAAAGTAATGTGGCTAATGAGTGACATGACGTAAGGAGTATACTATCAAGGTGACTAAACAAACAGACCAGTGAAATCCCTTGTACAGAACAGAATAGTGCGTTTAATTACCAGAGATGTAAGAATAAACCATTGATAGTCTGTGTAGAAATCGAATAACATACAATTAGTGCTGAACAATAAAAGACAGTGTCCGTGAAAACTAGACCAATTAAATGTCCCATAGTAGTGAAACATGCTTGAGTGCTGATCAGTGAAACAAATAAAAATAATGGAAGCTTACATGAGTTGCTGCTAAATAACGTTTCCGCAAAAAGTAAAGGAAGAAAAGAAAAACGACTCAGAAGCCGTAGCGCTCAAATTCGTTCATGCACTGAAACAAGTTTACCACTCTAAGTAATTGACATTACATCCGCTATATTGTTTGCACCCGTACCCAAATGAGGTTACTTACAAAATACTCAGCAATGGTGTGATAAAAGCGATTGCCATAACAGAAGCTCAACAAACGTGAGTCAGTCCAGTCCACACGTTCCGAAAATTGGGTGCTGAAAGAACGTAAACACGCACTTAATAAAGATGGTCTAATGCATAGTGCAATCCTGGAGAGGCAACAAATCCACTCTGGTGCAGAACATTACTGCGTTGAACACACAAAATCCACGCATCCAATTTACACATAGCATCAGCAACCGTGAAATTGATTTTTTAGATGTGCACATTGAATTAACCTCCATGGGACTCACCACTCCACTTCAAAAACCACTGACAGTAATAATACAGAAATAATACTTTACATTTCAACAGCTTTCACCCCACCCCCTTAAAAAAACATTTACCTGTATCACAATTCAAGCAAATCAAGAGCACCACATCTGATCAGCAAACCTATTTGACCACCATAATACATTCAGCGGAGTTATCCGGAACAAGTACTTGATCCAGCTTCACACCATGTCAACAACTTTAAACGGGAGACATTGCTTCAACCAGGCAAGAAAGCTTTTAGTAACCGTGAGGTACTTGTTTTGAAATTTTCTACTAAATCCCATGAGAACAAACATCATGTTATCAAACATTGGGAATTGCTTCAGATGGAACCTGATTTTAGAAATCTGTTTTCTGAAAAACCTTAATTTGCTTATTCGCGTTCGAGGAATCTCGAAGAGCTTCTATAACCCTTGATCGTGGGCATGTTCAGGAATGTAAAGATATGCGCAAATGCCATAATTGCATTCATTGTGTGAATGTCATCACAGGCAAAATGTTGTCCTATCTTCACACAGGCAAACCCATAAAGTTGAGACACGCATCAGATTGTAATTCTGAGAAGCTAATTTACTGCATCAAATGCCCTTGTGGTTTGGTATACATAGGAAAAACAGAGAGAAAGATCAAAGTCAAAATTACTGAACATAAAAGCATGATTTGGACTCAGAACCGCAATTCACATTAGGTAGTGCACTGGTTAGAATACGAACACAACATTTTATAATTGTTTTTTACAGCCACCACCTTAGCACAAAGGGAAACCTTTTAGATAAGGTATCTGAATAGCTTAGTACCAAAAATGCTGACCGACAAAATTGAAATGTTATGTTTTCTATAACGGGATAATTATGCCTTTGTTATACATATGTCTATATTTACAGTGGATAATATAATTATGATCAATGGTTTAGAATTTTCTTTTTTTAACTTTCTTTATTGCACATTTTATACAGAAAAAAAGAACCCACATCCCCCATTTCCCTCCCTGATCCGAACCAACAGAAATTAAATACATTTAGTCATTTTAGGGAGAAAGCATACATTGACAATACTGCAATAAGTAAATTGATCCCGATTCAATTCAAGTCAAATCCCCCTATACAATACTGCTGTCAAATTACATAAGACCCCTAGCAGTGTACTCTTGGAGGCGCCAAATCCCCCCCTCTCCTGTCCCCGCCCATCATTGCTACCAGTTGTGCTCTAGACTCGCCCACCCCCATCAAAGCTTTGCTCATCCATCTCATTGATCCAGATGCTCAGGGGTGCCTATATTTCCATGCCTCTTTTCCGCGCTCTGCGCCCTCTCCGGGCATATACTGCAGACTTTAATCGATATACTGGCAAGAGTCTAGCCATCCACTGTTCACAGGTTGGTGGATATGGGTCCAGCCAATAAGTGGCCAGACAGAGTCTTAATACAGTCATGGCAATGAATAAAAATACCTGAGTATGCCATGGAGCTTCTACGTCACCCACCCCTAGCACAATTAGCTGAGGAGACATTACTATTTGGTGCCCCAGCTGTGTTTCAGGCATACTACAGATATCCCTTTTAAGAGTATCAAGGCTGGGGCAGGATGCGAACATGTGAACAATATCGGCTGCATAGCAGCCGCAGCGAGGGCATTGTGAGCCGGCAGAGCCCCCCCCACTTTACTATCTTAGCTGGGGTGATGTAGAGGTTAAACCAGGTTCTGAAGCATTGCATCTGCAGGTTGGCTGCTATAAACGAGGTCTGAGATAAATGCAGAGAGTCTTCACATTCCCCCGTCCCAACTTGCATAAGTCAATGCCAACTATCGATATGCTTCGTTAGATCATCAACCATTACCTCATTCAGTAACTTGTATACAGTGCCCAATGATGGTACAGCTTTCAGCAGCAAGTCAACCAGTGAAACCCTTGCAAAGCCACACCTTCCCCCCACCTTTTTTTACCAGAAAGTCCCGTATTTGTAGGTACTTGCCTGTTCTCTGTCCCAAACTTGTCCTTAATTGCTTGATTGTAAGATCATCCCCTCATCCATATGATCCCCAAAATTCCTCAACCCCATTTCTTCCCAACATTTCATATATCCATCCTTAAAAATGACTGGGAGAGAGCCGTTATTGTACATAGGGGTGTAAGGCTTTTCACGGCCTAGCCCAAATTTTTTCCGGATGGCTGTCCATACCTTAAACGCACAAATCGCAGTTTTAAACCTGACCCTTCTAAAGTAGCCAAACTCAGTATGGCGCAGGGAGTAGTAATCGCTAGTTCATCGGCATAGGCTAAAATCTTTGTGTCCCCCCTTATTTTGCATAGGTAAAATAATGCTATTCTCTTTGATCTTCCTAATTAAAGGGTCGATGTACAGGGCGAACAGTAAGAGAGAGCAGGGGCATCCCTGTCATGTGCCACGGCCAACCGTAACCAAGTCTGACACTTCTCCCATTACCGATATTCTGGCAACTGGATTATGGTACAGCATCTGAATAGCATTAATAAAGCCCCTGCCCAAGCCTTTGTTGTCCAATATTGCCCATAAAAAGAGCCAGGTGACCCTATCAAAAGCTTTCTCCGAGTCTAGCAGGATTAACGCCATAGGGTCTCCGGCGATCTTCGAGGCATCAAATAATGCAATAGTCCGCCAAATGTGATCGATTGTGCTGCGGTCTGGGACAAAACCATGCTGAGCTGGGGAGGCAAGTTTATTGATTACCCCCGCCAGTCGCATAGCTAAATTTTTGGCATAGATCTTGACATCGCTATTAACCAGCGTGATTGGGCGGTATGACCCGAGCTCGTATGCCGGCTTGCCCTTCTTGGGGAACACAACTATATTAGCAGAACTCCATGAGTCTGGAGCCACCCCACCTGATTGTGCCTCCAAGAACACCTCTCTCATAAATTCCTAAAGGCAGGGGGCAAGCATCTTATAGATTTACCCCGGAATTGAGTCAGTTCCGACCGACTTCCCTGTCTGAAGTGACTGAATTGCCCGCCTTACTTCTTCTTTCGTAATTGGGGCCTCCAGCAACTCCCTCTCCTCCAAAGATAGCCTTTCCCCTGGTAAGCCCATCAGATATTCATCTTTTTCTCTTTTCCCATAGTGACCCTCCTCAGTCTACAACTGCTGGTAGAACCTCTGAAATGATGAGCGTATGGCTGTTGGATCAGAGATTGAGCCATAAATTGGATCCTTCATTTCCGTTATCCCCCCCTGGGTTATCCGCTGTCTTGTACGCATTGCTAGTAGGTGCCCCACCCTTTCATTGCACTCGTACATCTTGCTTCGCCAGGCCATGTATTTCCCTGCAGCTTTCTTTGACGAGATATCAATTATTGCCCACTTCACCACTGCTACTCTTGATTGGGCCTTATAGATATCCTCCCCTCCTGCGATTGCCCCCACCAGCTGCCTTTCTGCATCTAATAATTTTCTATATAATTCCTGTACTGATTTTTTCTACTTTTTCTGAGATGCCCAGCCGTATCTTGATGTCTCACCCCTTATCCCCACCTTGAGGGCGTCCCAAACCACGTCAAGCCGGGCCCTTCCTTTGTTCTCTGCTATAAATCTAGGAATTCAGATCTTCATGTGTTAAATAAATTTCTCGTTGTATAGCAGAGCCCTTTCAAATGTCCAGCGAGGGATCGGGGAAATGTTAGCCTGTATTTCTAATAACAACGGATTGTGGTCGGAAATGACTCGGGGGAACTTATATATTCGACTTATCTGCACCATACCCTGGGATACAAAGAAGTAGGCGAGCCTAGCATGCACCTGGTGCGGGGCAGAGAAAAAGTGTACCCAGGATCCTGCGGTTCTTGCATGGACCAAACATCAGATAGCCCATGCATCATGCATAAATGTGTTAAGTATTTAAAAACCTTGGGTTTACGGCCTTGGTATGATCTTTCCCCTAGCTTGCCCCCTCTCCCTCCAGGGTTAATGTTTATGTTAAAATCTCCACAGATTATAAGGGGGAGCGGTCACCCAACTAGCTCAATATTAAGCCACTCAAACAAAGCAGGATCATCCAGCACTGAGCCGTAAACCGAGCACAGCGTGAAAGAGTTATTATCAGTACAGCATTGCGTTATCACCATCTGCCCATTTTGTCTGCACTAGAGCGTGGGAACCTAGCTCTCCACTTGCATGCCATAATAGCTACCCCCTGTGTACGAGTCCCCTGCAGCGTACTAGAAACCAATTGGAAGCCCACCAACTCTGCCACCTTCCGTCTACTTGCCTCTATTTGTGTCTCCTGGAGACACACTATGTCTGCCTATAGATGTTGTATATCTTCGTTAACCCTACGTTTCTTTAGGGGGTTGTTTAGGCCACAAATATTGATAGAGGCAATCCTTAGCTTACCCATCCACATGGGAGAGCAATACCAGTTTGTGCATATTAGCCACGTCTAGAGTCACCTTCTACCAGAAAAGCCCTTTTTGGATCAGTCCCCCCAACCCCTGCCCACCCTCCACCCTCTCCCCCCTCCCGCCCTTAACCAGGCAAAGTAGGTCCAAGGACCCTTGTGATGCCTCCTGCATCCTGCTGCCACCCCACGCCACCCACCCCAGCCCTACTAAACCTTTAGTACTAAACTCTGGTGTGCAAACAATCTATGCAAAAAGAAGAAGAAATCCAAATAAGGAACAATCCCAACTAGAAACCCTATCCGCGAGGCCCCTTTGCTGTAAACCATGCCCCCTCTATTTCCCTCGACCCAAAATTTCCTGTAAGAACTCCTGAGCCTGAATTTACGAGGAGAACACCCTTGGATTCCCTTTAAAGATAACCTTAAGGCGGGCAGGGCTCATTAGAAACACTTCGCAACCCGCTTCTGAAAAGGTGCAATCAATTGTCCCAGCCTCCACCTTCTCTCCCCAGTTATATGGCAGAAGTCTGGCTTTACAAAGAAAGTGTGTCCGTCAGCAGGACGCCTGGCCTCAGGTCTTGCCTTTTCAAACACTGCCTGTCGCAGGAGGAAGTTCCCAAAAAAGATCAATATGGCCCTAGGTTTCTCATTAGGATCGGTTTGACCCGTTTTCTTCTTTAGCATAAGTGGAAACCGATGTAGTCTCTGCACCTCTGAATCCCAGTCCCAATGAGCCAGCTCCGGAAAGGCCCCCTTCAGCAGACGTAACACGATTCCCAGGATGTCGCCCCCTTCGGCATTTTCTGCTATGCCCAGCAGTCTCAGATTATTCTGCCGCCGGCGGTTCTCGAAGTCCTCCAATTTCCACATAACATCTGTCATCCTGGTTTCGTTTGAGGAGACTTGCCGCCCCCTTGCCTCGGCCCGGCCTCCAGTACTATTATCCGTTCCTCAAGCACAGTTGTGCGTTCTGATATTTCGGTGCATGTTTTGCTGACCTTACGAATAGCCCCTTGAAGTTTTTTAGTTGCTACGTGAGCCCTCTTATGCTTTAGTCGTGCTTCACCTTGCATCTGCTTTCATGTGGAGTAGATTAACCCCATTGAGGGGGGTGGTTTTGATATTGCCTCTGTCTTGGGGAACAGTTTTGATATTTCTTGCGGTATTCCATCTCCTACTGGCCCCCCGTCCTCCTGCAAAAAATGAGTGGCTGAATAGTTCTTTTTCCGCTGGCTGGTCATACTTTGATCCGATTCAGACCCCCTTTTCTCAGACCTCCTTCCCCCAGTGCTTTTTCTCCTTTTTTGTGAGGACGCCTGTTTTTGGGTGGCTGGTTTAGACAAGGAGCTATCTGAGTCACCTCTGGAGTTGCCCAATTCTGAATCGCCATCTCAGTGTGTTTCGCTTGATTTAGATATCTCAGAGTCATCGGTGAGGGAAAAGAATTTCTCTCCTTCTGGGGTCCCCCCAACTTTGGAGCGTACCTGGCTAATGCTCGCTTCTGGCCTCGCCATCGGGATCCCCAAAGCTAAGCTCTCCCCCTGTTGAGCCTGAATTTGTTGAGCAGGTTGGGCATTGCCCCCCCCCCATCCTCAGAGTTACTTTGCGGCAAGCTTAAACCATTCAGATCGCTACCTGCCCCCTTATATCGGTCTGTCTGAGTCAAAGTCAAAGGGCCAGTACTCATGCCATTAACAGGGGAGCTGCCACCATCGCCAGCACTCTGCTGCCTCTCACCCACCACGTCCGTGTGTATCACTTTCTTGTTTCTCGCAGGAGCCGGTCCGGAGAACATGCCGGGGACTACAGGCTGCTTTGCTCTCACCACTTCCTCGTTGGGACGCTGCTCCTTTGGTTTCACTTTGCCGGCTATCTCTTCCTCCTCGCGTCCCACATAGGGAGTAGCGTCCTCCGTCTTCCGTCCGGCCAGTGTCTTCCGGGCTGGTAGCACTCCTCGCAATCCCCCGGCCGCTCCAGTCTCTGCGCGGTCCCTGAGGTGCTTGGTTTGTTTGGGAGGCATCCCTGATCACTGAATCAGTTGTTCGCCTTTTCCACGACTGCTAAGGACCTTCACCGCGGCGCGGACCAGCAGATACGTAAGTTGCCTTGCTCCGATGATCCCTTGCTGTATCCGTCTTGCACTAGCAGCCCACAGTGCTCCGATTCCATGATGGGGTATCATTAATGTATATGATCGTTTGCCAGAGTTTTACACCATACTTTTAACACCAGAGCGGGGGTGAACTGCTCCTGCAGCGATCACACAGCCGCCCTCTTGCCCCCGCTTAGAATTTATTTTGTATCACTGCGCTACATTCTTTCTTTATGTTCTCATACTGCTTGTTGTTCTTCTCTTGAAGGTGAAAATATCCTCTTGATCATGATCCACAGAGTAGATGAGCTTACATTTCTTGCCATGGCAGTCATCGCTCCATGTTACAATGAACGATCACGTATCCACTTACTTTAAATTAACTTACATTTTTGGAACATTTATTCCGTACCCAGTTAGTAATGTTGTTTGGCATGACAGGTTTGTAAAAGAAACATTGTTCTAGGCTTTGAGGTCTTTTTCTTTTTTCTATGTTTATTTTATCACCGACATGACAAACAGGTATTAGTGGGCGGTATTTGAACTTGTGGCACTGCATGCCGTATTTGCGCACCTTTGGGCTGGTTTCCTCTGCACTCTTATTCTGTAAATACGGATTTATTTGTGTTTTTACTAACCCTCATCACATATACACACACATTAGACCATCTTTATTAAGTGCGCACACAATTTTCCAAACGTGCGGTTTGAGTCACGTTTGTTGAGTTTCTGTTATGGCAATCAAGTTTACCACAGCATTGCTCAGTAGTTTGTATGTAACCTCTTTTGGGTACGGGTGCACGTAATATAGTGGATGTAATGTCATTTAATTAGAGTGGTAAACTTATTTCTTTCAGTGCATGAACAAATTCGAACTCTACGGTTTTCGAGTTGTTTTTCTTTTCTTTCTTTCCTTCTTGCGAAAATGTTATTTAGCAGCAACTCATGTAAGCTTCCATTATTTTTTTTGTTGCCACCGAGTCTGCACTCAAGCATTTTTTGCTCCAATGGAAAATGTAACTGGTTTATTTTTCATGTATACTGTCTTTTATTGTTCAGCACTAATCATATGGTATTCGCATTCTGCACTGATTAATACTGGTTTATTGTTTCTTCTGTGGTAATTAATCGCACAACTTCTGTTCTGTACAAGGGATTTCACCAGCCTGTTTGTTTGTTTAGTTTCCTTGGTAGTATATTAGTTACATCATGTCACTCATTAGCCACATTACGTTAGTAGTGGTTTACTCTGATGTTGGTTCTTCCCAAATTTTAAAATATGTTCTTGAGTGTAACTGGATGCATTTGTGTATTGTAACCGATGCTTTTTTAGTCTATTAATGGTTTATTTCACTGATCTCATGTAATAGATTAGAGGTACATGTATACCTACACATATATTGTTTTTTGCAGGGACCCCTGACGAAGGGTGCATGACACTCAAAATACATTGGGATTGATACAAGATACAGCTGCCAGTTTTCATATCAAATGAATTTGTACAGAAATGTGTTGGAACCCATAAATGATTTGTTTTTGAATTCACACAAGTTTCGTGTTGAATGCGATTTATATGAATGTAACAATTTTATTGGGATTTGGCCTACAGGTCCCAATGGTTTGAGCACTCTGGGGCATATGTACAAGCCCCTATCACCACCACAACGTCACTTTTTACGATGTTGTGGTGGCAATAGGGGCTTTGCCTTATTTACAAGGCAGCGTTAAGCCACATAAATGCTTAACACTGCCTTGTAAATGTACAAGGGTTGAGTGCGTGGAGGGTTGCTAAGGAAAAAAGGCACAAAAGGCAACAAGGCAACAAGAGACAGAGGCACAAAAACTCACAGATACAAAGGCACAAAAAACAACAAGGCGCAAGAGACACAGGCACAAAATGGCACAAAATGGTCAATTAAACACAGACAGACAAACAGGGCACAGACAGACAAAAGCAGGGAAAGCAGACAGAAGGCTGGCCGAGTGGACCAGCAGAAGAGCAAGGCTCTCCCGCTGGACCACCAGGGATGAGGCGCAGGCAGGAGCTTGCGGGTAGAGGAGGGCCTCGAACACCTTACCTGGAGGCAGGAAGGTGCAGGGGCAGTGGCGCAATGACAGAGCTGCACGAGGGGAGAGCAGTTTCCCTGACCAGGAGGTCAGAGGTCTTGGTCCAACAACGGAGATCTGAAGGTCGCCCCTAATCAGATGGAATGACACCCAATTTGCAAGAGGGTAAACCACCAATTTTGGCCTGTTTATGCAGAACCCACTTTATCTCCCAAATAACTGTATTGACTGCATTGTCCTGTCGATGGAGAGTTACGGATCACAGACACACAGCAGAATGTCATCTACATATAGAAAGATTTTCTTTTCCCAGTCCAATGTCCATTGCAGCCTCATATCAAGGGATTTACTCTCTCCCAAGATGCCAGTGGTTGCAGTGCCAGTGCAAGGAACCTAGAGGACAGTGGTCAACCCTGCCTAGTATCCCTATGAATCAAAAACGTAGCTGAGTATTTACCATTGACTTTGATATATGCTAGGAAGTCACTATAGAGCGGTTTCACCCACCTCAAGTAGCATGGACCTAGATTCATCATCTCCAGTACTTTGAATAAATAGGGCCATTCAACTGAATTAAATGCGTTAGATGCGTGTAGTGAAACCACCACTGCTGGCGATACTATGTTGGCAGTCCTGGCAAGGCAACTGTGTATCTGATGGAGATTCATCCTGGTATTCTCACCCAGAATAAAGTCAGACTGATCAGGGTGTTCAAGGGTCATGATTACATGTAGCAGGTGATTCGTCAGTACTTTGGTTGGTATTTTAACCTTGACGTTCAAGCGAGAGATATGTCTATAAGACGAGCATTAGTTCACAGGTTTGCCTACTTTATGGAAAACTGCAATAGTTGTCAAATGCATCTCTACCTCCATGCAGCCTTCTTTGAGCGCTGCTTCATACATCTGAAGGAGGCAACTAGATACCCTGCTTCCCATACATTTATTTTAAATACCTTGATTCGGAGACCACTAAAACCCAGGGGGTTTCCCAGAGTGCAGGGCTCCTATTGCTTCGTCTAGCTCCGTTGGCATCATAGAGGCATCTAGTGCTGCTTTGTCGACATCAGGAAGCTGAGGGTGTGAAATGTCTCAGAGGAAGTCCTGGATCTCCTCCATTGTTCTCGGTGGATGTGTGGGGTGTCTGTGAGGGAGAGGAATGCTCTTCAGAGGTGTTTAGTCGGTTGGTGGAAGGTCAAGTGTTTTTTTATGTATGCTGGTCCTTCATTTTGCAGGGCCTTGTAGGCGTGGGTCAACATCTTGAACTGAATCTTGTCTGAATTGGGAGCCAGTGTAGGCTCCAGAGATGGGGTGTGAAGTGGCCTCTTTTGGTGAGGTCAATTATGAGTTGTGCCACTGCGTTCTGTTTTGCCTGGTGTCTTTTTAGGAGGCGTGCCGTGATTCCTACATAGAGTGTGTTTCCGTAGTCCAGTCTGCTGCTGATGAGAGCTTGAGTGACGGTCCTTCTGATGCTGTCAGGAGTCACCTGAAGATCTTGCAGAGCATGCGAAGAGTGTGGAAGCAGGCAGATGTTAGAGGATTGACTTGTTTCTTCATGGATACCTTGCTCTCCAGGATGATGCCGAGGTTGCGGGCATGGTCTGTTGGGGTGGGAGGGGTGCTGAGTTTCGCTGGACACCATGTTCCATTCCAAGGTGAGAAGTTGTTCCTGAAGATGAGGACTCCGTCTGGTCAGTGCTCAGCTTTGAGACACTTGTCCTTCATTAAATCTGTGACGTTCATCATGCATCTATGGAAGTTTGTTTTGGTGGTGGAGGGGTCCTTGGACAGTGAGAGGATGAGCTGTGTGTTGTCAATATAGGAGATGATGCTGAGTCCGTGTGATCTGATGGTGTCGGCCAGGGGGATCGTGTAGGTGTTGAAGAGGGTCAGGCTGAGGGATGATCATTGGGGGACTTTGCAGATGATCCTCTTGGGCTCTGAGGTGAACGGTGGGAGTCATAACATTTGGGCTCTGCCAGTGAGGTAAGAGGCTACCCATCTGGGGGCGTTTCCTTAGATCCCCATGTGGTAGAGTCTGTTGATCCAGATGTGGTGGGAGATGGCAGACAGGCCCAGTAGGATGAAGATTGCTGTTTCCCCGCATTCCAGAAGGGCTCTGATGTTGTCGGTGGCTGAGATCAGGGCTGTGAAAGTACTGTGGTTAGCTCAGAAACCTGATTGGGAGGGGTCCAGGAGGTTGTGGTATTCTAGGTGTTGGGTGAGTTGCTGGTTTATTGCTTTCTTGAAGCTGGAAAGTGGAGCAAGGCAATGGGCCAGTAGTTCTTTAGTTCGACTAGGTCGGCTGAGGGTTTCTTCAGGCGGGACCTAACTTCAGTATGTTTCCAGTCCTAGAGGAAGGAAGCTGCGGTGAAGGAAGTTTTCAGGACCTTCCTGACCTCGTCATCAACTGTCTTGCATCTGAGGTTGAAGACTTGTTAGGGGCAGTTGCATCTGACTGCAGGGACCCAATCACAGTGCGTCAATTGCTGCTGTTATTGCCAGGCCTTTCAGAGTCCTGTAATGGAGGCAGGCTGGCCACGTGTTCAGGCAGCCAGGGAGCCCAAGTATGCCTCTGTAAACAGAGAGTCCCAAACAAGTAAAAAAAGAAATAGATTGAGGGTAATGGCTAAGCTCTGCTGACTGCAGGTCTTCTCATGCCCATCTGGATGGCCACAAAGGTATGAGCAGTGGGGAGGGGCTCTCAGTAGACCACACTGCGCAGGAATCGTGGTATAACTGGTGCTGTATTTAGCTGGCAATATACTGCGATTGGTGTAATGTTTAATTTTTGTAGCAGCTGCGGTACATTTTTGTTAACTTTGTGCTGTATTTTAGTACGGCAGGGATGCCATAGAGTGAAACACCTGCATCAGTCATGCTTTTGTTTTTAGTACCTTAGTACTCTTGGAGAATCTTGAATTTTTTTATCGCTGTGTTGTCATACGTATAGCTTGCCACATGAAGATTTGGATACAGCTAACTTCGGGCCCCCCGACCTCCTAGGATATCCACGCTTAGGAGTTAATAAGAACAGGCTGGGGTTATTGTCTCATAAAATATCATTGCGTTCTCAGTTCCTAAAATATCCCCAGTGTGAACACAACTTACAATTTCCTGACTGCATACCGTTATAGTTAGTTCTTATACTAAAGCATTACCTTCTCATTAAATGATTTCTGTGTCTTCAGATCACAGTCTGACAAAATCACAGGGCCCCCAGAGGAATTGTACAGAGCCACCTACACGCTGTTACGCTGTATTTCCAATGCCACTTTCAGCTGTGAGGAGTATGGCAATGACTTGCAGTTTGGCTGGGAAGAGCATTGTGCATTTTATCCCATGTTCCCACAAGAGCCGTTTGGGAAGATGCGTATCATCATGTTTTTGAATTTCAATCAATCAATCAATCAATCACAGAATTTGTAGAGCGCACTACTTACCCGCTACTGGTCGAACAACCAGGTCTTGAGTAGCCTCCTGAAGGTCAGCAGGTCTTGGGTCTGTCGTAGGCTTAGTGGAAGGGTGTTCCAGGTCTTGGCGGCGAGGTGGGAGAAGGATCTGCCGCCGGTGGTTGTTCTTCGAATGCGAGGGACGGTGGCGAGGGAGAGGTCGGCGGAGCGGAGCTGGCGGTTGGGGACGTAGAAGAAGAGTCGTCTGTTGAGGTAGGCTGGGCCAGTCTTGTGGAGTGCCTTGTGTGCGTGGATGAGGAGTTTGAAGGAGATTCTCCTGTCGACGGGGAGCCAGTGCAGGTTCCTCAGGTGGGGGGTGATGTGGCTGTGGCGTGGTACGTCGAGGATCAGGCGTGCGGAGGTGTTTTGTATGCGTTGCAGTCGCTTGATGAGCTTGGCCGGGGCTCCCGCGTAGAGGGCGTTCCCATAGTCAAGTCTGCTACTGACGAGGGCCTGGGTGACTGTTCTTCTTGTATCTGTCGGGATCCACCTGTAGATCTTGCGAAGCATGCGGAGGGTGTTGAAGCAGGAGCAGGAGACTGCGTTGACTTGCTTGGCCATGGAGAGCGTTGAGTCGAGGATGACTCCCAGGTTGCGTGCGTGGTCGGTGGGTGTCGGGGCTGCTCCCAGTGTCGTTGGCCACCAGGAGTCGTCCCAGGCTGAGGGGTTGGAGCCGAGGATGAGGACCTCTGTCTTGTCCGTGTTCAGCTTTAGTCGGCTGATCTTCATTCAATCGGCGACGGCCTTCATTCCTTCATGGAGGTTGGATTTGGCGGCGAGGGGTCCTTGGTGAGGGAGAGGATCAGTTGAGTGTCGTCGGCGTAGGAGATTATGTTGAGGTCGTGCTGTCTGGCGATGCGTGCGAGCGGGGCCATGTAGATGTTGAACAGTGTTGGGCTGAGGGATGATCCCTGGGGTACGCCGCAGATGATCTCGGAGGCTTCGGATCGGAATGGTGGGAGGCGGACTCTCTGGGTTCTGCCGGCGAGGAAGGAGGTGGCCCATTCCAGGGCCTTGTCTCGGATCCCTGCGTCGTGGAGGCGTGCGCGTAGAGTGCGGTGGCAGACAGTGTTGAAGGCGGCGGAGAGGTCCAGCAGGATGAGGGCTGCGGTCTCACCGTTGTCCAGCAGGGTCCTGATGTCGTCGGTGGCAGCGATGAGGGCAGTCTCAGTGTTGTGGTTGCTGCGGAACCCTGATTGGGATGGGTCCAGGATGCTGTTTTCTTCGAGGTATCGGGTTAGCTGTTTGTTGACGATCTTCTCGATGACCTTGGCTGGGAACGGAAGCAGGGAGATGGGCCGGAAGTTCTTGAGGTCTCTCGGGTCCGCCTTGGGTTTTTTGAGTAGGGCGTTGATCTCTGCGTGTTTCCAGCTCTCTGGGAAGGTCGCGGTCTCGAAGGAGAGATTGATAACGTTGCACAGGTGGGGTGCGATGGAGCTGCTGGCTTTGTTGAAGATGTGGTGTGGGAAAGGGTCTGACGGGGAGCCGGAGTGTATTGTGCTCATGGTCTTGATGGTGTCATCGATGTTCACGCTGGCCCAGGCTGGCAGGGGGTCGTGGTCGATGGTGTGCGGCGGGTCTGGTGCATCGATCTTAGTTGGGGCTGTCTGGGTGTTGAAGCTGTCGTGGATGTCGGCGATCTTGCAGTGGAAGAAGGTGGCGAGGGAATCGCACAGGGCTTGCGACGGCGGGATGTCGTTGGTGTTGGAGCTGGGGTTGGAGAGTTCCTTCACGATGTTGAAGAGCTCCTTGCTGTTGTGTGCGTTGTTGTCGAGGCGGTCTTTGAAGGAGATTCTCTTGGTGGTCTTGATGAGGTGGTGGTGGCTACGGATGGCGTCTTTGTGGGCTGCGTGGCTGTCCGGTGTCTTATCACTGTGCCATTTCTTCTCTAGTTTCCGGCAGGTACGCTTGGAAGCTAGGAGTTCTGGGGTGAACCAGCTGGCTCTTTTGGTGGTGTCACTGTAGGTGAGTTTTTTCAGCGGGGCGAGGGTGTTGGCACAGTCGTCTATCCATCGTCTGAGGTTGCAGGCAGCGTCGTCGGTGTTGGATGGGACGGAGGGAGGGCTGAGAGCGAGGTTTGCCCGTAGTTGGTCTTCGGTGACTTTGCTCCAGCAGCGGCGTGGGATCTGTTGGGTGCGGTGGTGTGTGGTGGGTTTCTGGAAGGTGAAGTGGATGCAGCGGTGGTCGGTCCAGAGGAGTTCCGTGGTGTGGCTGAAGGAGACATGGGAGCTTGAGGAGAAGATGGGGTCGAGCATGTGGCCGGCGGAATGGGTCGGTGTTGTGACGAGCTGTCTCAGTCCGAGGTTGGCGAGGTTGTCGATCAGGGTGGTGGAGTTGCTGTCGTTGTTGTTCTCCAGGTGAAAGTTCAGGTCTCCGAGGAGGATGTAGTCGGTAGAGGTCAGGGCGTGCGTGCTGATGAAGTCGGCAATGGAGTCGCTGAACTGGGGTCGGGGCCCAGGGGGTCTGTAGACAAGGGTGCCTCTAAGGGTGGTGTTGGGGTCCGTGTGGATCTGGAAGTGCATGTGTTCGGCGGTGCTGAGAGTGTCGTCGGTGCTGGTCGAGACTCTGATGGTGTTCTTGTGGACGATGGCGATTCCTCCTTCTACTGCGTTGATGCGGTCTCTACGGGTGATCTTATAGCCGTCTGGGATGGCTATGGCGATGTCGGGTGCGGAGGAGTCGTTCATCCAGGTCTCTGTCAGGAAGGCGACGTCTGGTGATGATGTGTCGAGCAGGTCCCAGAGCTCGACGGCGTGTTTGCGTGCGGAGCGGGTGTTCATTAGGATGCATCGGAGGTGGTTGAGGTACTTCTTGGCGGGCGCTTCGGTGGCTCTGAGGCTGATGTAGCTGCAGTTCCGGCAGGTGAAGGGACCATGGGTGCGTTTCGGGGCGGCCTTGAAGCAGTTGTGTGTCCGTCCGGGGTTGAGAGCGTGGAGTGTGGTGGCATCGTATCGGCGTCGGTCCTCGAGGCTGGAGCGGGGGGCGCACGGCCCAGGGGTTCTGGCGCTGGGCGCGGTCCAGGCGTGGACGAGCGCAGACGGGCTTGCCTTAGGTGCGGCCGCACAGCGGCCGCCATATATGGGGAGGTGGGAGGGAGGAGCAGGCGGGAGGCAGGGGCAGCGAATGGGCAGTCAGGGGGGCGGGGCCGCAGGGGACGCAGCGGCGGGAGTGGAGAGAGGCAACGAGGGGTACAGAAAGCAAAACTGGACACAGAAAATGGGGGCAACGAGGGGTACAGAAAGCAAAACTGGACACAGAAAATGGAGGCAACGAGGGGTACAGAAAGCAAAACTGGACACAGAAAATGGGGGCAACGAGGGGGAGCAGAAGGCAAAGTTGGGCTCAGAAAATGGGGGCAACGAGGGGTACAGAAAGCAAAACTGGACACAGAAAATGGGGGCAACGAGGGGGAACAGAAGGCAAACTTGGGCTCAGAAAATGGGGGCAACGAGGGGAAACAGAAAGCAAAATTGGGCACAGAAAATGGGGGCAACAAGGGGGAACAGAAGGCAAATGGGCACCGAGGCAACAAGCAGAGGGGCGAGCTTACCAGCAGCAGCAGCGGGCAGGACAACACAGGCGGAGCTGTGTGGCGGGGGAGCGACCTACCTGGCAAGGTCAAGGGTCGCTCTCCTAGGCATCAGGACACCTGTATAATGACATCTTGATCCTGGAAATTGAATATCTGAGCTATTACTGTCCAAGGTGGCTGTCCCAGTCTGAGAGGGTAGATCAGAGCCCTGAGGGCGATCTCCAAATAGAAGAGCCTGGAGAGGCCCCTCAGTTTATGATGATTCTCAATAAGCTCCTCCACAAAGACGTCAACACTGGGGCCCTCAACCCCCTCAGACACCCCAACCAGGCATAGGTTATTTCAACACAATTGGCCCTCGGCGTCCTCCACTCTGGCCTGAAGTACAGCTGTGTCTTTTTTGAAAAATGTAGATACCATTGATTTTAGTGCAGTTACTTCATAGGTCAGTGTGGCGATAGTCGTTTTTGTCAATCTCATCCTGTGAGTTACTGTCTGGAGGTCTGTGTGCATTCGGGACAGCTCCATGGACACAATGGTGATTCTGGTTTCTGTGCCCCGAACCGTGCAAATCAGACCCTTTAATGTGCTTTGCCCTCATTCCTCATGCAGCTACATGGTCGACTGCTGGACCTCCTGTCCCATAGCTTCTCCCTTGCGGGGGCTTTAGGAAAGAATATTTGTCAAGTTTATTATGTTGGATCCTCTTTGCCATCTTGTCACTGCCCATGATGACAGTGCCAAATCGGGAACTGCACTTGAGGTGATGGGGGAGGGGTCAGAATTGTCTTTCCCCCTGAAGTGGCACAGATCAGCCCCTCTCCCATGTGGCCAGG
Organism: Calotriton arnoldi; assembly: GCA_963921515.1. NCBI lineage: Eukaryota > Metazoa > Chordata > Amphibia > Caudata > Salamandridae > Calotriton > Calotriton arnoldi. The sequence continues at coordinate 1,357,826 of CAWUFW010003709.1, forward strand.
AAAACGGCATGGAGCATCTGCAAGAGAGCAGGGAGGGGAGGGTAGGGGTCTTCATATGAGCTGTAGCACTCCTGGGACCAGGCATAAGTCCCCTTTGTTGGTCCGATGAAGCCCCCTCTGTAGCATTCCCCCATGTGGAACAAGTAGCTGTGTGTTCCACTGGGGTGTGGGTTCAATTCAGTGCAGCCAGGGTAAAGAAGTTCCCGGGCCCCTAAGCAGCAACCAGGGGGCATGATCCCCATATCCAGCCTTGTACAACACTAAATGTGGGCTGCAGGTTCTCCCCCGGGGCCACACTCCCCCTCAATCCAGCACCCGTCCATATTTTCCCGGCAGTGATTCCCACTCTAGAGACCCGGCTCCTGTGACCTGGGGGGGTGCCAAAGTTGGCCTTCCTCTCCCCCTCCTGTCAGCATCCCAACCAGTGCTGATGTAGCCCGCTTGTTCCCCTAGGGCCTTACTCACCCCATACCAGATCTGGAGCCCACTGAGGTTGCCGCAGGCAGCCGAGAGAGGCCGCAGCACAGTCCTTAGTCTGCACCTGACTTAGGTCTCTCCAAGGGGCTCTGAGGCGGGCCTCACAATCTCTCCTCAGTTCTCTCAGTTCTCCAGGCTGCCTCAAGAGATCCCTCACTCACTGTCAGGCCTCACAGGGTGCCTCCTTTATTGCTCACACACCGCCACAATCCACTTCTCACACCAGAGGCCGCCACTCAATCAGCCCACTCCCAAGGACATTTCAGAACAGAAATTCCTTCCACCATTATAGGGTGTCTGTGCCATTGTTACGCTCTTTGATGGCACTGTATTGCAAATGTTGTACAGGATTTTAGGAGATATTGAAAGCTTAGTGCAGCAACCGATCTAGAACGCAGCCATCTTGCTCAGCCACACCCCTCCCTACTCAATTTTTCAGTAGTTTCATCTCGCCTTACTGTAAACAGGCTCAAAATACCATGTGTCAAGGCATTTTCAAGGTAGTCCACATTAAACTTGGACTCTGACGGGTAGCTGTGTATGTAAGAGTGTCTAGGGAACTTACCTGTGTCCTCCCACATCTTACACTAAAATTCCATTTGAAGCAAGCCCTGGACAAACAATAAACCAGGAGAGAGACCTCAAGTGCAATAAAGGATGGTTCCTCAGTATCCAGATATGAGATACACAATAGTTCTCTTGTCCTGGTTGATCCCTTTCAGAGTGCAAGTGTTGGGCAGGATTTTATACTGTTGGGACAACAGGATGCCCACAACCCCCACTCAGAATATTCTGCGGAACTCATAGGAGTTATCCTTGCCCATTGAGGCTGACTGACCTGTCAATCAAGCTGACCTCTTGTTAGCTTCTGGGTAGAATTTCACTCTTCGTTCACACCACATTCAGGCCAAGTACAGGTTGAGAGTTGCCAAAGAGTTAATGCAATTAGCCTCTAGGAGCATTAAACAGGGTGAAGATAACTTTCCAAAAGTTACTTTTTCTTAATATTTATTACTATTTAATACAAATCTGGTTTCACCATTGAATTACATTTTTAATAACTATTAAAAATAGTGATCTATGTTTTTTTCTAGTGGGCCCCATTCCCGAGTTGTAGCATTATTATATAAATTTGCAGTCTGTTTTTTTGAGTAGCAGAGTTATGCCTGCCACTGTTAAAAAAGTTCTTTTGGCCTTGTCACTGTAAGGATATTGTAATAATTTTCTACAAGTCGCACTTCTAAATACTATGCACCCCGCTTTGCAGGTTACAAGGCTTACATAGTGGTGACTTACTAATATTCAAAAGGGAGTTCTTTACCTGTCAGAAAAGGGTTATTTTGATGAGTCTGACTTCAGGTTGCACACAGCAACAGTCAAGCTACACAGGGTAGGCCTGCAGCCATTTTGCACTGCCACTATAGTGGATGGCACAGTAAGTGCTGAATTCCTCAAGTGCTATTTTACTTCCAGGCCCTGGGTGCATTTCATAAACAATATTCTGGGGACTTACAGGCAAGTTAAATGTGCCAATCAGGACTAAGACAATTTACCTATGTTTGAAGGGGCAACAGAGGCACTTCACTCCTAGGTAGAAGGGGGAAAATACACAGAGTTCTGAAACCAGTGCAAATGGAGAATGGACCATGCAGAAAAGGCAGATTTCCCACAATTATGCTGTTTCCAAACAATTGCCCTTGTTGTGTGTGAGTGCAATGATATATTGTGAAAAAGCTCAGCACAGCCAGTTCACATGTTTTCAGATTTGGTAGATTGACAATATGCACATTAATAGTGTTTCATAAATAAACTAGCAAATCTTGAAAAAAGCAGTTGTCTTAACGTGGTGCCTGTATAACGTTATAATTTGAACACTAAACCCCTTTCTGCTCTCTCTGTGAAGTTTAGACCTTCACCATACACCTATCAACTGCTTTGTGTTATCTAGTCACAATCTGTAAGGTCACTGACATGGTTTTCTGGAACTAAGCTATCTCTAATCTAGTCTGAAGTGAGTTCAATGGAGTTACTACAATAAGGAGACAATATATAGAATGATCATAATTAAATCATTAATTCTCTACATCATAAGCTGCTACTGACCTGATATATGTCAAGGCACATGGAATGTTTGATGGAATGGAGGATTTTAACATTTATATCCTAGATGTGCCCGAGTGAGACAGATGGGAGTTGAGTGAAGACTGTCGTCTACTTCGTACCAACCTAGATTTGAACTTGTGCAGAATTGTTTTTTATTTTTTATTTTCTTTATTAGCATTTCAAACAAGTGCATCGCACTGTGAGATCAACGAACATCAGACACAGGAATAAGATGGGGGAAGAGAAGGTCATACGCATAGGACATGTTGAAGGGAAAGACAACATGCTGTATATAACATATTACACATTAGCATTTCCAGTATTCCTTACAATCTCCGCACTTAACAAAGCAGTTTTAACGTGAGGACACACACACTAGAGCATCACCAGTTCTACTTAAAAACATAGGGGCATATTCTCAAGCAGTTATCGCCGCGTTAGCGGCACTTTTCTGCCGCTAATACGGCGATATTTTCATCACCCTATTCTCAAGCTGTCGCTAACAGCCGTTAGCGATAGCTTTCTGGCGTTAGCGCCGCTATTAACATCGCCAACGATGTTAGCGACAACTAACGCTAATCATATGCAATGTAGGCGTTCCCATGTTAAAACGCACGCTAACCCCACTGCGCAATATTCTCAACGATCGCCCGGACCGGCCATGCGATCAAAAAACAGCCGCTAAGGCCTGTTAGCTGCTGGAACTTAAGACCAGAAAATAGCTGGTCTTAAAAATGGGGATAACACTTGGGGCCACATCTCAGCAGGTTTTGGTGCTGGACAGCGCTGCAAGCAATGTAGCAGCGCTGCCCTGCGACAAAACTACAGCGTAGGAATGCGCACCATCAATAAGATAGTGCGCATTCCTGGGCCCCAGTCATGAAAAGTGTTGCAGTGCTACGACAAGACAGCATTGCAACACTTCTCACAACGCCCTTCTTGCGACAGCATGGATGCGCTGTATTCACTGGACAGCACTCCATGACGCAAGTAATGACAGATACGTCAGGAATCCTGACGTATCTGTCTGCGCTAAAGTCACGCATTGCTGCAGTTATGTCACAACCATGATGCAACTCCATCAATGCATGGGGCCAGCCTATCCCTGTGGCACTGCATCATGCTCACGCCTGCCATCAGGCAGGCAGAAGGTACTGACGCAGTGCCGTTCATGCGGTGGTGCCCGCATGTCGGCATTGTTGGAGATCCATCGGTGGCGGTTGCGTGCTGCGGTGTCATCGTTTGGAAGCATTGGTGGAGTGTTGGTGCGGAGGGAGTTGACGAGACGTTCTTCGGTGGCCTTGATCCAGCTGCAAGGGGGTGCAATTATGGTGGTGGCGTTGGGTGGGCAGGTGAAGGCATGACGTTACCAATGATGGTCGGTCCAGGAGAGTCTGGGTTGCAGTAGAAGTACCCGCTGGCGGAGGTGACGTGCTCAACCGTGTGTCCTGCTATGTGGTTTGTTGCGGTGACTTGCTGCTTGCATCTGATGTAGGGGACCTTCCCCAGGAGGGGGGGGTGTCCTGGTCACTGGGGTTGTCCAGGTGGAACTTGAGTTCACCGAGTAGGATGTCGTAGGTGGATGGGAGAGCCGGATGTGCAATGAGGTCTACAATGGTATTGGAGAATGGGGGGCCATGGCCTGGGGGGCCTGCACATGAGGGTGCCGCAGAGGATGTGCTTGGGCTTGGTCCGGATCTGGGATTTGAGGTGGTCCATGGTCACCCTTGGGTCATTAGAGTGCGTGGTCAGTCGGAGTGTGCTTCTGTAGGTGATGGCAAGGCCTCCTCCTTAACGGTCGGGGTGCTCCTTGAGGGCGAAACTGCAGCCGTCAGTGATGGTGATTGCGATGTCCGGTCCGGAGCAGAGGTTGGTCCTGGCAGGCGAGGTGGCGTCCAGGGTTGATGGCGAGGAGGCTGTTGGCGTCGTAGCTGTGGAGTGTCCAAGAGGAAGGCTCCTTGGTGCAGATCACGGTCCAGGGGCAGACGGACGCAAACGGTGTAGCCCATGGGTTGCCTTTGGCACGGGAGGCGACTATTCCAACGCAGGCAGTACATCGTCAACAACGCAACTCCGACAACGCATTTGATTACAACGCATTGTGAGGTCAGTAATGGGGTAATTTAAAGTTTTTCGGGTGGGTATGGGTTTCGGATGTAAAATATGGAATTTGGGGTGTGTTTTGGGGGAAAATATGGAATTTGGGGTGTGTTTTGGGGTAAATATGGAATTTGGGGTGTGTATTTGGGTCAAATTTGAATTTTGGGTGTGTTATGGGGGCTCAAAAGGAATTCCAGGGTTCACGGTTGGGTTTGGGATGCAAAGGTAAGTTTTGGGTTGCACTCACTGATGTGGGAATAGTAATATTGATGTCTCTGCTATGCAACACCTACTCTACTGTTGCAATGTGCCTAGTATTAGTATGCATGGGAATCGAATGCGATGTTATGGCATGCGTCGCAACCACATATGTGCCTTTGGCACACGGGTGGTACGCCCGCTGTGCATGGGCGCACAGTGGCTGCCGTTGAGAAGTGCTGGGGGGGTCGCCTGGACAGCTGTGAGGTGGGAAACGCTGGAAAGAACACTGGATGGGGCGTGGACGCAGGGATGTGTGTGTGAGCGGGTGTTGTAAAAATGTTGATAAGGGAAGTCTTACCTCGAAGTCGGGTCCCGTGTCTTCGTTGCTCCTGCTCTCCTGCGTCTGCTTCCAGGAACAGGAAGTAGGCAGCCAGGCTCCCTCCCTGAGCCAATCACAACGCTGCGAGGCGGTGGTGGGATTGGTAATTGTAATGTAATTTAATATAACTAGGTACTTGTAAAGCGCGCGGCTACTCCACAGAGTGTCCCGACGCTGAAAAGACCACAAGATAGGCAGTATGCACAAACCCGGCAGGCCAAGAACTAATGTTGGAATAACCATGTTTTTAGTTTCCTCCTAAAGACAAAGAGATCCTGCACCTGTCTAAGGGAGAGTGGTAAGCTGTTCCATAGCCGAGATGCCACCACTTGAAAGGAACGACCACCCATACGGGAGCGGGAAAACTTTGGGATGGACGTCAAAAGCTGAACTGAGGACCTCAAGGTCCGTTGTGGGACGTAATGCTGAATCCATTTCCTGGTGTAAGGGGCCCCTGTATTGTGGAGGGCCTTAAAAGCCAAAACTAGGGCTTTAAAAAGGATCCTCTTCCGGACCGGTAGCCAATGCAGGGATATCAGGTGGGGGGTCATGTGGGCCCTGGGGCCTACCATGAGAATAGCTCTGGCCGCCGCATTCTGCACCAACTGCAAGCGACCCAGCAGATAGTCAGGGAGGCCAAGGTAAAGGGCATTGACGTAGTCCAGCCTTGATACAATAAGGGCCTGGACTACCGTCTTCCGGTGTGAGACCGGGAGCAGGGGAAGGAAATTCCTTAGCAATTTCAATAGTCCAAAGCAGGTGCCGGCCACCGTTTGAATCTGAGCCTTCATGGACAGGTCCGAGTCCAGCTTGACCCCAAGATTCTTCACAGTACATACTGAGGTTGCAGGGGGGGACATGTCCTGTGGCCACCATTCACGCCATGCCTCGCAGGGATTGGAGCCGAAGAAAATAATCTCAGACTTTTCGGGATTACATTTTAATTGGTTACGTCTGAGCCAGGAAAACACCTCCGACAGACAAGCGTTGATCTCACTGCCTCTAAAATCGGCACCCTTCTCACAGGTGAACAACAGTTGCGTGTCATCGGCATAAGATACTATTTTTGCGCCATATTCCTCAGCTAAGAGCGCTAGGGGGGCCATGTACACGTTAAAAAGTGTTGGGCTCAAAATCCTACTTTCATAGGGGGGATGAGCGCCGAAAAGGGAGGGGACCAAATTGTCTGTTTACGGCCACTTAAAAAGGAGGCGTACCATCTGAGTACCGTGCCACCGATGCCACACTCCTGGAGTCTTCGCAAGAGTCGGTCGTGGGGCACGGTATCGAAGGCCACGGAAAGGTCAAGCAATACCAATACCGCATTTCCACCTTTATCTAGAGTTACTTTAATAGTTTCAGAGACTTCTAGTAAGGCTGTTTCGGTACTGAAGTTTGCTCTTAAACCTACTGACTCGGGTGGAGTAAACGGTTGGCCTCCATATATTCCGTGGTGACTGCATTTACATATTTCTCCAAAACCTTGGAAAAGAAGGGCAGCAATGATATTGGCCTATAATTGCTGGCTACCAAAGGATCTGCCGCAGGTTTCTTTAAAAGCTGGAGAATTTTTGCGTGTTTCCAGCTCTCTGGCATTTGCCCCTCATACAGAGAGGCGTTTAGGACCAGGTTGACGGCTGGGTTAATCACCTCAGCAATGGATGCCAGTACTTTAGCTGGACAAGGGTCGGAGGGAGAGCCGGACTTAAGGGCTTGCATTATCTCAAGGGATTTACTCAAAGTGATAGGAGGAAACTGCATAAGAGAAGGACCAGTAATCAGGTTAGCGCGGGGGAGCGGACCTATGTTTACTTCCATCCCCTGGGGCAGCGCCTCAAAAGAATCTTGGATGATTTTAATTTTATCATAGAAATAGCAGGCCAGAAGGGTAACCCAATCACTAGTAGGGGCAAATGAGCTGTCAATTGCATTAGGGGATGAAAAGTCTTTTACGATTTTAAAAAGTTCTTTACTTTTATTCCTGGCCTGTTCGATATTGGAGGAAAAAAAAAGTTTCTTTTCTTTGCGAACTTTACTATAGTGGACTTTCAGGGCACATTTATAAGTGATTTTGTCCGCCGTGGGATTAAAATTATTCTGCCACGCTCTCTCAAGGCGTTTGCACGCACTTTTACTTTTCCTAAGGGCCTCCGTAAACCATGGGGCCGAGGCTCTGCTGGTTTTTGCTGCCCTAGTGGTAGGCGGGGCCAGCTCCAAAGAACGGAGCTGTATCCAGTTTTCCAAGGAGAGCACGTCACTCTCGAGGTTTCCGCTATAAGGGATAGGATGAAGACTAAGTGCACTATGCAGCGCTTCCGAGGTGAACTGATGAAAGGGCCTAAAACTACTGGCGCGAGGCTCGCAATATGATTGAGGACTGCTTGCCTCCTTACGGACACAAAAACCGAGCAGAAAGTTGTCAGACCATACTATGGGGAGGGGTGCATCTATTTCAAACCTGGCAGTTGACAAGATCTGACAACGGGACAAGGCATGCGGCCAGGGGCTGGAGGGGTGGGCATGTTCTCCATGCAGGCTGTAAAGCAGCCTGTATTACGAACAGGGAAGTGCGCATGACTGCTTTGGGCGGCCTGAGTGGGCCGACCAAACAGTCACTGCGCACTTGAGTGGGCATGCCAATCTGCCCAGGCCTTGGCCTGTGCTTGGAGCAGTCTGTAGCAAATCTGTGACTCAGCCAGCAGGAGCCTCAGCCAGGAGGGATTTCACAAGCCTGGGTACAGCAGTCGCCGCCAAGTCCGCTGGTGGACCTCCTGATGAAGTTGATGCAGCAGGGCCCCCTTAAGCGTGAAGTTGCAGCGCTTACACCACACAAGTTCTGCGCAGCTCAGGGGCCTCACCCTCCACAGCGTCCGGCCAGCCCAACATCATCCGGCCTGTGATGCAGAGAGGCGGCACCCACCATTGGTAATCCCCTCCGTGCACCCCGGTGTAATGGTGGATCGTAGTATGCGATGCAGACCTCCCTACGTTGGGGCGCAGGAGCGCCTCTACTATTGACAGCTCCAAGGTGCACAAGGCGGTCTTCTCACACAGGTCAGCAACATGTCTCCATGCGACCTGCCAGACTTCACCACCAGGTACGGGCAATCCCCCAGCGCCTCAATGTCTACTCATCGACTCCACAGCTCCTCCGCATCCCACTCCAGGCTCCAGACGCAGGTCTAGCGAGGCATCCAGGCTCCAGACACAGGTCCAGCGAGGCATCCAGGCTCCAGACGCAGGTACAGCGAGGCATCCAGGCTCCAGACGCAGGTCCAGCGAGGCATCCAGGCTCTAGATGCAGGGCCAGCGAGGCATCCAGGCTCCAGACGCAGGGCCAGCGAGGCATCCAGGCTCCAGATGCAGGGCCAGCGAGGCATCCAGGCTCCAAACGCAGGTCCAGCGAGGCATCCAGGCTGCAGACGCAGGTGTAGCGAGGCATCCTGGCTCCCATCCTGGTCATCCTGGATGTTGGGTGGCTTGCAGAGGTTGATGATGTGTGCTGCACTTGGCCCAGGCTGCTCCATTCTGCATTGTTTTAGTTTTAATACCTATTTTCTCTTGGATGTTGACTGATAGGCTATTTTTTGCATTAGAGACAAAAAAAAACTCACGTTGGGCTGGCTAACGTGAGTTTTTTTGCCGCTAATGGGCCTATCGGTAGTTTTCGCCCGCTAACGCTGGATTTCCTATCGCCTTCGCGCTGATGTTAGCTGCAGTTTTCACCGCCGTTCCCTGAAACTATCGCCAGTTAGCGGCGAGTTGTGAATATGCCGCTAACACGGCGATAATTTCACGCGGTACACGGCGATAAGAAAACGCACGCTAACTGAGGTTAGCGAAAGTTTTCAACGATTGTTGAGAATATCCTCCATATTGTCTTGTACTGGCGTTTCTGGTTGGGTTGGAGCTCGTGTTGGCATGAATGACAGGAATGGTTCCCAAATGTCTTTTGGGCGGGACTTTAGGGGCATCATTTTCCAGAAGTTGGCCAGCTGATCCTGGCAGTAAGTGGCATCTCGCAGCTATGCCAGCGCGGAAGGAACTGCCCTCCTCCCCAATGCCTAGCCGTTGCGTTTAGCTAATATTAAAAGCATTGCAATGAGATGGCGTGAGATGGATGGCATCTCCCTCATGTACCCAAGGAGGCAACGCAGAGGGGTAAAGGGGATTTGATGTCCAGTAATTTGCTGGAGGGTACAGTGCACCTCGCGCCAGTAATCCACGATCAGGGGGTATTCCCAGGCCAGGTGAAGGAACGAGGCCTGAGGTGCAGACTAACGCAAGCAACTAGCCTCCTCGTTCAGTCATATACGTTTGAGATGTAAGGGAGTGTAATACAGCCTATGTAAAAACTTAAAATGTATAAGGCGCAATCTGTAGTTGGGTGATAGAGCTGCGGTTTGCGCGCAACAATATGACCATTGCTCATCAGTTACAGGGGAGGTCTGTGTCCCGTCTCCACTGAGACTGAGCGACAGGAATGCACACAGGTGCTTTATCTTGCATCACCATATAAAGTCTAGTGACAAGTTTACGATGTGAAATATGTGAAAGTACGTTCAAGGGCATGTAGCTTCGGGGGAGGAGCCAGAAAAGTGGCGTGAAGTGCACAACATGTGGCCATAAGTTGATTGTTAAGAAGGGTGTCCATCGTGCTAGGTTTAGGGGTATCAATCGATGCAGGTGCTGCTAGGAACTGATCATTCCGGTACAGGTCTGCGAATGTAAAAGGGAGTTTTTTCTGGGCCCGTATGTACATTCCGTCATCCATCATTGCAGGTGGTCCGGGATTATGCAGCATAGGTATGGAGGGAGCATATAAACAGTCAAGAGCCGCTTGTTGCCGCAAACCGTCCCACGCCCACCTCACACACTCCACCTCACACACTCCACTGTGTCCACTGCGGTGAGTGTATGTTTTTAACTTTTGCAGAATTTATGGAAGTGCCCAAGAGAATGCCAGGCAACCGGTGGTCACCCATGTGGTTTACTATGTAGGGGGCCTTTGCAAGAAGATGGCTCAGCTAATTAATGAAGTAATGACCAATCATAAAGCTAACTAGAAAGAAGACCTCTCTGAATGGGTACCCAATAGGGACTTCAAAGTTATTTAATTGAAACGCCATGAAAATAGCTATGTTGTCCTTGTTAGCATTTCATATAATACTCAATCGACGCGCCTCAGTCACTCTTCCATCGATGCCTCTTTTTTGTGTGAACGCTTTATTTATAGCAAAAACACGCCTTGAACAAGTAACATTTTGGATGCTAATATTTAACAACCAATATCCAATCATGCTTCACCGTTGACCTTTCACAAACGTTTCACATGAGGCAAAGCTCGCACTTTCAATCACCAATAATGAAAGTGTCCTATTTACATTAATACAGTCTAATCAGAAAATGCCACCTTTATTGTGACTGTATGACTGAATGCACAAACATTATTTGTATTTCCAAAAGCGAGGCACGCATCACAATGCCCGGAAATTCAGGCTTAAAATCAGTTAGTCCCCAACGTGCCCTCTCTTTTCTTAATGTCTCTGAGCGCTTGAAAGACACACACCACGTACCAGTAAGAGACTCACAACAAGTAGCAAAACAGGCATCTGTAAGCCCAGTACTTTATACTAGCCTTTTCTCCTGGAAATGAGTATCGTCCCCACTTGCTTTAGCATTTACATCGTGAGCCCACAGCAACTCAGGACTGTAATTATTAACCCTGGGCGTAGTTCGCGGACTTGCGCTACGCGAAGCTAAGCGAAGCGGTAAAACAACTCCGCCGCGCTACGCGGAGCTACACGAGCAGCTTAGTGCGATAGGAAAATGCTGTTCGAGGTGATTGCACAGTGCCGGATGCTTGTCCGCACTGTGCAATCATTGCAAACGGCCTCATGCACAGTGCAAGCGGTTGTTTTCTGCCGCTCGAGTAGATTTTTACTCAAGCAGCAGCTTTCTCAACGCGAACGGGCAGTTTCTCATCACGAGCGGTCGCGAGCATACGCGACCACTCGCAATGACAAACCTCCGCTGCGTTGAGAAATCTCGCCGGGAGGTTTATTTTCCACGCTCGCGCTCGCCAACTTGATGTTGCCGATCGCGAACGAGGATAAATCTCGCCGGGATGTTGATTTTGCTCGCTCGCGGACGCCAACTTGACGTTGAGGAACGCGAGCGAGCAAAAATGTCCGCTACGCGGAGCGGATTTTCTCTGCACTCCGCGAGATCCGCGTAACACGGAGTGCAGAAAACTCTGCAAACTCCGCGAGCGGAGCGTAGTTCACTGCCCAGGGTTAGTAATTATACCAACTTGACAACAGCACCACGACGTTAACTAACTGCAGTGACATTTAAAGAATAACAATCATCAATAGTAAGCGCTAGGCCACCTAACGCTGAATATTACAAATCCAGGGATACTGTAACCATCAAATCCCCGTTTTACGTAATGACTCTGGGGCACATTCATGAAGCAGGCACACACACCTGACTCTAGAAACACTGCCGCCATAACCATTTTTAAAACGACCAATCTACGTAGCAATGAATGTATTCCTATATATACTAATGAGTAATATAAAAACAAACGTTCTGCATACAGTTTCACCACCATTGGGTTGTTGAAATATGGTACAATACCATATATATATGTACTGTTTTCTTTTCTTTTCTCATCACAGTTATAGGTACGAATGACCTGATAATGACTAAAGTGGTAAGTCAATGACCCACTTATCATAGTTGCCCAATCCAGCAACTATGTCCACTCACAGGTCCTGAAGAAAGCCCCCCGACCCGGCTGGGCACAAATGGGGCTGAAACATGTCGACCGCTCACATGGACTAACCAGTGCATAAGATCAGTAACTTGGTCCACACACGCACCACTTTGTTTTTACTTTTCCACATCTCCATAAAATTAAAGACTGTTCTTAAATGGCGATGTAGGAAATTTTAATACACCTCACATTAGCACCCCCCTTTTTTCTTTTTATCTCTGGTCGCTACTGTACTACCAGTTGGTCAACCTCCTAGTGGAGGTCAGCATACCCAAAATAAAAAACCCAATGATGATGCTGTCACGTTACAAATAGGCGGAGAACCAAGATATACCGCCCAACTACCTATGTACGTGAATGAGGGTTTTCTTAGAAAGGACCAACAACTCATAACCCTGGTTACACAGGTACAAGTGATCCATTCTCTTGTGATCATTGAATACTATAAGGAAGCTGAATGGATCTCAGCTTCTCCCTCCCTCCCCCTCTGATCTGATAATAATGGGTACCAGGAAGGCCATGGTGTGGTCATAGCACTTCAGTATTTGTAAGCTACACTTTCTTGCAAAAAAATAGTGATATCAGTTGCATACTTGATATTGGTGTCACTTGGGAGCCCCATCATGTGTTCAATATTAATAGGTACAAGCCAAACGACTGATAGCTGGATATCAGTGTAAATAGATGACAAAAGAAAGAGATCAAGTCACTTCCTGAGATGCTGCATGAACTAGAAGAGCATAAGTTCTTTTTAGGGCAATTTTCAGCAAAATCTTCTTGGTCTCATGCCACGCTACTACCCCAACATGGATACAGTAAATAAGATCTCTCTAAAGTCATTTCAGAGAAGATCAATTCAGAGAAATCTTTTCAGAGAAGATTCAGAAGTGCTTCAAGGTGAAGTTCACAAAGATGTGGATGTTGGAATGATTGAGCCTTCCTTGTGTCCCTGGCGAAGCCAGGCTGCTTGTCTCAGAAAAGGGGTCAATGAACCTTGGATATGATGCTTATTGCAGTGGGCTCAGCTTCTCTGAGCAGAGGACTTTAGTGACAAGTTAGATTTTTCTATTTTTCAGACCACCTTCACTTGACTAATGGATTCTAGCACATTGCTCTGACAGATAATTGCAAGGAGAACACTGTTATCTCCAATTAGGAAACTTTTTTCTAGTTGAGGTTCATGCCTTTTAGACTGAATTACAAACCTGCCACTTTGTAGTAGTAAGATATAGTTAAGAAAACATTTAACCAAATTTAATGTAATTATAATGAATTAATTTTGGATTATAGATAATTATTTACCTTAAATCAAAATCTACGTGATCAGTTAGTTAATCCAGAAATACATCACAAATATATGTGAATTAAGATTTGTAATCAAAACTGCACCTTGTAAAACCTTACCAAATCGAACCTTAAAATACAGAAGTGAAAACAAGAGTGTGATTCAAACTGAATGACTTACAACAAAAGCAAATTATGCTATGACACTCCTGAAGGAAATAAATCACCCTAGATAATTTACAAGTCACTTGCACAATTTTTTAGTTCATCAATCTGTGGTAATAAAACTTCCTTGCAATGAGACTATATAAGCCCTCAAACGTTTTCCATTAAAGTCACCTTTGATACTTGAATTGCCTTCTCCACTGCACACTCATGGTCGTTAATGGAAGGGAGCTCCCACTACAATGTCACACAAGAATCTTTGCAGTATAGAGCTTGCAACCCCTAAAGCCCAGAATCATTATTCATCCTCCTGTCTAAGACCACTCATCAGCTGCTAATTACAGAGGCTGTGAAAGGAGGGAAAAAAACAAAGTTGTCACAAGACACAGAAACCATGACACACAACTCTACTCTCTACACTATCATAAAGAAATTGGCATCTCTCAGACCTACAGTCACCTCAATAAACTTTAATACCGCCAAAACTTCACAGGATGTGGCTTCAATACAGACAGAGCTTGCTGCTAGGGGGCGCTAGAGGGTACGCATTCAAGATGGCCACACTACTGTGAGGCTCCGGCAGCCCGGGGATTTATATCCATCAATATCCTGCTCAATACTGGGCTGCGATCGATTGGAGCAGCAGGAACAGCATCGCAGATCACGGCAGAGCTGCAGACACGTTCATTTTCAAGGAATCTATCCTCTAGCATAGTGGTGCAGCAGGCTGACAACTGCCCGGCACAGATCAGGGGAGGAGCGACCTGCTGAGGCCTGCGGGGGCCGAGAGATGCCTCTGTAGGCAGTGACTCCAGCCGAACGGTAATCAACGGAGACACCCCCACATGTTTCTGCGCGAGCGAGGAAAGGGCCGTGAGAGCAGTGGCCCCCTGCGGAGAGAGCTGGTCGCGAGATTTTAGCACCACATGGCCCGGTATGCGGAGGACGGGAGACTCTGGCCAAGGCCTGGACTCTGCTCGGGATGGCCCTTGGCTGCGGTTTTGACCGGGCAAGATTACAGACGGCCTGAAAAGCCCTGACAATGTAGCCTGGCGGGTGAGGTTGGGAGGGCCCTAATAGATTCGCGACCTGGTCGCTCCCAACCACCAAGGAACTGAGTAATATTGGAAGTCCCGCTGCAGGGAAGGAGACAGTCGGAACCCACATACAGCGGGGAGGCCTGGTTCCCTCCATGGCCAGGCCACAGTACTGATTGGCCAGCAAGCACGAGTGCGAGGCACTGCTGCGTGGGGTTCGGTGGCACATGGGGCCCACATGCCTGACCACCGGATGGTACCTGATTAACAAGGACAGCCTGCTGAGCCATCCCATTTGATATAGAGGCCCAGTCACTGTGGATTACTAGCTACATTCAGATGCATTTAGAGAGAACGCGTCAGTGCAAGTAACCCCATGTGATATTGACTGCGAACACCTCACGAACCAGGACAATAACAAGAGGGGCTTTTTAGCCAGACGGTAAGGCTTCCTACATTACAAACATAACCTAAACGTACCTCCCGGCCGGTGCAGGCAGTGGCAGTCCAGGTGAGACTACTAACCCTGGGCGTAGTACTACGCTACGCTCGCAGAGCGTGCGTAGTTTGCGCTACTACGCACTACGCGAGTTGCACGTAGCACAGTGCAAAAACACGTAGCGGGCATTTTTTGCTTGCTCGCGGTCCTCAACGTCAAGTTGGCGACCGCGAGTGAGCAAAATCAACATCCCGGCGAGACTTTTTCCTCGTTCGCGATCAGCAACTTCAAGTTGCCGATCGCGAGCGTGGAAAATAAACCTCTCGGCGAGGTTCTTAACGCGGGGAGGTCAGGTTTCTCATTGCGAGTGGTCGCGTATGCTCGCGACCGCTTGCAATGAGAAACTACTAGTCCGTGTTGAGAAAGCTGCCGCTCGAGTACAAATCTACTCGAGCGGCAGAAAATGACCGCTTGCACTGTGCAAGATGCCGTTTGCAATGATTGCGCAGTGCGGACAAGCATCCGGCACTGTGCAATCAGTGCGAACAGCATTTCCCTACCGCACTACGCAGTTCGCGTAGCTGCACGTAGCGTGCGTAGTGCGAAGTGCACTTCACGTAGCTACGTGTAGCGCTACTACACAAACTACGCCCAGGGTTAGAGACTACACACAGGGGGGGCTCCCACAATCACAGTGGCTACTGGGAGTGTGGAATCGACCTAAGGACAAAGATGGGCAGAACGGTGGCAAAGCAGTCCAAACTCCCATTTGAGCCCCAGAAAGTGCCCCGCACTCAGGAGGATAGAGACCAGCAGACGTGGACCAGTCCTCCGATGCCTTGCAGGCCCCGGATGAGGATCTCAAAACCCTCTTTAAAACCATGAAGCACAGCCTTACCTCAATAGAAACCACAATGGATTCCATGTGCAGCCGCATAGACTTCATGGCTCAGAAGTTAGAGATATATATATATAAACAACGAAAGAGTAATTCCGAATCAGATAAATATGCACAAAGCAGAAGGAGTAGCATTTGCTTTTAAAAAGAACCCTCACTCACCAACCTAGTTGGTGACATGCTTCATCATGGGGTTCCCACCCGAGCGGACGAATGACACTCGGGTGTGCTACAACGCCTGTTTACAGCGGAGCGGGTATTTTTGGAAGTGCAGAGTGAAGTAGTGCAGATTAAAATTACCTTTACTAGACCTAAAGATTTTTAATGTTGGAAAAGTAAGGTAAGGTTAAAATTAGGAGGAGGACGTCCCGCTGGTATTAAATGACCAGTGACATCCCTATATAAAACAGTGAGAAGTGGCCGGTCTATATGTTTCAGCCTCCGATTGCAAAGTAGCGAGGCTTTCTTCAGGACCGATACTGTCACGGTGGTATGCACACGCTAAGGTGCACCCTCTCCTGTGGCAGTTGGCACCGCAAACTTACGGTTTTTTCTCTCAGTGTTGTCTGAAAGAACATACGATTTCTGGAAAAAAAGCAGATTGAAAAGACATCCAGACCAATTTATAAGTACATAGCAGAACTGCGTAAATGCAATGAGAACACTTAAGCCCTAAGCGAGTATGAGGTAATTGCTGAGACCTTGTTTTTCCTTGTTTCCGAGTCTTACATCTTTCTACCCTTTGTACCTCAAGTGTGACTACAGATCGCCCCCACCCTGGTAGGATCCATGGGACAGTAGTCTCATACCCCAGATGTAAGCGAATATTCTGCTCTTTCTCCCCATCATGCACGTGTGTATGTTAGCCTCACGTTCGAGTGATCCCGCGATTTGCGACGGATTTTTACAATGGTCAAATTCGGCGACAATACGCCTGTTGGGTAGTCTCCTTACTACTCACTACACGATACAGTTATGGTCGCATTAGTGCTTAATATATGCACTTCACGCTAGGCACTATAGGTATGTGAGCCTAATTCATAAGTATGACTTTCACGGATGGCAGCACAAGGTTAGAAGTGTTCTCATTGCATTTACGCAGTTCTGTTCTGTACTTATAAATTGATCTGGATGTCTTTTCAATCTGCTTTTTTTTCCCAGAAATCGTATGTTCTTTCAGACAACACTGAGAGAAAAAACCGTAAGTTTGCGGTGCCAACTGCCACAGGAGAGGGTGCACCTTAGCGTGCTCCATGCGCAACAATATCTGTATCCTGGGAGTGTCGGAGAGTGCCAACACAGGATGGAGGACTATGTTGAACAAATGTTGCGGGTTACTTTTGGAGCGAATGCCTTCTCTGTGCAGCTCGTGTTGGAGAGAGCACTCCGATCGCTGGGGCCGCAGCTGCCCTGGGCACAGCCCCTCGACCCATCATCGCCAGCCTGCTCAATTTTCGTGACCGCGATACAGCCCTCCGGCTGGCCAGAGCGAAACAACAACTAATGTTTGATGGTCATGCCCTTTCATTATACCCTGATTTTACCATGGTAGTTCAAGAGGCAGGAGGAAATTGTGCCAGTGAAAAAGAAACTTCAACAAGCACAAATTGATTAAGCACTGATGTACCCGGCACGCTTTTGAGTCACCAATGAGGGTACCAACATTTCCTCACCAACCCACAGCAAGTTGAGGACTTCCTAAAAGGAACCAAGAAAAGCCCAGCCAGAAGGAGAGAAGCAGCCAGGATGGCTGTTTGCCATCATCAATGTTGGAGACTGAATGACTGAATTCATGGGGGGTTTAGTTGAAAGCATCTTGGAGTACCGTTGGAGTGGCATCACCACTGCATCACCAAGGCCAGACTGCCACTTTAAGAGCATACTGTTGGCCACATGAAAGTGTTAAGTATTTTTATTCTATTTCTGCTCTTTCCTTCATAGCTTTCGAGCATGCAATTTCACAGTACCTGGGCCCCCCCTCTATTCCCGCCTTCAGAAGGGGAGGGGATGTGTTGCGGTGCCCTCTGGCATTACCTCAGCAGGAGATCCCTCACTACCTTTTCTTCTATTACCCTTCCGTTGGGTTAAATCTCAGTGTCTTTCTCTCTCTCTCTCCCTCTCCTAGGGTATTCCTAGCAGTAACGTTACCTGTCACTTATGACTGGGGAGGGCGAGCTGAGGTTGTTGCTTAGCCTGTTGCTAGCTGACACTTCTGTTAGGGGCGGGTGGGAACAGTGACTTCGGCAAGTTTGGGTTGCTGCTGTGTGAGGGGGGAGGTGCAGGTTTGTGTTTGTTAGAGCACATAGTGGTAAACGTGGCCAGGGATACATCGCATCTGATGGAGCAAGGACAGGTGCGAATGGTTCATTGTTGTCAACGCTTAGATGTATACTCTCTCTTAGCACCCTAATGATGGAAAAAAGAGACTGGAAATAACATTTTGTGAGCTGGAATGTGCGGGGTTTGGGAAATCCACGCAAATGCAGGCAGGTCCTAGCATATCTAGATAGGCATCACATTCATATAGCTATGTTACAAGAGACACATCTCCACCCAAAGGTACCTCCTACATTCGCTGCTAGATGGGCGGAACATAGGAGTTTCTTGTCTTACTCTACCTACTGTAGAGGAACGGCGATCTTGGTCAAAAAGCATACGCCATACATACCTATGGGCTCTCTTCCAGATCCTCAGGGCCGTTACAGCCTTATGTGGGGCAAGCTGGCTATCTTCTCAGTTACACTAGTTAGCTTTTATGGGCCTAATACTGATGACCAGTTTTCTTTTTTTGCTAACCTATGGGGCAAGATAATGGCCATTGGATCCACGTATGTGATTTGGGGAGGAGACTTCTACACAGCGCTAACGCCTGCACTTGATAGATCGCACCCCCAACCACATCATTACACTGGCACCCAGCGTCAAGTACAAGATATCATTACAGTGAACTGCCTTTTGGATACCTGGAGACACTTACACCCGGGGCAAAGAGAAGGGACTCATTACTCCACGGTGCATTCTAGATGGTCACGCCTAGACTACTGGGTAGTATCTAAGAGGTTGAGTCCCTGACTGTCCCGGGTTGAACATTTCGCGCACACATACCCCAGTGGAAATGAGACTAACTCCCCCGATTACATGGGCCCCCTATCTGGCCTGGCGACTAAACCTAACTGCACTACTAGACGACTAGCGACAGGTCAAGAAATACAAGAATTCTTTCAACATAACATGGACTCAGTTGAACACCTGACAACAGTATGGGGGCTTTTAAGGTCACCATCAGAGGGAGCTGCATTGCTAAGGGAGGTGGGATCTTGAAAGACCTGTGATCCACGCTGGATCAGCAAGAAGGGAAAATAAAGTGGATAGAGCAGAACCTTGTTCATTCCCCGACCACAGCAACACAACTTACACTTAGAGATAAAATGACCGAGTATAGAGATACAACAGAGCGTGAATGCTTATTTCCTTGGTAAATGCTTCAGTCGTGCTTTCGCTATACCTGGAGCAGGCAGCCTTGGGTTGGTTGGGAGAGGCATAAGGAGCTTCCTCTCTGCATAAAAAGAGGAGGACGAGATCCGGGCAGCGATCATGCAGCTCAGGTCAAGCCGAGCCCCAGGACCGGACGGCCTACCGGCTGAATTCTACAAAACGTATGTAGAATACCTAGCCCCCATAATGAAGATAGTATACGAGGAAGCCAAGGATGTAGGAACTCTTCCCCCAACCATGCTGGAAGCGGCCATCATTTTGCTACTAAAGCCGGGGTGTTGTATACTTCCTAGGGTGTCCATAAACGGGCTTTCTAGAATCATGTCCTTATATAGGCACAATTCGCCTTGCCCTTATATAGGCATAAAATCCCAGCCCTTATTTAGGCATAAACCGTGCACTCCAAATACAGGCATGGTCTTCGACATCCGTCCACCCTAACGTCACAACGAGTTCATGAAAAAACAGACCCTTAGGCAGCGGGACTTTCCCTAGCCCAGGACTATTGATTTCTTCAAGGACTCATATATTATGCATGAACCGTTATTCCTTAGGGGTTCATTCATGACGTCTTCCGCTGTCCAACTCACGTCAATGCTAACATTTTCAGGTATAAATATACCTTCCCAAACCCCTGTAAATCAGAGGGGACCTCGACTTCAGAGGAGCCCGTTTCCCGGCCGGACGCACTGAGAAGACGCTGTCATTCCTGCACGCAGAGAGTCCATCTTCCAGTGATCTGACTTCCCTTGCGGGGTGTTGGAGTTCGAGTCTGGAAAGAGATTCCTACCTCTCCCATTCTTCAGGTATGGAGCAGACTAGAACCTAGAGGGACTCTTGGCATACTAGACATACTAGGCATACTAGGCTTAACATACTCTTAGTATACTATAGTAAGGAATACTTCACCTACTTCTACTTCTCCCTACACCCAGGTTAGGTTAGGTACATTGGGGTAGAACTAGGTTAGAAACGCATCGTATGAGTACTCGCATTTTTAGGCTGTGTCATTTTATGTAAATGCATATATGCTGAAAAGATAATGCTAACGCAGTATTATTTATTTCTACTGCTCACTCTGTACATTATTTATCTCGCATACTGTCTTGTGATCGTAACAGCACATTTAACTTACACCAGAAACAAGACTGTTCAATAAATCTTTTATTGAAACGCCCGTCTGTTCTTTCTGTGTAACTTTGAGGAAAACTAAGCATGCACGACTGAGCTGAGTGAAATAGTTATCTATTGTTTCTATGACTCTGGGACACGTTCTGATTCTAAAGGGAAACAAAGTGGTCATGTCTTGCGGCTGCCAGAAACTACTCCCTTCTTGTTGTCAAGAAGTTTCTAGTGACCTCTGAGCTAGCTGGCACAAGTAATTAAGTTTAATATACTCGATAGGGACATACCGACCTTAGTCCTATGTCAAACCTATAGGATATATTATTCCAAAGCGCAGAGCCTATTAGGGAAATAGGAGCTACACTACATGGCGCCCAACGGTTTGGTAAGGCAGTAATTCAACGTTAGATACTGAGTAACTCAGCCGTGCTTCTTCTTTTTCTCTCAGAGACCCCTACCCATATACTCCAAAAGACGTCTCGTGTGGGCAGGGTTAAGTATCCGCCACGGCTACATAGGGCAGTACCCTATATATTAGCTGTTTGGTTTGCTCAACGTTGAAGGATACAGTGTCCCAAAATATTGTGCACCTTATCTTTGTTTCCTTGAAACTTGTTCTACATTTTTTCATAAAACAAAATGAATGAAGACGCCGGAAACGGTGGAGCTGAGGCTGATCCAGCCCAACCAGCATTTTTTAACAATACCGGTTTAAATGAAACCGAGGAGGGTGTCATTGACATCGTTCCAAACTTAAGAAGAGCCATTACTCTAAAACTTATAAAACATGGCCTACCACCGAGAGGAGGTAGAGCAGTTTTCGTGATAGAGGCACACGAATCCTTTCAGACAGAGGTATTCTATTCATGGGTAATACTTCCTGAATCCAATCCAGTAACTCACACATTTCAGTTCTGCAAAGAAGATGAACCACCAGAGGAATACATTCCCTTCGAGGATATAGAAATTCCATTAACATACCAAGAGCACCAGCTCTGGTTTAAAGGCGCCCTAAAACATCACAGAAACATTACCAGGCTCAGTCCACTAGGTAGACCAGGAGCAACATGGCCGATTCTAGCCGGCTACACACCTCATCCTGAACTTGACATAATGTCAGATGAGGAACTACTTATTCAATTACAAGAATTAATAAAGATCTACAGACAATTGGTCCAATATGTCATGCGGACTTTCACAGTCCAACCACCATTAACACTTCCAAATCAAACTCCTCACTAGGGGAACACTCTAAAAATTACACCACAGACTCTGTACGCAGTCATGGGTAAAATGCCCACAAAACGTGAGCAGATTCCATTTTGGATAGCTCAAAAAATTACTCAAATCGAAACAGTATTTCCAAATACTAGCCCGCATGAGAAACACAGAATCCTAACCATTAGTTTACCAATGGGGATCACACCACAACTGGAAGACTGCACCACTTGAGGCTCAGTCTTTGCTGCCATCTACACTAAAACACACGGCTTCCGTCAATTGCGGTAATACCTGATGTCCTAAAACAAACTCAAAACGAATACGCGGCAGAGCCTGCTCTCAATTTAGGTATGAAATTACTGAAAAATTTCGACCAGGTCTCAACAATAATATTATCTAATATTAAAGGGGAGGCAGCAGCAGTGGCGATCCAACAAAAATTAAGGGAATTTGATTTTACAGAACATCAGGCAGAGCTACCCAGAATTATAGAACAATCTTATGCAGAATTAGGCAGAGATAGTTTAGGTGGGAGACCAGTTAAACAGAAACTATCTGAAAGTCCTGAGAAGGACTCAATTAAACAAACTCCTACATCTTCTAACAAGAAGTGGGAGACTAATAAACAAAATTCAAACGAGAAACGTTCTCAATCCCGAGGTAGGTCTCCTCAAAAGGAGCCCTCTGAAAGGAGGTATAACCTCAGGAATAGGGATAATTTGAGAAAACCTGATAGGTATCAAGATAATGATACACGTTCCTCTCGTCCCTTTCAGGTCTCATCACAGACTTCGGAAAGAAGAGGACGAACAGAACATAGAGAAGAACGCGTGAAATCGAAAGACGACAAACACGCTCCAAAAACTAAAGCAAAACCTCAATTCTCCAAAAGAAAGTAGCAGGTCTGAAGATAAGACATGCCGAGAATACTGAGAACACAACTCAAGAACGGAGAATGGGCTCAGACAATGCTGGACAGTGCAGCAGAAGTCACAATAGCTCGCCAGAACCTGAAGGGACTTCTGGAGATAGTGGACTTGAATGAGTACATCACAGTAGAGGCTGTAGATACCAGGGTTAGTACTCCACAAAAGTTATATGATATAACACTCCGGATGGAGGGAGATAAACCTAGACAGGTTAAAGCACTTTTTTGGGAAAGACTATCAAAGGGCTATGACATACTTCTAGCAGAGAAAGACTGGCCACCACAATTTGTCAGGGAGTGCCCACATGGCGAAGACATTATTATGCCTGCCTTCTCCAACCATATACCAATGCATCTAAGATATACATATGCCAGGAAATGGGCAGTGGCCCAGGCCCCAGCATTATATAAAAATCATGTAGGATGGGATCAGGACTCCCCTCACCATAAAATACATCTGAAACATGAACCAACTGCACAAAGGCAGTATCCTATTAAGCAAGAAGCTAAAAAACAGGTCAGGGAGATCTTAGATCAACTTGAATATCAAGGGGTGATTGAAACATGCACCTCCTCCATGAACAATCCTTTGTTTCCTGTCTCCAAACCAGACAATACATATCGTCTAGTATTGGATTACAGACATTTAAACACTTGTTCTAAAACTTTTGCAGTGCAAAATGCACATAGCACAGCATTAATGAATAACATTGTGCGTAAAAAATACAAAACAACATTAGACATCTCAAATGGTTTCTTTTGTCAAAACATAGCACCTGAAAGCAGGTACTTAACGGCATTCTCCATAATGGGGACCCAGCGTCACTTTTGTCGACTCCCACAAGGGTTCAAGAACAGCCCAGGTTTATTCTCAGCGAGGGTAACGGAGTTACTACAAATTTATGACAATGAGGCATTGTCCTATGTCGATGACATATATCTGACAGACGATGACCTGGAAAAGCACTTGAACAGGGTGAGCACCATTATACTGGGTTTCGCCTCTGAGGGCTACAAGTTCAACTTTAAAAAGTCCCGAATTGCCCATCTCAATGTCCTATTTTTGGGATATGAGCTTTCAAGTGAAGGCAAGAGCTTGGCAGCTAACTTTCTAGAGAAATGTGCGCTGCTCCAACCTCCAAAGACGCTAAAAAACTTACAATCCATCCTGGGTTTCCTCAATTTTGGAAGAACATACATTCAAAACTACGCAGTAAGGGTTAAACCTCTCTACGCACTAATCAAACCTGATTTTTCAATCAAAAATTGGACAAACGAACACACAGAAATTTTGCGTTCACTCCAGGCTAACATGTTAGCAACAAATCACTTACAAACACGCGTAAGTCAAAGAAATTTGGTGATTCGAATAATTTCGAGTCAATGTGGATTCACCTACTTAACCTTCAATGAGGATGAGAAAATACCAATCGCTTACAAATCACATTTGTACACACAAGCGGAAATGCGCTTCAGTTCTACTGAAAAAATTCTGACAGCAGTTCAAACCGCTGTAGCAAAAGAAAGAGCCCTAGCACAAGGGAAACGCATAATTTTCGTAACCCCAGTACCAGCTTTAGAAGCGGTCACGAAAGCAAGCATTCCAACTGCTAAAGCACTACATCCGAGATGGATACAATGGGTTAATTCTCTTGCTGCAACTGATGTTGAATACGTTTTTGATCCAGATTTAAAAACACAAGCATTTCTCCAATATGAACAAGAATGTCCTCTGCCCACTGAGATTCTGCCTCTCGATCAGTACGAATTCATAATTTACACTGACGGATCCGCACAGCCCGCAACAGGGAGTAAGCAAGCTTACAGTGCAGCGTATGCAATCGTTAAAGGTCGCATGCGGAATGGCATCTTCAGACCTATGGTCACAAAAACTCAATCTCTAGGAGATTGCACAGCTCAGCGAGCTGAACTACAAGCATTTAAACTGGCACTTGAGAGTACGGATCGAGAAATCCCCACACTGATAGTGTGCGATTCCTTTTACTGTGTTCAGTCGTATAATGACTATATACGAACCTGACTTGAGAATGGTTTCAAAGATGCGAAAGGTGGCACAATAAAGCATAAATTGCTTTGGGAACAAGTAGTTCAGTTGAAAAACGAACTACCAAAGGCTCACGTGATTCACACACTGAGTCATCAACGTGATGGCGTTCACGTTGCAGGGAATTCATTGGCTGATGAAGCCGCAAAGGGGGCTGTTCAGACGGCTTCCGTAGCTGCGATCACTCGTTCAAAAACAAAAATAGACGGTGAGATAATGTTGGCTGTCAATGCTTCAAGCAAAGGCAGCAGTGCAGCGTTACCAAAAAAGTTTCCACTCAAGTACTCTTATGTAATTGATGCGAACAACGTTCCTTTTGCTCGAATCCCTGGAGTGGGGGATAGGGTAATTCCAAACAAGGAACGCAGATTAGGATTAATCCTAGCAGCACACGAAGGGATAGCTTCTGCCCATGCAGGTGTTTCTGCGACAGTATCTTTACTCAAGCAAAGATATTGGTGGCCTGGCATTCGGAAACAAACTAAGAACTATGTTTTAGAATGTGATATTTGCCAACAGATGAAAGTCTCAACAGTGAAACGTCCTGCGCAGACACCCTTGTTAATTTCAGACAAACCATTAGCTTGTGTTTACCTGGACCACTGCGGTCCCTTGCAAAGGGACGGTAATTATAAATACATCATGGTTGCAGTGGATTCATGCTCTAGGTTCCTATGGTTATGGCCTCAGCGCTCTGCTGACGCTCGAACTGTTATAAAATATTTGCGAGTCTTTATCGGCACATACGCAATAAGCATGCTACATTCTGACCAGGGACCTGCGTTTAGCTCTAGGGCTTACAAAGAAGCCATGGCCAGTCTGGGCGTTGCATTGTGGTACTCCTCTCCATTCCATCCTGAGGGAAATTCTGTTGTGGAAAGGAAAAACCGGGACATAAAGCAGTCTATAACAGCTAGGGTATTAGGTTCGGGTGATGGGTGGGTCAAACACCTCAATAGCGTACAGCGCGCACTTAATAATCTGCCAAGAAGTTCTCTAGGGGGAGTCACTCCATATGAGGTCCTATTTGGGACAAGAATGTGGGTACCAGACCTTGAACACGTAGGCACAGTGGTGGAAAATAAACCATTTGATATCAAAGATCGTTTGCCTGTTTTACAGGAACTGAATAAACTAAGAACGAAACAAAGCAACGTATTCCTACAGCCAACCACCACTGGGGAAACATCGGCGGTCCCAGCAAGGCCTGTCTGGATTCCAAAAGTTGGGGATCTAGTCAGAGAAAAAATAGCGGACAAGAAGGAATTTGGACCTTCTTACAGACAACCAGTACCTGTTCTAGCTGTTCAAGGAACGAGAACAGTACTTCTGCCGCCCCTTGCTGGAAGAAAGGAGAAAATATTTGTGTCCATTGACCTCACCAAACCACAGTATGTGGCCAATACTGAAAAGTAGGCCTCGTGGACTCCGCCCTAGTAGCAGACGCACTCCTCTTGCTACTATCCAAGAGGTTCAGACTGAAAGACTGATAACTATCGAGAATTCAGCTGTAACAGATGGAGGACTAAGCAACCAAGCTATGGAACTCATCCCTCTTGACAACCAAGTAACAGTTTGTCCAAATACACCTGTCTACACCAACGTGACACGTGATGAACTGTCTCCTGTGATTTCAACAAATCCTGATGCAATTCCAACAATTGACAGAACTGCTTCTGGCTATTTCATTGACTTTGATACGTTCTCAGAAGATCCAAGTGAACCAGAAACGACGCCAGCATCATTCCAACTCAAGCAGCAAGTACAAGACTTTATTCACTTTCTGAAAAAGACTTATCTGGTTTCTCCATGGATTGAACACTGGATTATATCTGGACTATTTGTTTTCCTGCTCTGGCTAGCTTTGGTAACAACTGTAAGCGTGCTTATAAGTGGCAGATACATCCATGTGAACACTGAAGGAAAAGACGTAAACGTACTTTTGAAACCACATAAATCTTCCCATCGTGAAGCAAGAGACTTGTCATCAGTGAACATCACAGCTGTTCCTATACAGGATGGTATAGTGTGGGACAAAAGAGATTATGAAATTTTCGGACCGACGGAACAATTGAACATTCCACATTTGTTTAAAATTTCGCTAAGTGATTTAATTACGTCCAGTACCTATTCAGATGATTGGGACTTAGAGACTGTAAATGACATAATGTTTGATCTAGAAAAATCTGCTGCATTTTCTAAAAATGATTATTTAGAGGGTTCATCAGACTATGAACAACTGTTTTGTTATAATCACTATGGTCATCATTATTTGCATAAAACTGCATATCCAAGAAATGTGTTTATGTTTAACCAATGGGAACATTGTCCTACACCACCAAAAGGTAGTTCAAAAGCATTTACTAGTAAATTTCCATATTTTGCAGGTTATAATACATCTGACCCAGAAACGTTTTACTATAAAAATGTAAACAAAACAGGACTGAAAATTATGTTAACTAATACTAAACAGATTTACCCTGCAGCATTTATTGCCCAACTGTCTACACAGGGTTTCGACTTGTGGAAAGACACAATAGAGACAAAAACGGTCTGGGTAGTAAAGATTGGCAAGTACAGGGTATAGAAGCATTATTTAGAGCCTGCATCATCCCTGAACAAATACTGTTTTTGAATGAAACCGTCCAACAAACATCTTGTCTTGGATTAGCTAAGATCAAAGACATGAAAACACCTTCTGTGCCAACACCTGCCAGAGATAACGATACACAGGCAGTGGTGACAGTTGACAATATACTACAACTCAACAGATCTAATCCTGATTGGAAGAAATGGTTGATCTGGCCCACAGACACAAACAACTGTCAGGAAAGATTCCTGAATAAAACTCAGGGCTTTACTATTCATAGGCCAGACCCAAGATATGTCCAAAGACAACATCCGGGGGTAGTAACAACATACAGTGTAGGAAAATTATGCCTCGATTGGCTGCATAGATCTACACTTCAGGATGTGAAACAACACTTATCCTTACTTGCAGATGACGCAGATCTTAGGGAATTCTTGCTTGGACCAAGAAAACCGCGTAAAAAACGTTTCATATATGCCAGTATTTATGCTGCCTATAATGAAGCATGGAAAGTGTCACAGATAGAGGCCGCAGAACGAATACGTGAACTTGATCGTATTAATTTAGAGAAAACACTCTGTGGTCGACAATGGGTTAACAACTTTGTCCTCCAGAATATATTCATTGGATGGCATTGTATCCTCTGCTATCGACATTCTAGAACAAGATTTGGCTATGTTACAACAAGGTCAATCTCAATTACGTTCTATAGTGTTATTGAGCTGGACGCTGCAATCTTTGCGAGCGGGCTATGTGCCTTGGCGTTTCATCAACACGTCGTCTCTGTTTGCAGAATACAATCTAACTGATAAACAGATTGAACTGGCACAAAGAGGGGCAAGGTATACAGTGCTGAGCATTGAAAAACTGGAGAAATTACCATTCACAGTGGCAGAAAAACCAGCTACAGAATGGGATATTCATGGCAAAATAACATTACCTGTGACTACTTTTCAGTTTCAGTATTGCCTCAGACAAATGCAAGCAGCCAAATATGAAAGGTTGGGTAAGGAATACATTAAGACATCTTGGGATTTACCGTATACACATAGATGTTGGAGTGGGGATCGTGAAGTGTTTTTGAGCGGTACAAACTGTAAACATGCACTGACCGGTTCGCTTATATGTCAGGACATTTCTTTACACAGGGCTTGTAATGGTTCTGTGGCCAATTTGTCTTGCCATCAGCAGGGTACACCAGCTGCTGTGATTAACCCAACGTTTGGACAACTTTCTAATGGGAGTTACCTCATGTTGAATGATCAGAGTTGCTGCGGAATGTTGCCAGGCATCCCATATCTAGTAACGGTCAACTCCAGGGTCACTTGCTGTATGCAAGTATTGTTTCCCCCAATAGACACAGTCAGGGAGTCGCCTCTATGGCCTTCGCTGAACGTCTCTTTTATAAGATTTGATACTTTGAGCAGAATGAAAGCCATGCTTTTACAGCAAACAGTGCCTTTGACCTCGGCCAAAGAAACCTATGATCTACAAGTAGCAATGACTTCGGCTGAGATACAGACTTTAATACGTACAAACTGCCCTATACATTTCGTAGAAATGATAACACGTATCTTCAACATGTCTGATACAACAGGAATTGTACATGTATTTAAGGGCATTTGCTCCGGTCTGTTAGCACCTTTCCAGGCAATACTTGGAATCATCCCGAACTTTGCACATTCGGTGTTTGGTGGCATACCATTAATTCTAGCACTTGTTGCCGGAATTCTATTTCTCTTCCTGCTATTGCGCTATGGCCAGCCTATTCGCAGACATCACTCCGAGCGAAATGGAGAAGGCTCTCCTTGAAAGAAAGTGCTGTGAGCGAATAGTACAGCTATTGGGCATGACTCGTCTACGGGACCTTAATACAACTTGGTTCCTGTCATTCAGACCAATCTGGCAAGATTGCATCTTACCTGTTCTACGATGCCTGCTATGCGGTGAAGAATGCGTGTTGGACACTTGTCTAACATATCCATCAGCCACGCCAATGGATGTCGATACTCTGCTGGTCCCGATAACGGCCCATGCTCTGTGTTGTCCCCAGCGGCTACCAATTCTGATGTCAGCATTCATTGAGATCTCACAGACGCTTCCGGCTGCTGCTGAGGTATGAGAAAGAACTCCAGGCACACAGGTAACAACGGACGCGAACATTGCTGCGGCGACCTATGCTGAGAGCGATGCTTCACATCTCTGTGCAGTCAATCTTCTCCACGAGGTGTTCCAACTCACACCAACTACAGTGGTCTATAGAAATAGATGATCTCATGTTTACACCAGACCCGCAAACTGACTCTGATTCCGCTTCCAGTGTTCCAGGACTGCAGTAACAATTTGGCCTTCATTTTTCAAAACTTGGAACTCTACCAAAATTGAACTTTTGTCCCATTTTTCGAACGAAAATGGCACTTCGATCTGCTTAAAGTAGAACTAGCCTTATAATACAGACTTCAAGGTACTTCCACGGACACTTAGTCATCTTGTGTGTCTAAAACAGTTCATTTATTTTCATGACATGAAATGACTTTGATTTTTGCACATCTTATCGATCATTTTCTGTCACATGTAAATATTACTGCTTCTTTCATTCATATTGCATTTTATTTGACATATATGCCTGAACTGAAAAGCAATGCTTCAAATGTACAGTACCTTTTGCATTTTTTATTATGTTTTTTAAATGCTTTTAAGAAATATGTTTTTAAATATGCGGTACTCCATTTAATGTTTAGCATTTTAAATGTTTAGCATTTTAGTATTATCGAACACACGAAAGAGGAGTGGGTGTTGTATACTTCCTAGGGTGTCCATAAACGGGCTTTCTAGAATCATGTCCTTATATAGGCACAATTCGCCTTGCCCTTATATAGGCATAAAATCCCAGCCCTTATTTAGGCATAAACCGTGCACTCCAAATACAGGCATGGTCTTCGACATCCGTCCACCCTAACGTCACAACGAGTTCATGAAAAAACAGACCCTTAGGCAGCGGGACTTTCCGTAGCCCAGGACTATTGATTTCTTCAAGGACTCATATATTATGCATGAACCGTTATTCCTTAGGGGTTCATTCATGACGTCTTCCGCTGTCCGACTCACGTCAATGCTAACATTTTCAGGTATAAATATACCTTCCCAAATCCCTGTAAATCAGAGGGGACCTCGACTTCAGAGGAGCCCGTTTCCCGGCCGGACGCACTGAGAAGACGCTGTCATTCCTGCACGCAGAGAGTCCAGCTTCCAGTGATCTGACTTCCCTTGCGGGGTGTTGGAGTTCGAGTCTGGAAAGAGATTCCTACCTCTCCCATTCTTCAGGTATGGAGCAGACTAGAACCTAGAGGGACTCTTGGCATACTAGACATACTAGGCATACTAGGCTTAACATACTCTTAGTATACTATAGTAAGGAATACTTCACCTACTTCTACTTCTCCCTACACCCAGGTTAGGTTAGGTACATTGGGGTAGAACTAGGTTAGAAACGCATCGTATGAGTACTCGCATTTTTAGGCTGTGTCATTTTATGTAAATGCATATATGCTGAAAAGATAATGCTAACGCAGTATTATTTATTTCTACTGCTCACTCTGTACATTATTTATCTTACATACTGTCTTGTGATCGTAACAGCACATTTAACTTACACCAGAAACAAGACTGTTCAATAAATCTTTTATTGAAACGCCCGTCTGTTCTTTCTGTGTAACTTTGAGGAAAACTAAGCATGCACGACTGAGCTGAGTGAAATAGTTATCTATTGTTTCTATGACTCTGGGACACGTTCTGATTCTAAAGGGAAACAAAGTGGTCATGTTTTGCGGCTGCCAGAAACTACTCCCTTCTTGTTGTCAAGAAGTTTCTAGTGGCCTCTGAGCTAGCTGGCACAAGTAATTAAGTTTAATATACTCGATAGGGACATACCGACCTTAGTCCTATGTCAAACCTATAGGATATATTATTCCAATGCGCAGAGCCTATTAGGGAAATAGGAGCTACACTACAGGGGAAGCCTGCTGATAAATGTGAGTCATATAGGCCACTCTCTATGATTAATCATGACATAAAAATCTTAGCTAAAGTATTATCCAACAGGGTAAGCCTTATCATGAACTCGCTTGTGACCAGGCTGGCTTTATTCCTGGGTGCGCTACCATGCATAATCTACACACTCTCTTTACAGTAATGCAGTACATTGACCCAGAGATTGTGGCTATCTTTGAATGCATCAAAAGCATTCAACGCGGTGGAGTGGGACTATCTCTTTGGAATACTCCAAAGAATGGGAATACTACATGACTTCTTATCATGGATACAGCTACTGTATCAACAACCGACAGCGAGAGTCCTCATAAACGGTGTATGCTCCCCCCATTTCTTATTACACGCGGCACACAACAGAGGTGTCCGCCTTCGCCCCTGTTGTTTGCGCTGGCCAGTGAGCCACTGACGGCTAAATTACATCAACATCATCGCAAATGGGCTCTCCGCTACCCCACCAGACACATTCTGGTATCCCTCTGTGCGGACGATGTCACCTTATATGTTCGGGAACCACAGATCAGTCTTAGCCCCATACTACATGAATTGACAGCCTTTGGCGCACTGTCAGGGGTCAATATTAACTGGGAGAAATCCCAAATATTCCCGCTCATGGATACCGCCCTTATGCACTGGACGATCCAATTATATGGTGTCTCTCTGAGGTGAAATATCTGGGGATAGTTGTCTCTAGAGACCGAGCAGAATTAATCAGATCTAATTATGGGTTGGCTCTGGCGAGCCTGACTTCATCCTTTACGAGATGGATTGCCTTGCATCTGTCTACGGCGGGACGAATTACCCTGATGAAGATGGTGATTCTTCCTAAGTTACTATACTTAATCATCAACTTACCTTAAAATCCAGGCTGCAATTTCTTTAAAACTCTGAAATCTCAACTAATAAAATTATCTTGGGGTGCTAAGCAGCCCAGATTGAACTGGAAAACACTGACACTACCCTTCTCGCGGGGTGGGTTTGAAGCACCTGACCTGGAGTTGTATTATCTCTGCACTCAGGCCCACTTTGCGGCATACTGGTTCACACACCCCCAGACATGCCTTATCTTGCAGCTGAGTCATGTTATATGGGACTGACACCGCTGTCAGGATTTATAGCAACGCAAACCCGGGAGAGAGGGGCCAACCCTACTACAGTGACATGTACGATGAGGGCCTGGCAGAAAATTGCGACGAGACTGGACACACCAATGTTGTACTCACCCCTACTTCCACTTTCTTTTG
This sequence comes from Calotriton arnoldi, assembly GCA_963921515.1. NCBI lineage: Eukaryota > Metazoa > Chordata > Amphibia > Caudata > Salamandridae > Calotriton > Calotriton arnoldi. Next base: position 1,390,405 of record CAWUFW010003709.1, read on the forward strand.
TCCTGATTTGAAGGTGTCCCAGGAACCAAGATGTCGCCAATTGCTATGTAAGGTTAGCATCAAGAACTGGGGAGACCTATATATAGCTGGGAAATTCCTCACGAAGGAACAATTCTTTCAGGGGTAGTGCCCACACCAATGGATATCTTCATGTATGTCAGATTAAGACATAGTGTCAAAGCAGATACACCTGTGTTCCCCCAAGAGTCGCCTACAATGCCTCCATTACAAAGCCTGCTACAATGCACCACCTCTACATGTGAAATTTCTCTCATACATCACTGCCCACAGACTACGCAGCATGCAGGCACGGTAGGTTCCCGGCTACACTGGGAGGATGATCTGGGTGAACCACTCACAGATAAGCAATGGGAATACTGCTGTCTACAGATGGAATGCATCACGGCCAGTAGCCGGCAGCGCATTACACACTTTAAGTTTCTGCATTGGCTATATTACACACCTGCCAAAATGCACAGATTCCGATTGCGGGATAATGATACTTGTGACCGATGTGGCCAGGAAGGGGCTGATTTTCTACATGTCGCCTGGGAATGTATGCTCATCAATCAATACTGGAACCAGGTATTTGAGACACTGAGGCAGATGATTCAGACCCCATTAGCAAAATCGCCTGTTACAGCATACTGGGCTATACAGAGGAAGTCCCACTTGCTTAAAGACGATACGAAGTGCTGGGATTACTGTTCGCCAAGTGTAGGGTGGCATGCAGATGGGGTAGAGGGTGGGCACCTAAATTTAAGGATTGGGTACAAGACATTCTCTTTTGGCAAGAACAAACATTGACTTATGCGGAACTACTCCCCCTCTCCTCCTGACCAAAGGATAATTGGGACCCCATACGTGCCTACCTGTTGGCCCACCCTGATATCACTAGAGGAAACAACTCATCTTCCGGTGGGCATGTATGAAAGGCCTGTCAACACTTGATGAGAAATGTCTTCCCAAAAACAGCAGTGAAGATTTGCCTACTATTACAGCTAATGCAATACCGTCCTCTAACTATGTATGATATGTACAGAAGTGTACTTTGTAATGTGCTACCAGTGTATTACATGATTGCTGCCACTGTGCTTTTGTTGATATATATGTAATTTGCTCTGCAAAGACAATAAAGTTTCAAAAAATATATATAGCTTGCCGCTATCAACTTCAGACTTGTTGCCATGGAGGACTGCATGATTTAGGTTGAACAGAGGCTTACTTCTCATACCAGCTGGGAACAAGACCATTGGTACATTCAGTCTAAATTTGCTGAACTTGAATACCGGAATGGGAGAGACAATCTGCGGTTCTCTGGCATGCCTAAAAATTCAGTAGGGGGTGATATCAAGGCCTTTATGTTACGCCTCATTCCATCCCTCGCTTTGTCTTCCCTACATCCCGACGCATGATTTACGCTCGGCCAATCTTCACCTGGTGCAACTTCCTTGTTTTCTCCGAGCCGGAGGACGCTCCTTCAAGGTGCTAGCGCCGGCTCTCTGGAACTCCTTGCCTCTGGCCATCAGAAGCATCCCCAACCATCTGACTTGCAGAAGGGCCGCTAAGACCTGGCTCTTCTGCTGACCCTGCTTCCTCTCTGAGCAGCCTCTCGCTGCTGCCAGCGCTGGGAGGTCCCTTTGCCGGGACAGCTATGCGCTTCACAAGTATTATAACATAGCATAACTAACATTATGTTCCACCCCCCACTGGAACTATACAGGATAAAATGTGCTTCCCCGCGAGCAGAGACGTCCCACACCAAGTGATAGTCTGCTTTCTGTGTCATCAGCAGGCGAGAGAGGTGGTCCAGCTGGCCAAGAAACATGGGCCCTTCCTCTATGACAAGCCCAAAGTTTGTATATCACAGGACTTTTCCCAAGAGACTTTGCTTAAGCGCAATCAATTTCTATCCTTGGGGACTCGCCTAAAACAACTGGATAGAAGATATGGCCTCTTTGATGAGCCTGCATGATAGTCTCTAAAAATGGGGACACTAAAGAATTCGAAGACCTGGGATGTCTGGACCACTTAGAGACCCATACAACCCCTCACACACCCACTTGCCTACGTATCAGCCAGTCACACACTCACTCTCAAAGGTTACAGGTGATAGTTAGGAAATAGAATTTTTTTTAAATGTGAAAATTCACTAAAAAAACAAAGGTTACAGGGATGTCATAGTTAGGCTCAGATTTCACTGGTATAAAACCAATGAAATTAATTAGTTATAGTTACCTGAGCTACCTATAACTTGCACCCCCACAATGCACTGCTTATGACCTCACATATTACATCACTCATGACATGGTCATTGACATCACTCATTACATCATTGATGACATCTTAAATGACATAATTGACAACATCTTAAATTACATCACTCATGACATGAACCACAGAACCACTCACACACCCACTCACACCCCCATACAACCTTTCATATGCCCACTTGCACAGCCAATCACATACCCAATCACAGACCCATACAACTACAGACAACACACTTACTCATACAGTTACTCACACAACCACTCACTCACCCATACAGCCACTCACACATCCACTCACAGACCCATAAAGCCACTCACACACCCACAATACCACCCACACACCCATTCGAATACCCACACAGCCACTGGCACAACCGCTCACTCACCCATGTACCCACTCACACAACCACTCACTCACTGTAGGAAGATGGCTGTCTATATAGTGCACTAAAATGAACTACACTGTGCAGAGAGTCAAGTGGATCCCCAATTGGTATACAGAGGCAAAACAGATAACACTAATGCTCTATTTTGTGGTAGTGTGGGTGGGAAGTTAGGCTTATCAGAGGGTCGTGCTAGGCATTTGTTGTACTCACAGAGGTAATAAAATAGACGCACAAACAAGAATAAATTTGATACCAATTTGTAAAAATAATATGTATTTTTACATAATTTGTGAGACCAAGAACTTCATTCAAAGGCAAGTAACTATATTTAAATTGATTTTTAAAGTTCGCAATATAATTGAAACTTGTGCGAAATTACGCACCATAGAAGTCAATGGGGAAAACAACATAAATACATATAAAATCATGCAGTTGAATCTCGGGGTTCACATAAAGGATTTAAGGTAGTAGCAAGGCCAGGTCCAATCATGTTCCAGCAACAGATCATTGGGAGCGTTCCGGATTTGGCCGGGAGCAGGGTGCTGAGGTCATTGGTAGCAGGTGCTACAGAGAAGGGGGGTCACCTCAAAAACACACTGCAGGGCGACTTAAAGGTAAGTCCGGGGGACCCCAAATGAGGGATCAGGTTGCAAGTGCCAGAGGACCATGGAAGCACAGCTAGATTGTCATTACCGAGGCCGGCCGGGCTAGGTGCAGAGCATATAGGTCAGCCGGGCTCTGTGTGTCACCACCAGTCAGTGATGTCAGGGGCAAGAAGGTTATAGGGATGATTTCTGGACAGCTGGGCTGCTCATGAAGTGGGACTCAGGAGTTCTGGTGTCTCTCGACTGGTGCTTGTCACCTGACAGTTGGAGTCTGGATTAGACTCTTCTTCCCGGTGCAAGGAGCAGGGGGTCTAGTACATAAGTATTGGTACGGCACAGCTCCGGTAGGTCCTAGTGTCCTCTCACTTGGTGAGGGGATAAGTCAGACCCTCTGGACTGGTGTACCACTTCTGGTTTGGTTGCTGCACCAGCATAGCCAGGGAGCTGCAAGTCAAGAAGCCATATTCTGCGGATTTGGTGCCTGCAGACTGCAGAGGAGTGGCTCCTCCACTCCAATGGAGTTCTTCAGCGATTCTCGAAGGGCTGTGGGTGCTACGAGGTTCTTGGAGGCCTCACAGCAGCAGGATAAGACAGCACATTATGATGGTCAAGTCTTGAGGCAGCAGGCAGGGGTTTGCAATAAAATTCTGACTGCAGCAGGGTCTATAGTCTTGGGTTGGCAGCTCTTCTTTGTCCTTCTTCTTTGTGTGTCTGTCAAATCTGAGTTCTAGGTTAAGGGATGCCACCTAAATACTGAATTTAGGGGCGCTAAGGGAAGCACCAGATAGTAGCCAATGGGCAACCCACATTAGGGTGCCTACACCTCTTATATGGCCACTCCCTGTCGGGAGTGGACATAACCCTGACCCTGATAGGCTATTTTCCTCCAAAACAAGATGGGGAAAATGAATTGGGGGGCTCACCTCAGCTGCTCCACCTGAGGGGTGGTTCTAGCTAGGAGTGTGCGCACCTCCTAATCTTGCTAAGTTTCCCACCTGTCCTCCCACCAAAAGTGGGGTCTGGACAGGGGGGATGGCATCTGCTTCCAACAGCAGAGGCCAAGGTTGAATTTCAAAGGTGGTACCACCTTTGAAGCTTCCTGCCCTGGCATGCATTTCCTGCTGGGGGGAAGGGGTTATCACCTCTGCCCAGAGCAGGCTTTGTTCTTGGACCCTGAGAGCGAAGGCTCTCACCCCATGGGGCCAGAAATATGTCTGGTGGTGGAAGGCTGGCTAATGCGAGTCAGAGACCACACCAGTGCTGATAGATTTTCAATGGGCACCTTTGTGTGCATTTATTAATAAATCCAACACTGGCTTCAGTAGGGATTTATTAAGATGAGATATTTGGTACCAAACATGCCTGGGTTCAGTGAAGCCATCATGGTGCTGGATCTCGAGATGATGGGTGTCCACCCATGTACTCTATATGGCTTCCCTGGGCAATTACAATATCTAAGAATGGGCTCAGATATTACAGGGTCATATCTGATCAGGCAGATATGACCACACATGGGATATAGTGCACCTTGCCTTAATACTTGTAAGGCCTGCAGTAGGGGTGGCTTACCTATACCTCATGCAGTGCTGTTAGGCATGGTACACAGGGCTGTGTGCCATGTCAACTCTTCACTTTTCTCTGCACCAAGACACACAGCTTGCAATGGTAGTTTGCATGGTTTTGTTGAGGGTTTCTAGGGTGGAACAATTTGTGTTCCTACCCTAGTGGAATCTCTTCAGTCCCTATGCCCTACTACCACTTACTAGAGACTTACAGGGGTTCCTGAAGTTGTGCCAATTGTGGAACAAAAGGTACAGTTTATGGAAAGAACACTGGTGCTGGGGACCTGATTAGCAGGAACCCAGCAAACTTTCAGTCAAGGTACCAGGCAGAAAGTAAAGGGTACTGCAACAAAAACCTACTTTCTTACACTCACTGATACAGCTACTGACAGAGCTATTGACTCACCCATACAGCCACTCACACATACATTCATTCATCCACAAAACTACTTACATGCCCATTCTCGCATCAATACACTCACACACATGCCCTCTAAATCATCTATACAGCCACTCATAGAAATAAATTATGGTGCAAAACAGACACTCACACACCCACTCACTTACCAATACACCCAGTCAAATGGCCACTAGCTTACCGATACATCCACTTACATACCCAGTCACCCACCCATAGAGCCATACATGCGCACACTCATTCACCCATAGTCACTCACACAATCACTCACTCACCCATACAGCTACTCACACACCCACTTATTCACCCATACAGCCACTCACACAGCCACTCACACACCCATACAGCCACTCAGACATGCACTCCTACACTGATACAGCCAGTCATAGTGCCACTCAGATAATATATATTAAAACAGTATCACTCATTAGTAGTACAAAAAGAATAGTAATTTATCTAATGCAATAGCTTAGTATATATCTTTCACTCTCAGACACTTTTAAAAAACACTTGCACTGGATGATGTCACCAGTGATGTCATCAGTGATGTCATTTAAGATGTCATCAATGATGCCTTCAGTGATATCACTGATCATGTCATGAGTGTTGTAATGTGTGAGGTGATAATTAGTGCATTGCGGGGGCATAGTTATAGTTAGCTCAGGTTACTAACTGCTGAATTTAAATGGTTTTGTACGATTGAAATTTGAGCCTAACTATAACATCCCTGTAACCTTTGTTTTTTTTATTTCGCACTAAGGGTAATTAAAAGGGAGAATTGGACTCTGCTCTCACCTGGAAATGACGAGAAAGTAATCACTCAACACAATCACCCCAGATCAGAGTGGGCTCCAATGGATCAATGATGAAGTCACCTCGATTAAGTATGTAATGTTGTTTTTCAATGTGGAATACAAAAGGAATCCCACTTGCTTTGCCTTCCCCAAGCCCAAGAAGTCAGGATCCTTTTTTGTTTTGCACAAGGGGAGAGGGGCCATGCAGCCCCTATCCCTGTGCCGATTTCAGCCCTGGGGATCCCATCCCTGGGGCCCTCTCAAAATTTAGTGGTGGAGGAGGGTATAGGGCCCCCCTCCCTGGGCCAATTGCGGCACCGGAGACCCCATCCCACGGGCCTGGACACATCTCCCTTGGTGCCATGGCCCCACCCAGGGCACCCAGTATACCTGTTGAGGATTGCAGGGGGAGTCTCAAGGCCCCTGTGGTTCAAGCTGGCTCCCCACCTCCTTTGAGAGCCAGCATTGCTCCCACATGCAGGAAGCTGCTAAATATGCAGCTCCCTGTGTGCATGAGCAATCCTTTCATCTGCTTCCCTGCCCCCATGACAGTGGGCAGAGAAACAGATTCCAGCAATTGGGAGCATTTTGACATGCCCCCTCCTTCTTTTTAAATAAGTAATTGTCTCCAGGGAGGTGGTGTTCCCTAGGGCCAGTGGTCCACTGACCCCCTCTTTAATGTTTACTTTAGCCCTGGGGAGGTGGTGGTCCCCGGGAGGGGATCCATGCAGCCTGCTTAATTTTGGCACTAGTCCCGGGGAGGTGCTGGTCCCCAGGTGTTAGAAATGGGGGTCTCTAATTGGCAGAGGTAGGTACCTTTGACCAAATAGGGGCCCTTGCTTCTAGTCAGGGTAAGGGGGATACACACTTTAGATAACCCCTGCTCACCCCCTTGGTAGCTTGGCACGAGCAGACAGGCTTATCCCAAAGGCAATGTGTAAAGTAGTTGTGCCAACACTCACAGTAACACAGTGATAACACCACAAATGGACACCACAACAGTTTAGAAAAATAAAGTATCTTTATCTAAACTAAACAAGACCAAAACGACAAAAATCCAACATACAGATACTCAGTGAAATGTTCTTTAGAAGGTTGTTACTAAAATAAACTTGTAGATTCTGTATTTCTTCAGGCAAATGCAATGGGGTCAAATAGTCACAGATTTAAGAAACATCACTTGCAGAGACTGTATTGACTTCAGCAAACGTAATGTCATAAGCACGTGTCTCCTTTGCACCAACGTACGGTGCCCCTGAAGTTACTGGGCCCTTCACCACACTAAGACTGGCTCCGCGGTCAGCGACAACGAAAATATGCCCCCAAATGCTTTGTAAATCAGAAGGGATGTGCAACACAGGCCCCCGGTATGGTCAATCCCTTCCGTTCAAGTACGGGCCGTTGGGGTCACCAGTAGAGGAGGCCGCGTTGTTAGATGGCAGTCAGAGCAGTCCCTTGCAGACCCACAACCCACCCCAGGCAGAGACACACGCAGCGGCTCAGGACTTCGGTCCGAGCGTTACCTGGGGGTCGCTCTTTTCTTTCTCTCGCGGCTGACGTCCTGCTGGGCAGTCCCGTCAGCAGCAGCTGACCGATGCAGGGGAATCGCAGTTGCCAGGCAACTCTTCGTATCCACTCAGGTTACGGCGCTGCTCCTTCCCTTGCAGTCGCGGTCTCGGGCAGTCGACTCAGGTCGGCAACGGTGATGGACACGCAGCACTTTCGTAGTTCATGGCTCGGGCTGGCGGCGGTGAAAAGCACGCAGCACTTTGTTGATCACGCTACAGGTCACAGTGCCGGCAGGGCTGTATACAGACACACGTACACAGCGCAGGATTCACGACGGTCTCAGGGCCGGTAGAACTGTGGGCAGACACACGCACACAGCGCCGCTGAGACGGTTTTGGGAAACTTTTATGTCCCTGTGTTTCTGCAACAGGAGGCCAGCTCACACAGGCCCTTGGAGACTCCTCTTCAAGCAGAGGGTGGACCCAGCACACAGCGAAGTCCCTTGTCCTTCCCTCAGCAGCAACAGCAAACTGCAGGCCAGACCCAGACACACAGCAAGGGTAGCGCTTCTCTTCAGTCTCTTTAGCTGTCCTCTTCGGCAAAGGTTCCTCTTGATCATGAAGTAGTCTAAAGTTCAGGGGTTTTAGGTAAGGGTGGGCGGCAAATTCCGTTCCGCTCGCAGAACTTGCAAAATTTCAGCATTTCCGCGTTCCGCGCGGAACGCGGAAATGTCGAAACTTCCGCAATCCGCGGCGGAACGGAATTCGGGTGCAAGAGAAAGCACTGAAGCAGGTGCCCGAGTTGAAGCTCAAATTCTGTAACGCATTAATCAGCACAAAAAATTTGTGAGCAAGGTCGAGGCTAAGCAGGAGTGCTTTCTGCCCATATCTACCATCAAACATTAGCTGTAATCCCCGATGGAGGTCTTTGCATCCTTGATTTTCCCGAGCGCAATCCCCGTGTAGGTCCAGTGACCAGGAGGTTCTTCCTCCTCATCTGCTGCTCAGATCCTGCTCTGACCCTTTATAAACAAGAGGCATGTGAACAACAGGCCTAGAAGCCCCACCCGTTTGCCCCCACCCCACATACACTAGTGGTATGCACCGTCTTCCCGCCCTTTCCCCAGAATGATGGACAGCGTAATCAAAGGACCCCGGCGCTTTCGGTGCGGTGGCAAAGTTACAGACACACAGGTCACTGGGGTCAATTCATCTGGACCTTTACGCAGCTGTAGTGTAAGAAAGGCACTATACATTTACCCAACGAGGTAGCACTTACCGATTAGCCAGTAGAAAGAAGTACTCCAGTTGAGTAGAGGTATTGCACAAAACGGAGGCATCTTCGTGGATAAATATGCAGGGCAGGTGTGCAGAATTCGTGAGCGTGGTGAAGCAGATGTGCCTTCTCTCCATTTCCAACGTGAAAAGTTAGCTGTAATCCCCGATGGAGGTCTTTGCATCCTTGATTTTCCCGAGCGCAATCCTCGTGCAGAATTCGTGAGCGTGGTTAAGCAGGTGTGCCTTCTCTCCATTTCCAACGTGAAAAGTTAGCTGTAATCCCCGATGGAGGTCTTTGCATCCTTGATTTTCCCGAGCGCAATCCCCGTGTAGGTCCAGTGACCAGGAGGTTCTTCCTCCTCATCTGCTGCTCAGATCCTGCTCTGACCCTTTATAAACAAGAGGCATGTGAACAACAGGCCTAAAAGCCCCACCCGTTTGCCCCCACCCCACATACACTAGTGGTATGCACCGTCTTCCCGCCCTTTCCCCAGAATGATGGACAGCGCAATCAAAGGACCCCGGCGCTTTCGGCGCGGTGGCAAAGTTACAGACACACAGGTCACTGGGGTCAATTCTTCTGGACCTTTACGCAGCTGTAGTGTAAGAAAGGCACTATACATTTACCCAACGAGGTAGCACTTACCGATTAGCCAGTAGAAAGAAGTACTCCAGTTGAGTAGAGGTATTGCACAAAACGGAGGCATCTTCATGGATAAATATGCAGGGCAGGTGTGCAGAATTCGTGAGCGTGGTTAAGCAGATGTGCCTTCTCTCCATTTCCAACGTGAAAAGTTAGCTGTAATCCCCGATGGAGGTCTTTGCATCCTTGATTTTCCCGAGCGCAATCCTCGTGCAGAATTCGTGAGCGTGGTTAAGCAGGTGTGCCTTCTCTCCATTTCCAACGTGAAAAGTTAGCTGTAATCCCCGATGGAGGTCTTTGCATCCTTGATTTTCCCGAGCGCAATCCTCGTGCAGAATTCGTGAGCGTGGTTAAGCAGATGTGCCTTCTCTCCATTTCCAACGTGAAAAGTTAGCTGTAATCCTCGAAGGAGGTCTTTGCATCCTTGATTTTCCCGAGCGCAATCCTCGTGCAGAATTCATGAGCGTGGTTAAGCAGGTGTGCCTTCTCTCCATCTCTTCCATAGTGTAGGAAAGGCACTATACATTTACCCAATGAGGTAGCACTTACCGATTAGCCAGTAGAAAGTACTCCAGGTGACTAGAGGTATTGCACAAAATGGTGGCATCTTCGTGGATAAATATGCAGGGCAGGATTCAACGGGCGCAGCAAAATCTCCGCGAGGACGCGAAATTCCGCGTGCTCGCGGAGATTTCTTGCCGTTTCGCGGAATTTTGCGGAACGCAACTCCGCAAATTCCGCCCACCCTTAGTTTTAGGTCTAGTACTTATACTCCAAAATGTCTTTGATCCATTTGTGCAAGGGGCTGTGAGCCCAGTCCAAACCAGTTCTGGTGGGCACTCTGCCAGTGCACAACATCTTCCTTTGTTAGTGTGGGACAGGGTCTTCAGACACACCACAGGGGGGCGGAGCCAGCATTGTGGAAGGCAGGCAGAGCCCTATTCAGGTACAGGTGCTACTCCCCCCACCACTCCAAATGCAGATCGGACTCATTCAGCCTAGTGCTGACTCACCCAGACTCCTGGAGCCACTCCAGCTTCTGTCACTCCAAAGCCAGACAGTCAATCCACAAACAGACAGAGGCACACAGAAAGGTTGAACAAGAAAATAGACACTTTCTAAAAGTGCTATTTTCAAACACAGAATTTAAAACACATCCTTACTAAAAGATGTGTTATTAAATTCTGAGTTCAGGGATACCAGACTCCAATTTCTTGTCTTACTCCTATGGGAAGATATGCTTGTAAAAAGGTTACAAAGCATTCCCCATTCTGACCTATGGGCAAGATAGCCTTTCAATAGTAAAGAACGAAACTGGCAGTATTTCACTATCAGGATATGTTACACACACCAGTACATGTCCTACCTTTCACATACACTGCACCCTGCCCAGGGGGGTACCTTGGGCCTACCATAGGGGTGTCCTATGTGTAAGAAAAGGGAAGGGTAAGGCCTGGCAAGTGGGTTGGGTGCACTTGCCAAGTCGACATGGCAGTTAACAAACTGCACGCAGGCACTGCGGTGGCAGGCCTGAGACATCTTTTCAGGGAATCTCATGTGGGTGGCACAATCAGTGCTGCAAGCCCACTAGTAGCATTTGATTTACCAGCCCTGGCACACTCAGTGCACTTTACTAGGGACCTACTGGTAAAACAAATATGCCAATCATGGATAACCAATCACAATAACAATTTACACAGAGAGCATATGCACTTTAGCACTGATCAGCAGTGGTAAAGTGCCCAGAGTCCTAAAGCCAACAAACACAGGTCAGGAAAAAAATAGGAGGAAGAAGCAAAAAGTTTGGGGATAACCTTGCAAAAAGGGCCATTTCCAACACCAGGGCATTATAAAACCCTTGGATGGGGGGCCCGTGCCCCCATCCATTTTTTAAAATTAACCCTGCATGACCCTGGAACCTGGCCCACAATGTGGATATAGTTATTACAAGTACGGGAGACCCCACTTGTTTTGTTTTTTAAATTCACGCCAATATTTGTGAATTTTGCCATGAATTTTAGCCTGGTGGGGTCCCTGTGGGACCCCAGGACCAAGGCTAGAGCGTTCGAACCCTGCCCCCTCTTCTTTTTATTTGTGTTTTCTTCTGGGACTTGGCTAATGCCAAAGGAAAAGCCGGAGAGGTGGAAGGGGCAAAGGAAGTCGAGAAACCGCGTGGGAGGGGAATCTGGTTCAGCAAGAGGAACAATAGGTGAGCCTATTTTCACTGTTATCAATCTTTCCTCCCATGTCCTCACTCCTGAAGAACGGTCTCTTTTAGAGTTAGGCCTCTCTTTCTGCCCCACGAATAATTTTGACTATCCCCGCACCCGTATTGACATTTTCTTATTTGCCAGAAAACTGAAACTTCTTAAAATCCACACTCTCAAGGGCTCAAGGGTCGTGCGAGATGGGGCAATGACTAGTGGTGACCCTGCCTCTGAATACACCCCCCAATATCCTGTCCATTGGGGATATTGGAAGCCTGGCCTCTCCGAGGGAACTTGAACTGGGTGACAGGGATTGGACTTCTGAGTGAGAACTCTTGGATGTTCTGGACCTGGAAACCGGCAGGAGATGCTGCAGCAATTTTAAACCTAAGTCCAGATTTAACCCTAACACCCCCCATGACAATATTGATTCCTTTCATGAGGCAGTAGTATGGGACTTGCTCAAACTTAAAACTGGGAACAACAACGGGGCCATGACTAACTTACCAAAAGGCCAAGAAGCGGCACTTGAGTCCCAGAAGCAAGCCACCACCTTTGCCATCAAGCATTCAGACAAAGGGGGGAACGTAGTATTATGGGATATTAAAAAGTACATGGCCGAAGCCAAGAGACAGCTAGATTTCTCTGGCAGGTACACTAAAGCTAGTGCTAGCCAATATACTTCTACTATTGATTGTTTCCACAACATGCTTTCTAAATGGCACAACCTTGGACTTTTGAGCAATGATGAGTTATTGTTTTTAACAGTCAAAAAACCTGTTTCTCCATGTTTTTATATGCTACCAAAAGTCCACAAGCACAACACCAGCCCACCTGGCAGACCTATCATCTCGGCTAATGACAGCCTCCTTGAGAACACCTCTATCTTCCTAGATCACTTTTTATTTCCCTATGTGTGTAGCCTGCCTTCGTACTGTCGTGACAGTATGGATTTTATATCCAAGGTCACGGACATCCCATGGCAATGAAGTTACATCATGGACACAGTGGATGTAGTATCATTGTACACCTGTATCAATCATGAACTGGGCATCAAGGCATGCAAACACTATTTTAGGGACAGACCGATAGCCACCTATGACCACACCAACATGCTGCTCGAAATGCTCCATTTCTGTCTAGAGAATAACTACTTTTTACATGGCCCACAGTGGTACAGGAAACTGTCCGGGACTGCCATGGGCAGTTGCTTTGTGCTGAGCTACACATGCATTTTTATGGGGTGGTGGGAGTGTGAACGTGTCTGGGCAGAAAGCTTTGCAGATTACACCAAGTATCTGGTCCTGTGGACCAGATACATTGATGACATCTTTTTAATATGGGATGGTCCTCAAACTGTTCTGGATGACTTTCTTCTTGCTATCTCTGACAATGACTTAAACCTAAAATTCACCAGCACCACCAGTAAGAATAGGGTGACTTCCTGGATGTCACAGTAGAGGCACTGGATGGTACAAAACAGACAAGCCTACACAGGAAGGAGACAGCTGGGAACAGTATCCTCCATGCTAAAAGCCACCAGCCTCCCAAGCTGAAGAGCAGTATCCCCTATGGGGAACTTCTTAGAGCTAGGAGAAATTGCAGCACACCTGAAGCCTACGCACAAGAGGAAGACATTATGGTAGGAATATTCCTGCAAAGAGGGTACATACGAAAGGTAGTGGAAGAGGCCAGGAAGAAGGTGAATGTAGCGAGGAGAGAAACTTTGCTTAAACCCAGGCCTAGGAGGGACACCAAACCAGAGATCAGACTCATCACTACGTTCAACTCGGACTGCGCCAGGGTTCAGGCGATTGTCAGGAGACATTGGCACTCAGTCAAACTAGATCCTATTATTGGCAAACTAGTCACCCCTAGTGCCAATATCACATACCGCAGAAGTAACTCACTAAGAGATATGTTGATCCATAGGCTGATGGAACCCACCCAGAAACAAGGCAGTACTTGGTTGAGGGAACTCCCAGGATTCCACAAGTGTGGAAAATGCAAGGCTTGCACTCACAGTACCAATGTTAAGACTGTTCCCCTACCCAATGGCAAACAACATAAGATCCGACCGTTTATCAATTGCAACACGGAGTTTGTTGTCTATGTGTTATTGTGTGTATGTGGGTTGAGGTATGTTGACAGCACAATCTTTCTGGTAAAAAAAGTGTTCTGGAGCACTTAAGGGCCATCAGAAATAATGATGTAACATATCCTATGGCCAGGCACTGCAACACTGTACATGGCACAACCAAAACTGGGAATCTTAAAATCTCATATTTTGGCATTGACAGGATTCCCGTGAAGAGTCGGGGTGGAGACAGGGAGCGAGAACTAAGAAGACTTGAATCAAGATACATAATAATTCTCAACACCAAACACCCGGGAGGGCTGAACCAGGACGAGGAGCTCCATGTACATTTAGGATAACACCATCTGTCCCCTGGGTAACCTGTCTTCACTCAGTTTGCACTCTACTGCTAGGGCAGCGAGTTCTGCAGTGGCACCGTACACACTACACTGCAAAACTCTCTCCTGTCCCCTCTCTCTCCTCCTCTTTTCTTTTCTTTTCTTTTCTTTCCTTTTCTTTTCTTTTCTTTTCTTCTCTTCTCTCTCTAGGACCTACCCGACTGATCAACCACACTTCTCCATGTTCTCACCCCGGTCTGGTATACTGTACACGGGGTGTGGGTGGTATATACTCTACATGGACAATTGGGCTTCTCCCAACTCAAGGCACCCTTGTCAGACAGTCAGCATAGACACGTATACATATATGTAGCTTATTGCTATTCTTTGCTACTTTTTGTATATTCGCACACATGTGTCATTATCGCTCGGTCTCTTGACTCTCTCTCGACTATTTTCTGTCTATCTGTTTCTATGTTCCACAATCTCTCTCTCTTTCTTCCCCCGCCTTTAACCTTACCCTCTTGCTTCACCTCTTTTGTCATGTCTAAGGTCACTGGACCACTGAGGTGTAACGTAATGCATAATAATGGGGGAAATCTCTTCTGGGCAACAGGAGGGAATATGTAGGAAATGTTTCTACTTGCACTTGCAATTCCTCTATTGTATCATATTTACCCTGTATATATTCTTATATAGTTACATGTTTTTTGTGAGAGTGAGACACCCTTTATTTAATTTTTGGGATGGATAATACTGTTTTGTTTTTTCAAAAAAGAGTTTTGACTACAAATAGTCTTTTTTCTTTATGACTGATGAGTCTGCATTTTCTGTAAATGCACAAAGTCTTTTTCCTATGTTTGTTTTTCCTTTCCACTGTGTCTCACTGTATGCTATAAATACAATGCCACAATGTTGCTTCCCTAGCTTTGACAAAGACCTCTCGGTCGAAACGCGTCAGCTTAACTAAAATAAACTGTTTCTGGATTTACCTGGAGTGTGGGCACTTTTCTTCTGGCGCGGCGCGGCTGTGTCAGCAAGGATTTATATATAGATACATATATATATATATATATATATATATATATATATATATATATATATATATATATATTCACTGATAAGACCATAGGTTTCAGGGACATTATAGTTAGAAATTAGCATTTAAAAAACCTTTGAAATTCACTGAAAAAACCAAAGGTTTCAGGGATGTTATAGTTAGAAGTTAGCATTTAAAAAACCTTAGAAATTCACTGAAAACCCACAGGTTTCAGGGACATTATAGTTAGATGGACATTTCAGTCGTACAAAACCAGAGAAATTCGGCTGTTATAGTTAGTTGAGTTTTCTTTTCTCTCTGATACTAAATGTCTGGAATACATTACCTTTGCAAATGACGTCTCAGATGATAGTATTATGATTACCTCATTGTCTGCTGCCATTGCTTTACACCCTGTTACGCTTGCTGCCATTATGATAAGTTTAGAACTATCCATAGTGCACTTGCACTGTATGCTTGTTCAAATCAAGGCCAGCTATGGCTTTCTCCACCTTTTGCACTTTAAATTACCATCTATGATTGTTAATAGATGATGAAGTTTATTTAATTTTATTTTTGCACTTGCACTTTTTTCTTCTAATGCTTGCAGCTCTGTCTCAATATTTTCTTATGTCATTTGAATTGTGACTACTGCAATGATGTCTTAGATTTTGGTAATGTTTCTTTTTGACTTTTTTTAAAAAACATTTGTAATCAGTGTAACGCCTTCAATCACTTGGTTTTAAGTGTGTATTTATTTATTTAGATTTCATTTATTATTGGCGCACCGTCAAATGCTCTTAGAATAATGGTTTTAGACTTATGTATTTCTATTAACATACAATTAAATAATTGTAATTATTTGTTGAAAATCCTAACATTACCAATTGCACTAATGCACTTTTTCATTGTCATAGGTATCTGTGCAACTACAGAGTATGTTTTCTATGTTGATTGTGGGAGGCAAGCATTGTAATTACCTTCACCCTATCACTTTTTAAGTTCAAAGTTGATCCCACTGTGTCATGTGATCAAGACCGCGGTTAGCGGTCGAAACGAGTAATGCTGGGCACTTGCCACAGCATATTTTACTGATGCCAGAAATTTGAATAAACGCACTTGAAAGAACTGCACGCTGTGGTCTGTACCTGATTGCTGCCGCTGAGGTGTTGGTTTGGTCAGGATTTGGTATATATATATATATATATATATATATATATATATATATATATATATATATATATATATATATATCTACTGGCGGTCGCCAGTAGATAGTTATAGTTACAACCTATTATCCATAGGAAATCCGCGACATTCTATTTGAAATAACTCTCTTGCCGGTTGACGTATCTTCGCGAAATTTTCAAACTTCGTGGGGCGCTCCGGTCCGCTCCTACCCTGAAAGTCTCGGGGTGATACGTCAAGTGGGGGCCGAGAAAAAGGGGGTCCCAAAACGCGTTTTCCCCATGCATTTTTCCATAGGAAACTTTAGACACGGCTACAGCCCGAACTGCTGAACGGAATTACACCAAATTTGGCAAAGAGGTAGTTCTTGGTTCAGAAAGAACCCTTTTTGTTAAATGGTGTAAATCCGTTCAGTAGTTGCTGAGAAAATCAAAAGTAAAAGTACATATATATCTATGGGCACGGAGGATTCGCGCACCCTGAGCGCACCCTGCGCGCACCGTCCCGATCACGAGCTGCATGTTAATTGGCTGTCAGCTGGCTGTCAACATTCCGATTCAGGAAATGTTGGCAGCCATTTTGTCCTCGGTAGAACCGAGGGACAGAAACAAGTGCGCAAAGCGCACAAAGGGGGCAGGGTAGAAACACCCTGACCCCTAGGTTTGCTCAGGGGTCCCACAAGGACCCCCTGGGCAAAAATAAATAATTTTTTTAAAAAATCGGCAGGATGCGCTCAGGGTGCGCGAATCCTGCCGAAAAAAAATCGAAGCACGGTCTCCGCGCTTCGATGTTAATTGGCCCCCGGGTGGCCCAAGTCCCGGGGGCATGGTGGGGGGATAATTTAATGTGTGGGGGCCTCAAAGGGCCCCCAAGCCCGGGACCGCCACCCCCGGGGCTTTTATTTAAAAATGGTGCGGGAGGGCTCTTCTGCCCTCCCGCAGCCCCGGGACCACCACCTCCCGGGGCTTTTTAAAAATAATTTATAAAACCAGTGTGGGGGCTCCAGCCCCCACACGCCCGGGACCACCACCTCCCCGGGGCTGTGTACTGAATGGGAGGGGGCCGCGCGGCCCCCTCCTGGAGCCCTTGATGGCCCTGGGGACCACCACCCCCAGGGCCGGCTCCTGCAGTGTCCCGGGGTGCCTACCCCCGGGACACTGTAGTTTGATATGGCAGGACGGGAGCCTCGCGGCTCCCGTCCTGCCATAGCAAACTGCTTTGGATATTGGAAGAGAGAGCAGGGAAACCTGCTCTCTCTTCCAATATCCAAAGCCGATTGCTTTCCACATGGGGAGCAGCATGTCAGCTGCTCCCCATGTGGGAACAGCAATGCCGGCTCCCAAGGGACGTGGGGAGCCGGCGGGACTGTGGGGGATTGGGGACCCCCACAGTCCCCAACGGAGAGGGCCAGCCCCGGGGGATGGGGTCCCCGGGGCAAGTAGTGGCCCGGGAGGGGGGCCACGCGGCCCCCCTCCCCAAAAAAGAGAAACATTTTTTTTTTTTTTTAAATGGAAAGGCCGGCCCCGGGAGATGGGGTCCCCGGGGCCTTAAAATGGCCAGAGGAGGGGGGCCACGCTGCCCCCCTCAAAAAATAAATATAGAGGCCATGCCCCGGGGGATGGGGTCCCCGGGGCAAATACAGGCCCAGGGAAGGGGGGCCACGCGGCCCCCTTCCCGTTTTTTTTTTTTTTGGGTAATTTAAAAAAGGGGTAAGGCCCTGGGGGATGGGGTCCCCAGGGCCCAAAAGAGAAAAAGGAAGGGGGCTACACAGCCCCCTTCAGGGACAAAAAAAAAAAACGATCGGGCCCGCAGGCCCCGCCCCCTTACTTCACCACTCTGCAAACGCGCCCCCTGGCGCGTTTGCAGAGGGGGAACAAATTCACCTTGAATACTGGGGGTCCCTGGGGGCCAACTAGCCCACCAGGAACCTCCAGTATGCGCCAGGGGCTGCCTTGCAGAGACGTGTAGAGAGGCCACACCCCTTTTACACCTCTCTGCAACGCAGCTCTGTGGCGCTTTTGGAGGTATATGGTGGGCTAGTTGGACTCCGGGGACCCTCAGGATTCAAGGGGACTTAATCCCCCAACTTAAAACGCGCCACGGGGCGCGTTTGCACAGTGGTGAAGGGAGGGGCGGGGCTTCAGGTGACATGTGTGCAAACAGGCCCCGTGGCGCGTTTTAAGATGGGGAATTAAATCCCCTTCAATCCTGAGGGTCCCTGGGGGCCAACTAGCCCAACAGGTACATCCAGAATGCGCCACAGAGCTGCGTTGCAGAGAGGTGTAAAAGGGGTGTGGCCTCTCTACACGTCTCTGCAACGCAGCCCCTGGCGCATATTGGAGGTTCCTGGTGGTCTAGTTGGCCCCTAGGGACCCTCAGGATTCAAGGGGACTTAATCCCCCAACTTAAAACGCGCCACGGGGCGCGTTTGCAAAGATGTCACCTCAGGCCCCGCCCCTCCCTTCACCATTGTGCAAATATTCCTCTAAAATCAGCCGAAATAGGAATTCCGATTTACTCACCTGTTATAAGGAGAGACCTCAGTGCTGTATCTTTCAGCCCAGTACTGGTCCTGAAAAGTAATTTTAACCGTACTTACCAGTAACTTGAATTTCCTTCCATAGGCTAACATTGACTGGTTTCACTTGGAAATTCTTCTAAGTGTGGAGTTTTGGAACTTTAAAATATTCCTCTAAAATCAGCCGAAATACGAATTCCGATTTACTCACCTGTTATCAGGAGAGACCTCAGTGCTGCATCTTTCAGCCCAGTACTGGTCCTGAAAAGTAATTTTAACCGTACTTACCGGTAACTTGAATTTCCTTCATAGGCTAACATTGACTGGTTTCACTTGGAAATTCTTCTAAGTGTGGAGTTTTGGAACTTTAAAATATTCCTCTAAAATCAGCCGAAATACGAATTCCGATTTACTCACCTGTTATCAGGAGAGACCTCAGTGCTGCATCTTTCAGCCCAGTACTGATCCTGAAAAGTAATTTTAACCGTACTTACCGGTAACTTGAATTTCCTTCATAGGCTAACATTGACTGGTTTCACTTGGAAATTCTTCTAAGTGTTGATTTTTGAAACATACAAATATTCCTCTAAAATCAGCCGAAATCCGAATTCCGATTTACTCACCTGTTATCAGGAGAGACCTCAGTGCTGCATCTTTCAGCCCAGTACTGGTCCTGAAAAGTAATTTTAACCGTACTTACCAGTAACTTGAATTTCCTTCCATAGGCTAACATTGACTGGTTTCACTTGGAAATTCTTCTAAGTGTGGAGTTTTGGAACTTTAAAATATTCCTCTAAAATCAGCCGAAATACGAATTCCGATTTACTCACCTGTTATCAGGAGAGACCTCAGTGCTGCATGTTTCAGCCCAGTACTGATCCTCAAAAGTAATTTTAACCGTACTTACCGGTAACTTGAATTTCCTTCATAGGCTAACATTGACTGGTTTTCAGCAAAAAGTTTCAAAGAGTTGATTTTCACAAACTACAAATATTCCTTAAAAATCGCCTGTATGACTTAAACGCATTCTTTCAACTGTTTACAGGAGATGCACCAGTGCTGGATCCAGGATCCAACACTGAGTAAGAAAAAGTAACGATAACAGTTTTTACCTGCTAAGTGAATTTCCTTCCATAGGATAACATTGGTGATTCTATGAGAAAAAGTTTCTAAGTGTCAACTTTTAAAATACAATAATATTCCTTAAAAATCACGACTGTAACCAAAACGCTTTTACTCAACTGTTTACAGGAGATGTACCAGGACTGAATCTAGGATCCAGTCCTGTGGTTAGAAAAGTAATCCATAAAGTAACTAATTGCATTTAACTAGAAATTCACATTGAGCTGAATGTTGCATTGTGTTTGAAAATGTGTTGCCCATTGCAACAACTGTAACTACTGTACTTAAAAGTCTATTGCCTATCTGCAAAGTATTTAAACTAAAGTAATTCATTAAGAGAAAGTATTTTTTGTAATGTAATGTATAATGTAATTACAATGTAATTTAAAAAATAAAATATGTAAAAAAAAATTGTTTCTAAAAATGTAGTAAATCAGTATGAAAAAAATTAATATAACAATTAATACATTTAAAAATTTTCATTTACAAAACCTTTGAAATTCACTAAAAAAACGTAGGTTTCAGGCACGTTATAGTTAGAAATTAGCATTTAAAAAACCTTTGAAATTCACTGAAAAAACCATAGGTTTCAGACACGTTATAGTTACAAATTAGCATTTAAAAAACCTTTGAAATTCACTGAAAAACCATAGGTTTCAGACACGTTATAGTTACAAATTAGCATTTAAAAACCTTTGAAATTCACTGAAAAAACCATAGGTTTTAGGGACAGTTATAGTTACTTGGACATTGCACTCGTACAAAACCCGTGAAATTCCCCCGTTATAGTTAGTTCAGCTAACTATAACTCGCGCCCCGCAATGCACTGCTGATGACGTCACATATTACATCACTCTTGACATGGTCAGTGACATCACTGATGACATCACTGATGACATCTCAAATGACATCACTGATGACATCATCCACGTGATAATCTGATGCACCTCCTCACACCCTAATATAACCTTTGATACACCCACTCTAAATTACAGACTGCCATTCGCAAAACCATAGACACTCCAACACCAATAACTACATACCCACTCACTGATTCTTAGGTCTACACACACACATCCACTCACTCACCCGTACAGTCACTCATACTTACGGTCACTCAGTACAGGACTATCATATGCACTCATACTCCTATATAGACACTCAAACACCGCCACTCATCCATAGAGGTACTCACACACCTAGTCAGTCATGCAAATAATTAAACACACTACCATTTACTCACCTATACAGTTATACACACACCACCCCACTTACTCATACAAATACTAGCACATTCTTATGCTCTTATACAATCACTGATACAAGCACACACTCATCCATACAGCCACTATCACAATCAGTCACTCTCGCTTATAGCTATTTATATACTCCAACACACATATATACTGCCTTTCACATATGTAGTTACTCACACATGTACCACTGGGACATACATTCACTCACTAACACACCCTTACACACACTTACCCACCCATAAAGTCTATCACAGATGCACTCTTGAAACCATCCACCCAGTGAATCACCCACTCACACATCTATGCACAGAGTTGCACACACCCCTCCCACACAAACACTCAGGCACCCATACAGATACTCAGACAAGCATTCAATAACTCATATAGACACTCATTTAGCTATTCACAAACACATGCAGCCACTTACACAGCAACAGACAGACAGATACAGACATTCACCCAGTTTAGTCACTAACCCATGCATTCAGTAAGATACGTTAAATCACTCACTTATAGAGTCAGTCACGCACCTACTAAATCATCCATACAGACACTTACACACCCACTCATTCTTCAATACGTCTTTTCCTATATATAATAAAAATATTTAAACTTTACAGAAACACACAGTCACTGGATGATGTCATCAGTGATGTCATTTGACATGTCATCAGTGATGTCATCAGTGATGTCACTGACCATGTCATGAGTGATGTAATATGTGACGTCATCAGCAGTGCATGCAGGGCGCGAGTTATAGTTAGCTGAACTAACTATAACGGGGAATTTCACGGGTTTTGTACGAGTGCAATGTCTAGTAACTATAACTGTCCCTAAAACCTATGGTTTTTTCAGTGAATTTCAAAGGTTTTTAAATGCTAATTTGTAACTATAACGTGTCTGAAACCTATGGTTTTTTCAGTGAATATATATATATATATATATATATATATATATATATATATTCACTGAAAAAACCATAGGTTTCAGGGACGTTATAGTTACAAATTAGCATTTAAAAACCTTTGAAATTCACTGAAAAAACTATAGGTTTTAGGGACAGTTATAGTTAGTTGGACATTGCACTCGTACAAAACCCGTGAAATTCCCCGTTATAGTTAGTCCAGCTAACTATAACTCGCGCCCCGCAATGCACTGCTGATGACGTCACATATTACATCACTCATGACATGGTCAGTGACATCACTGATGACATCACTGATGACATCTCAAATGACATCACTGATGACATCATCCACGTGATAATCTGATGCACCTCCTCACACCCTAATATAACCTTTGATACACCCACTCTAAATTACAGACTGCCATTCGCAAAACCATAGACACTCCAACACCAATAACTACATACCCACTCACTGATTCTTAGGTCTACGCACACATCCACTCACTCACCCGTACAGTCACTCATACTTACGGTCACTCAGTACAGGACTATCATATGCACTCATACTCCTATATAGACACTCAAACACCGCCACTCATCCATAGAGGTACTCACACACCTAGTCAGTCATGCAAATAATTAAACACACTACCATTTACTCACCTATACAGTTATACACACACCAGATCACTTACTCATACAAATAGTAGCACATTCTTACGCTCTTATACAATCACTGATACAAGCACACACTCATCCATACAGCCACTATCACAATCACTCACTCTCGCTTATAGCTATTTATATACTCCAACACACATATATACTGCCTTTCACATATGTAGTTACTCACACATGTACCACTGGGACATACATTCACTCACTAACACACTCTTACACACACTTACCCACCCATACAGTCTATCACAGTTGCACTCTTGAAACCATCCACCCAGTGAATCACCCACTCACACATCTATGCACAGAGTTGCACACACCCCTCCCACACAAACACTCAGGCACCCATACAGATACTCAGACAAGCATTCAATAACTCATATAGACACTCATGTAGCTATTCACAAACACATGCAGCCACTTACACAGCAACAGACAGACGGATACAGACATTCACCCAGTTTAGTCACTAACCCATGCATTCAGTAAGATACGTTAAATCACTCACTTATAGAGTCAGTCACGCACCTACTAAATCATCCATACAGACACTTACACACCCACTCATTCTTCAATACGTCTTTTCCTATATATATTAAAAATATTTAAACTTTACAGAAACACACAGTAACTGGATGATGTCATCAGTGATGTCATCAGTGATGTCATTTGAGATGTCATCAGTGATGTCATCAGTGATGTCACTGACCATGTCATGAGTGATGTAATATGTGACGTCATCAGCAGTGCATTGCGGGGGCGCGAGTTATAGTTAGCTGGACTAACTATAACGGGGGAATTTCACGGGTTTTGTACGAGTGCAATGTCCAACTAACTATAACTGTCCCTAAAACCTATGGTTTTTTCAGTGAATTTCAAAGGTTTTTTAAATGCTAATTTGTATCTATAACGTCCCTGAAACCTATGGTTTTTTCAGTGAATTTCAAAGGTTTTTTAAATGCTAATTTGTAACTATAACGTGTCTGAAACCTATGGTTTTTTCAGTGAATATATATATATATTATCTACTGGCGGTCGCCAGTAGATAGTTATAGTTACAACCTATTATCCATAGGAAATCCACGACATTCTATTTGAAATAACTCTCTTGCCGGTTGATGTATCTTCGCGAAATTTTCAAACTTCGTGGGGCGCTCCGGTCCGCTCCTACCCTGAAAGTCTCGGGGTGATACGTCAAGCGGGGGCCGAGAAAAAGGGGGTCCCAAAACGCGTTTTCCCCATGCATTTTTCCATAGGAAACTTTAGACACGGCTACAGCCCGAACTGCTGAACGGAATTACACCAAATTTGGCAAAGAGGTAGTTCTTGGTTCAGAAAGAACCCTTTTGTTAAATGGTGTAAATCCGTTCAGTAGTTGCTGAGAAAATCAAAAGTAAAAGTACATATATATCTATGGGCACGGAGGATTCGCGCACCCTGAGCGCACCCTGCGCGCACCGTCCCGATCACGAGCTGCATGTTAATTGGCTGTCAGCTGGCTGTCAACATTCCGATTCAGGAAATGTTGGCAGCCATTTTGTCCCTCGGTAGAACCGAGGGACAGAAACAAGTGCGCAAAGCGCACAAAGGGGGCAGGGTAGAAACACCCTGACCCCTAGGCTTGCTCAGGGGTCCCACAAGGACCCCCTGGGCAAAAAAATAATAATTTTTTTTAAAAAATCGGCAGGATGCGCTCAGGGTGCGCGAATCCTGCCGAAAAATCGAAGCGCGGTCTCCCGCGCTTCGATAGTACTGGCCCTCGGGTGGCCCAAGTCCCGGGGGCATGGTGGGGGGGATAATTTAATGTGTGGGGGCCTCAAGGGCTCCCCAAGCCCCGGGGACTGCCACCCCTGGGGCTTTTATTTAAAAATGGTGCGGGAGGGCTCTTCTGCCCTCCCGCAGCCCCGGGACCACCACCTCCCCGGGGCTTTTTTAAAATAATTTATAAAACCAGTGCTGGGGGGCTCCAGCCCCCCACACGCCCGGGGACCGCCACCTCCCCGGTGCACTAAACATTTTAATATGGGGGTCCGTTACGGACCCCCAGAGCCCCGGGGACCACCACCTCCCCGGGGCTGTGTACTGAATGGGAGGGGGCCGCGCGGCCCCCTCCTGGAGCCCTTGATGGCCCTGGGGACCACCACCCCCCAGGGCCGGCTCCTGCAGTGTCCCGGGGTGCCTACCCCGGGACACTGTAGTTTGCTATGGCAGGACGGGAGCCTCGCGGCTCCCGTCCTGCCATAGCAAACTGCTTTGGATATTGGAAGAGAGAGCAGGGAAACCTGCCTCTCTTCCAATATCCAAAGCCGATTGCTTCTCCACATGGGGAGCAGCATGTCAGCTGCTCCCCATGTGGGAACAGCAATGCCGGCTCCCAAGGGACGTGGGGAGCCGGCGGGACTGTGGGGGATTGGGGACCCCCCACAGTCCCCAACGGAGAGGGCCAGCCCCGGGGGATGGGGTCCCCGGGGCAAGTAGTGGCTCGGGAGGGGGCCACGCGGCCCCCTCCCCAAAAAAAGAGAAACATTTTTTTTTTTTTAAATGGAAAGGCCGGCCCCGGGAGATGGGGTCCCCGGGGCCTTAAAATGGCCAGAGGAGGGGGGCCACGCTGCCCCCCTCAAAAAATAAATATAGAGGCCATGCCCCGGGGGATGGGGTCCCCGGGGCAAATACAGGCCCAGGGAAGGGGGGCCACGCGGCCCCCTTCCCGTTTTTTTTTTTTTTGGTAATTAAAAAAAGGGGTAAGGCCCTGGGGGATGGGGTCCCCAGGGCCCAAAAACAGAAAAAAGGAAGGGGGGCCACACAGCCCCCCTTCAGGGGACAAAAAAAACAAAAAACAAAAACGATCGGGCCCGCAGGCCCCGCCCCTTACTTCACCACTCTGCAAACGCGCCCCTGGCGCGTTTGCAGAGGGGAACAAATTCACCTTGAATACTGGGGGTCCCTGGGGGCCAACTAGCCCACCAGGAACCTCCAGTATGCGCCAGGGGCTGCCTTGCAGAGACGTTTAGAGAGGCCACACCCCTTTTACACCTCTCTGCAATGCAGCTCTGTGGCGCTTTTTGGAGGTATATGGTGGGCTAGTTGGACTCCGGGGACCCTCAGGATTCAAGGGGACTTAATCCCCCAACTTAAAACGCGCCACGGGGCGCGTTTGCACAGTGGTGAAGGGAGGGGGCGGGGCTTCAGGTGACATGTGTGCAAACAGGCCCCGTGGCGCGTTTTAAGATGGGGAATTAAATCCCTTCAATCCTGAGGGTCCCTGAGGGCCAACTAGCCCAACAGGTACATCCAGAATGCGCCACAGAGCTGCGTTGCAGAGAGGTGTAAAAGGGGTGTGGCCTCTCTACACGTCTCTGCAACGCAGCCCCTGGCGCATATTGGAGGTTCCTGGTGGTCTAGTTGGCCCCTAGGGACCCTCAGGATTCAAGGGGACTTAATCCCCCAACTTAAAACGCGCCACGGGGCGCGTTTGCAAAGATGTCACCTCAGGCCCCGCCCCTCCCTTCACCATTGTGCAAATATTCCTCTAAAATCAGCCGAAATAGGAATTCCGATTTACTCACCTGTTATAAGGAGAGACCTCAGTGCTGTATCTTTCAGCCCAGTACTGGTCCTGAAAAGTAATTTTAACCGTACTTACCAGTAACTTGAATTTCCTTCCATAGGCTAACATTGACTGGTTTCACTTGGAAATTCTTCTAAGTGTGGAGTTTTGGAACTTTAAAATATTCCTCTAAAATCAGCCGAAATACGAATTCCGATTTACTCACCTGTTATCAGGAGAGACCTCAGTGCTGCATCTTTCAGCCCAGTACTGGTCCTGAAAAGTAATTTTAACCGTACTTACCGGTAACTTGAATTTCCTTCATAGGCTAACATTGACTGGTTTCACTTGGAAATTCTTCTAAGTGTGGAGTTTTGGAACTTTAAAATATTCCTCTAAAATCAGCCGAAATACGAATTCCGATTTACTCACCTGTTATCAGGAGAGACCTCAGTGCTGCATCTTTAAGCCCAGTACTGATCCTGAAAAGTAATTTTAACCGTACTTACCGGTAACTTGAATTTCCTTCATAGGCTAACATTGACTGGTTTCACTTGGAAATTCTTCTAAGTGTGGAGTTTTGGAACTTTAAAATATTCCTCTAAAATCAGCCGAAATACGAATTCCGATTTACTCACCTGTTATCAGGAGAGACCTCAGTGCTGCATCTTTCAGCCCAGTACTGATCCTGAAAAGTAATTTTAACCGTACTTACCGGTAACTTGAATTTCCTTCATAGGCTAACATTGACTGGTTTCACTTGGAAATTCTTCTAAGTGTTGATTTTTGAAACATACAAATATTCCTCTAAAATCAGCCGAAATCCGAATTCCGATTTACTCACCTGTTATCAGGAGAGACCTCAGTGCTGCATCTTTCAGCCCAGTACTGGTCCTGAAAAGTAATTTTAACCGTACTTACCAGTAACTTGAATTTCCTTCCATAGGCTAACATTGACTGGTTTCACTTGGAAATTCTTCTAAGTGTGGAGTTTTGGAACTTTAAAATATTCCTCTAAAATCAGCCGAAATACGAATTCCGATTTACTCACCTGTTATCAGGAGAGACCTCAGTGCTGCATGTTTCAGCCCAGTACTGATCCTCAAAAGTAATTTTAACCGTACTTACCGGTAACTTGAATTTCCTTCATAGGCTAACATTGACTGGTTTTCAGCAAAAAAGTTTCAAAGAGTTGATTTTCACAAACTACAAATATTCCTTAAAAATCGCCTGTATGACTTAAACGCATTCTTTCAACTGTTTACAGGAGATGCACCAGTGCTGGATCCAGGATCCAACACTGAGTAAGAAAAAGTAACGATAACAGTTTTTACCTGCTAAGTGAATTTCCTTCCATAGGATAACATTGGTGATTCTATGAGAAAAAGTTTCTAAGTGTCAACTTTTAAAATACAATAATATTCCTTAAAAATCACGACTGTAACCAAAACGCTTTTACTCAACTGTTTACAGGAGATGTACCAGGACTGAATCTAGGATCCAGTCCTGTGGTTAGAAAAGTAATCCATAAAGTAACTAATTGCATTTAACTAGAAATTCACATTGAGCTGAATGTTGCATTGTGTTTGAAAATGTGTTGCCCATTGCAACAACTGTAACTACTGTACTTAAAAGTCTATTGCCTATCTGCAAAGTATTTAAACTAAAGTAATTCATTAAGAGAAAGTATTTTTTGTAATGTAATGTATAATGTAATTACAATGTAATTTAAAAAATAAAATATGTAAAAAAAATTGTTTCTAAAAATGTAGTAAATCAGTATGAAAAAAATTAATATAACAATTAATACATTTAAAAATTTTCATTTACAAAACCTTTGAAATTCACTAAAAAAACGTAGGTTTCAGGCACGTTATAGTTAGAAATTAGCATTTAAAAAACCTTTGAAATTCACTGAAAAAACCATAGGTTTCAGACACGTTATAGTTACAAATTAGCATTTAAAAAACCTTTGAAATTCACTGAAAAAACCATAGGTTTCAGACACGTTATAGTTACAAATTAGCATTTAAAAAACCTTTGAAATTCACTGAAAAAACCATAGGTTTTAGGGACAGTTATAGTTACTTGGACATTGCACTCGTACAAAACCCGTGAAATTCCCCGTTATAGTTAGTTCAGCTAACTATAACTCGCGCCCCACAATGCACTGCTGATGACGTCACATATTACATCACTCATGACATGGTCAGTGACATCACTGATGACATCACTGATGACATCTCAAATGACATCACTGATGACATCATCCACGTGATAATCTGATGCACCTCCTCACACCCTAATATAACCTTTGATACACCCACTCTAAATTACAGACTGCCATTCGCAAAACCATAGACACTCCAACACCAATAACTACATACCCACTCACTGATTCTTAGGTCTACGCACACATCCACTCACTCACCCGTACAGTCACTCATACTTACGGTCACTCAGTACAGGACTATCATATGCACTCATACTCCTATATAGACACTCAAACACCGCCACTCATCCATAGAGGTACTCACACACCTAGTCAGTCATGCAAATAATTAAACACACTACCATTTACTCACCTATACAGTTATACACACACCAGATCACTTACTCATACAAATAGTAGCACATTCTTACGCTCTTATACAATCACTGATACAAGCACACACTCATCCATACAGCCACTATCACAATCACTCACTCTCGCTTATAGCTATTTATATACTCCAACACACATATATACTGCCTTTCACATATGTAGTTACTCACACATGTACCACTGGGACATACATTCACTCACTAACACACTCTTACACACACTTACCCACCCATACAGTCTATCACAGTTGCACTCTTGAAACCATCCACCCAGTGAATCACCCACTCACACATCTATGCACAGAGTTGCACACACCCCTCCCACACAAACACTCAGGCACCCATACAGATACTCAGACAAGCATTCAATAACTCATATAGACACTCATGTAGCTATTCACAAACACATGCAGCCACTTACACAGCAACAGACAGACGGATACAGACATTCACCCAGTTTAGTCACTAACCCATGCATTCAGTAAGATACGTTAAATCACTCACTTATAGAGTCAGTCACGCACCTACTAAATCATCCATACAGACACTTACACACCCACTCATTCTTCAATACGTCTTTTCCTATATATATTAAAAATATTTAAACTTTACAGAAACACACAGTAACTGGATGATGTCATCAGTGATGTCATCAGTGATGTCATTTGAGATGTCATCAGTGATGTCATCAGTGATGTCACTGACCATGTCATGAGTGATGTAATATGTGACGTCATCAGCAGTGCATTGCGGGGCGCGAGTTATAGTTAGCTGGACTAACTATAACGGGGGAATTTCACGGGTTTTGTACGAGTGCAATGTCCAACTAACTATAACTGTCCCTAAAACCTATGGTTTTTTCAGTGAATTTCAAAGGTTTTTTAAATGCTAATTTGTATCTATAACGTCCCTGAAACCTATGGTTTTTTCAGTGAATTTCAAAGGTTTTTTAAATGCTAATTTGTAACTATAACGTGTCTGAAACCTATGGTTTTTTCAGTGAATATATATATATATTATCTACTGGCGGTCGCCAGTAGATAGTTATAGTTACAACCTATTATCCATAGGAAATCCACGACATTCTATTTGAAATAACTCTCTTGCCGGTTGATGTATCTTCGCGAAATTTTCAAACTTCGTGGGGCGCTCCGGTCCGCTCCTACCCTGAAAGTCTCGGGGTGATACGTCAAGCGGGGGCCGAGAAAAAAGGGGGGTCCCAAAACGCGTTTTCCCCATGCATTTTTCCATAGGAAACTTTAGACACGGCTACAGCCCGAACTGCTGAACGGAATTACACCAAATTTGGCAAAGAGGTAGTTCTTGGTTCAGAAAGAACCCTTTTTGTTAAATGGTGTAAATCCGTTCAGTAGTTGCTGAGAAAATCAAAAGTAAAAGTACATATATATCTATGGGCACGGAGGATTCGCGCACCCTGAGCGCACCCTGCGCGCACCGTCCCGATCACGAGCTGCATGTTAATTGGCTGTCAGCTGGCTGTCAACATTCCGATTCAGGAAATGTTGGCAGCCATTTTGTCCCTCGGTAGAACCGAGGGACAGAAACAAGTGCGCAAAGCGCACAAAGGGGGCAGGGTAGAAACACCCTGACCCCCTAGGTTTGCTCAGGGGGTCCCACAAGGACCCCCTGGGCAAAAAAATAATAATTTTTTTTTAAAAAATCGGCAGGATGCGCTCAGGGTGCGCGAATCCTGCCGAAAAAAAAAAAATCGAAGCGCGGTCTCCCGCGCTTCGATGTTAATTGGCCCCCGGGTGGCCCAAGTCCCGGGGGCATGGTGGGGGGGGGGATAATTTAATGTGTGGGGGGCCTCAAAGGGCCCCCCAAGCCCCGGGGACTGCCACCCCCTGGGGCTTTTATTTAAAAATGGTGCGGGAGGGCTCTTCTGCCCTCCCGCAGCCCCGGGGACCACCACCTCCCCGGGGCTTTTTTTAAAATAATTTATAAAACCAGTGTTGGGGGGGCTCCAGCCCCCCCACACGCCCCGGGGACCGCCACCTCCCCGGTGCACTAAACATTTTAATATGGGGGTCCGTTACGGACCCCAGAGCCCCGGGGACCACCACCTCCCCGGGGCTGTGTACTGAATGGGAGGGGGCCGCGCGGCCCCCTCCTGGAGCCCTTGATGGCCCTGGGGACCACCACCCCCAGGGCCGGCTCCTGCAGTGTCCCGGGGTGCCTACCCCCGGGACACTGTAGTTTGCTATGGCAGGACGGGAGCCTCGCGGCTCCCGTCCTGCCATAGCAAACTGCTTTGGATATTGGAAGAGAGAGCAGGGAAACCTGCTCTCTCTTCCAATATCCAAAGCCGATTGCTTCTCCACATGGGGAGCAGCATGTCAGCTGCTCCCCATGTGGAACAGCAATGCCGGCTCCCAAGGGACGTGGGGAGCCGGCGGGACTGTGGGTGGATTGGGGACCCCCACAGTCCCCAACGGAGAGGGCCAGCCCCGGGGGATGGGGTCCCCGGGGCAAGTAGTGGCTCGGGAGGGGGGCCACGCGGCCCCCTCCCCAAAAAAGAGAAACATTTTTTTTTTTTTTAAATGGAAAGGCCGGCCCCGGGAGATGGGGTCCCCGGGGCCTTAAAATGGCCAGAGGAGGGGGCCACGCTGCCCCCTCAAAAAATAAATATAGAGGCCATGCCCCGGGGGATGGGGTCCCCGGGGCAAATACAGGCCCAAGGAAGGGGGCCACGCGGCCCCCTTCCCGTTTTTTTTTTTTGGTAATTTAAAAAAGGGGTAAGGCCCTGGGGGATGGGGTCCCCAGGGCCCAAAAAGAGAAAAAGGAAGGGGGCCACACAGCCCCCTTCAGGGGACAAAAAAAAACAAAAAACAAAAAAACGATCGGGCCCGCAGGCCCCGCCCCCTTACTTCACCACTCTGCAAACGCGCCCCCTGGCGCGTTTGCAGAGGGGGAACAAATTCACCTTGAATACTGGGGGTCCCTGGGGGCCAACTAGCCCACCAGGAACCTCCAGTATGCGCCAGGGGGCTGCCTTGCAGAGACGTTTAGAGAGGCCACACCCCTTTTACACCTCTCTGCAATGCAGCTCTGTGGCGCTTTTGGAGGTATATGGTGGGCTAGTTGGACTCCGGGGACCCTCAGGATTCAAGGGGACTTAATCCCCCAACTTAAAACGCGCCACGGGGCGCGTTTGCACAGTGGTGAAGGGAGGGGGCGGGGCTTCAGGTGACATGTGTGCAAACAGGCCCCGTGGCGCGTTTTAAGATGGGGAATTAAATCCCCTTCAATCCTGAGGGTCCCTGGGGCCAACTAGCCCAACAGGTACATCCAGAATGCGCCACAGAGCTGCGTTGCAGAGAGGTGTAAAGGGGTGTGGCCTCTCTACACGTCTCTGCAACGCAGCCCCTGGCGCATATTGGAGGTTCCTGGTGGTCTAGTTGGCCCCTAGGGACCCTCAGGATTCAAGGGGACTTAATCCCCCAACTTAAAACGCGCCACGGGGCGCGTTTGCAAAGATGTCACCTCAGGCCCCGCCCCCTCCCTTCACCATTGTGCAAATATTCCTCTAAAATCAGCCGAAATAGGAATTCCGATTTACTCACCTGTTATAAGGAGAGACCTCAGTGCTGTATCTTTCAGCCCAGTACTGGTCCTGAAAAGTAATTTTAACCGTACTTACCAGTAACTTGAATTTCCTTCCATAGGCTAACATTGACTGGTTTCACTTGGAAATTCTTCTAAGTGTGGAGTTTTGGAACTTTAAAATATTCCTCTAAAATCAGCCGAAATACGAATTCCGATTTACTCACCTGTTATCAGGAGAGACCTCAGTGCTGCATCTTTCAGCCCAGTACTGGTCCTGAAAAGTAATTTTAACCGTACTTACCGGTAACTTGAATTTCCTTCATAGGCTAACATTGACTGGTTTCACTTGGAAATTCTTCTAAGTGTGGAGTTTTGGAACTTTAAAATATTCCTCTAAAATCAGCCGAAATACGAATTCCGATTTACTCACCTGTTATCAGGAGAGACCTCAGTGCTGCATCTTTAAGCCCAGTACTGATCCTGAAAAGTAATTTTAACCGTACTTACCGGTAACTTGAATTTCCTTCATAGGCTAACATTGACTGGTTTCACTTGGAAATTCTTCTAAGTGTGGAGTTTTGGAACTTTAAAATATTCCTCTAAAATCAGCCGAAATACGAATTCCGATTTACTCACCTGTTATCAGGAGAGACCTCAGTGCTGCATCTTTCAGCCCAGTACTGATCCTGAAAAGTAATTTTAACCGTACTTACCGGTAACTTGAATTTCCTTCATAGGCTAACATTGACTGGTTTCACTTGGAAATTCTTCTAAGTGTTGATTTTTGACACATACAAATATTCCTCTAAAATCAGCCGAAATCCGAATTCCGATTTACTCACCTGTTATCAGGAGAGACCTCAGTGCTGCATCTTTCAGCCCAGTACTGGTCCTGAAAAGTAATTTTAACCGTACTTACCAGTAACTTGAATTTCCTTCCATAGGCTAACATTGACTGGTTTCACTTGGAAATTCTTCTAAGTGTGGAGTTTTGGAACTTTAAAATATTCCTCTAAAATCAGCCGAAATACGAATTCCGATTTACTCACCTGTTATCAGGAGAGACCTCAGTGCTGCATGTTTCAGCCCAGTACTGATCCTCAAAAGTAATTTTAACCGTACTTACCGGTAACTTGAATTTCCTTCATAGGCTAACATTGACTGGTTTTCAGCAAAAAAGTTTCAAAGTGTTGATTTTCACAAACTACAAATATTCCTTAAAAATCGCCTGTATGACTTAAACGCATTCTTTCAACTGTTTACAGGAGATGCACCAGTGCTGGATCCAGGATCCAACACTGAGTAAGAAAAAGTAACGATAACAGTTTTTACCTGCTAAGTGAATTTCCTTCCATAGGATAACATTGGTGATTCTATGAGAAAAAGTTTCTAAGTGTCAACTTTTAAAATACAATAATATTCCTTAAAAATCACGACTGTAACCAAAACGCTTTTACTCAACTGTTTACAGGAGATGTACCAGGACTGAATCTAGGATCCAGTCCTGTGGTTAGAAAAGTAATCCATAAAGTAACTAATTGCATTTAACTAGAAATTCACATTGAGCTGAATGTTGCATTGTGTTTGAAAATGTGTTGCCCATTGCAACAACTGTAACTACTGTACTTAAAAGTCTATTGCCTATCTGCAAAGTATTTAAACTAAAGTAATTCATTAAGAGAAAGTATTTTTTGTAATGTAATGTATAATGTAATTACAATGTAATTTAAAAATAAAATATGTAAAAAAAAATTGTTTCTAAAAATGTAGTAAATCAGTATGAAAAAAATTAATATAACAATTAATACATTTAAAAATTGTCATTTACAAAACCTTTGAAATTCACTAAAAAAACCGTAGGTTTCAGGCACGTTATAGTTAGAAATTAGCATTTAAAAAACCTTTGAAATTCACTGAAAAAACCATAGGTTTCAGACACGTTATAGTTACAAATTAGCATTTAAAAAACCTTTGAAATTCACTGAAAAAACCATAGGTTTCAGACACGTTATAGTTACAAATTAGCATTTAAAAAACCTTTGAAATTCACTGAAAAAACCATAGGTTTTAGGGACAGTTATAGTTACTTGGACATTGCACTCGTACAAAACCCGTGAAATTCCCCCGTTATAGTTAGTTCAGCTAACTATAACTCGCGCCCCCGCAATGCACTGCTGATGACGTCACATATTACATCACTGATGACATGGTCAGTGACATCACTGATGACATCACTGATGACATCTCAAATGACATCACTGATGACATCATCCACGTGATAATCTGATGCACCTCCTCTCACCCTAATATAACCTTTGATACACCCACTCTAAATTACAGACTGCCATTCGCAAAACCATAGACACTCCAACACCAATAACTACATACCCACTCACTGATTCTTAGGTCTACACACACACATCCACTCACTCACCCGTACAGTCACTCATACTTACGGTCACTCAGTACAGGACTATCATATGCACTCATACTCCTATATAGACACTCAAACACCGCCACTCATCCATAGAGGTACTCACACACCTAGTCAGTCATGCAAATAATTAAACACACTACCATTTACTCACCTATACAGTTATACACACACCACCCCACTTACTCATACAAATACTAGCACATTCTTACGCTCTTATACAATCACTGATACAAGCACACACTCATCCATACAGCCACTATCACAATCAGTCACTCTCGCTTATAGCTATTTATATACTCCAACACACATATATACTGCCTTTCACATATGTAGTTACTCACACATGTACCACTGGGACATACATTCACTCACTAACACACTCTTACACACACTTACCCACCCATAAAGTCTATCACAGATGCACTCTTGAAACCATCCACCCAGTGAATCACCCACTCACACATCTATGCACAGAGTTGCACACACCCCTCCCACACAAACACTCAGGCACCCATACAGATACTCAGACAAGCATTCAATAACTCATATAGACACTCATTTAGCTATTCACAAACACATGCAGCCACTTACACAGCAACAGACAGACAGATACAGACATTCACCCAGTTTAGTCACTAACCCATGCATTCAGTAAGATACGTTAAATCACTCACTTATAGAGTCAGTCACGCACCTACTAAATCATCCATACAGACACTTACACACCCACTCATTCTTCAATACGTCTTTTCCTATATATATTAAAAATATTTAAACTTTACAGAAACACACAGTCACTGGATGATGTCATCAGTGATGTCATTTGAGATGTCATCAGTGATGTCATCAGTGATGTCACTGACCATGTCATGAGTGATGTAATATGTGACGTCATCAGCAGTGCATTGCGGGGCGCGAGTTATAGTTAGCTGAACTAACTATAACGGGGGAATTTCACGGGTTTTGTACGAGTGCAATGTCCAAGTAACTATAACTGTCCCTAAAACCTATGTTTTTTTCAGTGAATATATATATGTATGTATGTATGTATGTATGTATATATGTATATATATATATATATATATATATATATATATATATATATATATATATATATATATATATCCATCCATGAACGCAGTTCGGCTAAACCCAAGACTCATTAATCACGGCGGGCAACACGGCAGGGGAAGCCAACCCCTAATATCCACACAAGTCCAATGAAATAGAATATAAGAAAACACTGGAGCCGCGGCCACTATTCCAAGCGTGTTTATTGCAACACTAGGTCCCGACGCGTTTCGGAGTTGCGTCACTCCTTTCTCACGAGCAAAGCTTAGTGCATCATTAGTTTCTTTTAAAGAAGCAAGTGCTCATATTTGTGCCATAAACATAAACGACATACTGGTGTTCGTCATCTAAGTCAATAAAGTTGTAAATGTTGTTATACATAATTTTGGGGAAATGCAGGTAAATGTTAACATTGCTACACCCATATCAAGAAAAATA
Organism: Calotriton arnoldi; assembly: GCA_963921515.1. NCBI lineage: Eukaryota > Metazoa > Chordata > Amphibia > Caudata > Salamandridae > Calotriton > Calotriton arnoldi. The sequence goes on from CAWUFW010003709.1 coordinate 1,426,866, forward strand.
CATGAAAGTGAAATATATATAACATGTATAAAGTCATGCCGCAACAAAGCTTAAATCGGCATAACTGCATATACGCGCTATCACATTTATATGATACCCTGTGAAACACTGCAATGGATCGAGCAGTGTCATTCCAATCTGATGCTTAAATCTTCATTACTGCATATACGCGCTATCACATTTACATGGTAACCTGAAAAACGCTGCAATGGATCGAGCAGTGTCATTCCAATCTGCCAAAGTTTAACTAAAATAGTTGATAATTCAGCTAAGAGCTGCCACAATGCATAAACATAAATATACATCAGTATAAACATCAATACAGCCCCAGTGGGCAAACAATCAAAGAGGAAGAAACCATGCCACATATCTATTCATTCGATACAAGTGACCTGATAGTGATATGCCGAAAAGTCTTGCTCATTAGAGCGTGTTATCCCAAACATTGTTCAATTGCCAAAGAGACAGGTAAAACACCCTTTGACCGCTTCAGTATCAGATATTAAAGCTCTTCTGCATTCCCAGTCGACATCTGTAAAGAACCAGACAGAGATGACGCTGTTAAAATCCTGTGAAAATTGTGCACAAAGAATAAATTGTAACTAAACAAAAAACCTTAAAAGACATCGACGGAGAACATGAAAAAATGTGTACAAGCGAAAGCATGTTATAGATGAACGGACATTTCTTCGTCAAGGTTCAAACCTGTGGGAACTAAAGTGTTGTATTTGACAATCATTTTTGATTCCAACCTTCTCAGTTCAACAGTTCTGTTACCTCCTCTTGTTCTAGGTGGTACACAATCTAAGATGCAGAATCTAAGGAGGTTGGCATTTTGATTATGACTAACACTAAAATGGCGGGCGACTGGATATTGTTTGTCATTTTTCTTAATCGCACGTAAGTGCTCTAGTACCCTCTTTTTACCTTTATGGATCGTACTCCCTATGTAATATCTATCACATGGGCATTTTAACGCATACACCACCAATTCAGGTATTTGTTGATATAATACGGGGTTTATCTTTACTTAGTTTAACAGATTTACAGCTAGTACTAAACTTGCACGCCTAGCACTGATTACAAGTGAAGAACCCTCTGATGTCCAGGCATTTTTTAGCTTGATTTACTAGACTTCTACTCAGTGTGTCACGTAATGATCTGGGTTTTCTAAATGTGAGAGAGGGGTATTCTCCAATACATTCCCTCAGATCGTCATCATTCTTAAGGACCTCCCACATTTTTATAAGACTTCTCTTGATCTCCCATGTATGATTGTTAAACTTGGTGATGAACCTAATAGGTTCTTTCACCGATGTGCTCTCTTTCTCTTTGGGAGTCAATAGTTCTTCCCTTTTAAGTTTTTCCACTTTTGTAACAGCTTGCTTTATGATAGTTTTACTGTAACCCCGCGCCAGGAATCTCTGGGTCATTGTTTGTTTTTCCATTTGATAACCCTCTTCGGTACTGCAATTCCTTTTGGCCCTTAACAATTCACCGAAAGGAATGCTCTGAATTAGGTTTTTGGGGTGACAACTATTGGCGTGAAGCAAACTGTTGCCCGCAGTGGTTTTTCTAAACAGTCTGGTGGTAATGTTACTTTCCTTAATCTCTAATTTGAGATCTAAGAATTGTATACTCTTGCTGTTTGTTTCACTGGTGAAGTGCAAATTTAAACTGTTATTGTTGAGGACATCAACAAACTCCCGCGCCTGGATTTCAGTACCCCTCCAGATGCAAAAGATATCGTCGATGTACCTCACCCAGAGGACGACGTGGTCAACAAATTGTCTGATGTTACTGACAACCTGCTTCTCCCACAAGCCGAGGTACAATCCTGCAAAACTGGGGGCGAAGCAGGTTCCCATCGCCATCCCCTGGGTTTGTCTGTACATCTTATTATCAAACAGGAAGAAATTGTTACTCAGGCATAACTGGATCATCTCTAAAATCATTTCCGTGTGGAAAAGGAAAGATAGAGATCTACTTTTCAAGAAACACCTGCAGGCCTCAATACCAAGATCTTGAGGGATGCAAGTGTATAAGCTGCTGACATCCATACTCATTAATAGATAGTTTTGCTCCCAGGTGATTTTATCAATAATTCTCAGAAAATCACCCGTGTCTTTAACAAATGACGGTAATGCTTGGACCAATGGCTGTAAGAAGTGGTCCACGTATTTGGATATATTCTCAAGTGTACTATCTCTTGACGACACAATGGGTCTGCCTGGTGGATTAGTGGCGTCTTTGTGAATTTTAGGGAGAAGGTACAATACTGGGATTTTAGGGTCTTTACAGACTAAAAATGAAAATTCATCTTGATTTAAAAGCCCACTATCCCTCCACTCGGCCAGCTTATTTAAGACATGTTTGTTAGCTATATCATATTCAGCTTTAGAAGAAATGCAATACCTATCTTCCTCCGATAGTTGTTTCTTGCCTTCGTTGAGATACATGTACAGTGGCCAAATCACAACATTCCCCCCCTTATCTGACTTTTTGCAGTAATGCCGATTTAAGCATCAGATTGGAATGACACTGCTCGATCCATTGCAGCGTTTCACAGGGTATCATGTAAATGTGATAGCGCGAATATGCAGTTATGCCGATTTAAGCTTTGTTGCGGCATGACTTTATACATGTTATATATATTTCACTTTCATGTATTTTTCTTGATATGGGTGTAGCAATGTTAACATTTACCTGCATTTCCCAAAAATTATGTATAACAACATTTACAACTTTATTGACTTAGATGACGAACACCAGTATGTCTTTTATGTTTATGGCACAAATATGAGCACTTGCTTCTTTAAAAGAAACTAATGATGCACTAAGCTTTGCCCTTGAGAAAGGAGTGACGCAACTCCGAAACGCGTCGGGACCTAGTGTTGCAATAAACACGCTTGGAATAGTGGCCGCGGCTCCAGTGTTTTCTTATATTCTATTTCATTGGACTTGTGTGGATATATATATATATATATATATATATATATATTCACTGATAAAACCATAGGTTTCAGGGACATTATAGTTAGAAATTAGCATTGAAAAAACCTTTGAAATTCACTGAAAAAAACATAGGTTTCAGGGATGTTATAGTTAGAAATTAGCATTTAAAAAACCTTAGAAATTCACTGAAAAACCACAGGTTTCAGGGACATTATAGTTAGTTGGACATTTCAGTCGTACAAAAGCAGAGAAATTCGGCTGTTATAGTTAGTTGAGGTAACTATAACTCGCGCCCAAGCAATGCACTGCTGATGATGTCACATATTACATCACTCATGACATGGTCAGTGACATCACTGATGACATCTCAAATGACATCACTTATGACATCACTGATGACATCATCCAGTGACTGAGTGTTTCTAAAAAGTTTAAATATGTTTTATATATATATATGCCAAGGTGTATTGAAGAATGAGTGGGTGTATGAGTGTCTGCATGGATGATTTAGTAGGTGCGTGACTGACTGTATAAGTGAGTGATTAAACATGTCTTCCTGAATGCATAGGTTAGTGACTAAACTGTGTGAATGTCTGTATCAGTCTGTCAGTTGGTGTGTAAGCGGCTGCATGGGTTGGTGAGTAGCTACATGAGTGTCTAGATGGGTTATTGATTGATTGTCTGAGTATCTGTATGGGTGCCTGAGTGTCTGTGGGGGTGGGTGGGGTGTGACTTTGTGCATAGATGTGTGAGTGGGTTATTCACTGGGTGTATGGGTTCAAGAGTGTGTCTGTGAAGGGCTGTGTGGGTGGGAGAGTGTGTGTATGGGTGTTTTGGTGAGTGTTTAGATGTCTCAGTGGTACATGTGTGAGTAACTACATATGTCAAAGGCAGTATATGTGAGTGTTGGACTATATAAATGACTATATGTGAGGGTGAGTGATTGTGAGAGTGACTGTATGGATGAGTGTGTGCTGTGTCAGTGATTGTATAAGAGAGTAAGTATGTGTTAGTATCTGTATGAATAAGTGAGGTGGTGTGTGTATAATTGTGTAGGTGAGTAAATGATAGTGTAATTGATTCTTTGAATGACTGACTGTGTGTGAGTAACTCAATGGGTAAGTGGCGGTGTGTGAGTGTCTGTATAGGTTTATGAGTGCATATAATAGTGCTGTATTGATGAGTGACTGCATGTATGAGTGACTGTATGGGTGAATGAGTAGATGTGTGTATAGACCTAGGAATCAGTGAGTGAGTATGTAGTAACTGGTATTGCTGTGTCTTTGGTTTTCAAAAATGGTAGTCTGTATTTTAGAGTGGATGTATCAAAGGTTATATTAGGGTGTGAGGAGGTGCATCAGATTATCATGTGGATGATGTCATCAGTGATGTCATCAGTGATGTCACTGACCATGTCATGAGTGATGCAATATGTGACGTCATCAGCAGTGCATTACGGGGGCGCGAGTTATAGTTACCTCAACTAACTATAACGGCTGAATTTCTCTGGTTTTGTATGACTGAAATGTCCAACTAACTATAACGTCCCTGAAACCTATGTTTTTTCCAGTGAATTTCAAAGGTTTTTTAAATGCTAATTTCTAACTATAATGTCCCTGAAACCTATCGTTTTTTTAGTGAATTTCAAAGGTTTTTTAAATGCTAATTTCAAACTATAACGTCCCTGAAACCTATGGTTTTTTCAGTGAGTTTCAAAGGTTTTTTAAATGCTAATTTCAAACTATAACGTCCCTGAAACCTATGGTTTTTTCAGTGAATTTCAAAGGTTTTTTAAATGCTAATTTCTAACTATAACGTCCCTAAAACCTATGGTTTTTTCAGTGAATTTCAAAGGTTTTTTAAATGCCAATTTCTAACTATAACGTCCCTGAAACCTATGGTTTTTTTCAGTGAAATTATAAGGTTTTTTAAATGCTAATTCCTAACTATAATATCCCTGAAATCTATGGGTTTTTTCAGTGAAATTATAAGGTTTTTTAAATGCTAATTTCTAACTATGCCTACATAGGTAGGACATATGCAGAAAGAGGAAGAAAGGTGCAGAAAGAAGCAAGAGAAATGCAGAAAGAGGCAACAGAAGTCCAGAAAGACGAAGAAAGGTGCAGAAAGAAGCAAGAGATATGCAGAAAGAATGAACTAAGGTGCAGAAAGAGGCCTTGTTGCAAAGCCCACAACATTTTGCTGACTGGTACTGGTGGTAACTGACTCTGACTAACCAGGCCCGGAGCCAGTACTATGCTAAAAGACACTTAGAATACAGTGAAAACACCTACATACATTAGGGTACACTATGGGTTGGGGTACCCCTGTGATTGGCATGACCTCCCCTGTACGGCCCTAGTACATAATAGGGCAGGGGAATTAAAAGTACCTCTAAGTCAGAGGTGCAGAAAGAAGCAAGAGCAGTGCAGAAAGAACCAACAGAAGTGCAGAAAGAGGCAAGACGGGTACAGAAAGAGGCAAGAAAAGTGCAGAAAGAAGCAAAAGAGGTGCAGAAAGAGGCAAGAGAACTGCAGAAAACGGCAAGAGAGGTGCAGGAAGAGGCAGGAGAGGTGCACAAAGAGGGAAAAGGGATACAGAAAGAGGCAAGAGGGATGCAGAAAAAGCAAGAGAAGTGCAGAAAGAAGCAACAGAGGTGCTTAAAGAGGCAAGAGGGGTGCAGAAAGAGGCAAGAAAAGTGCAGAAAGAAGCAACAGAGGTGCCGAAAGAGGCAAGAAAGGTGCAGAAACAGGCAAGAAAGGTACAGAAAAAGGGAACAGGGTACAGAAAGAGGTAAGAGGGATACAGACATTTGCAAGAGAGGTGCAGAAAGAAGCAAGAGCAGTGCAGAAAAGCAGGAGAAGTGCAGAAAGAAGCTAGAGAGGTGGAGAAAAAGGGAAGAGGGGTGCAGAAAGAGGCATGAGATTTGCAAAAGAGGTGCAGAAAGAAGCAAGAGCAGTGCAGAAAGATGTAGGAGAGGTGCACAAAGAAGCAAGAGGGTTACAGAAAGAGGCCAGAGGGGTGCAGAAAGAAGGAAGAGAAGTGCAGAAAGAACCAACAGAGGTGCTGAAAGAGACAAGAAGGGTCCAGAAAGAGGCAAGAGAAATGCAGAAAGAAGAAACAGAGTTGCAGAAAGAGGCAATAGAAGTGCAGAAAGAGGCAAGAGAGGTGCAGAAAGAAGAGAATGAGGTTCAGAAAGAGGCAAGGGAAGAGCAGAAAGCGGCAAGTGAGGTGCAGAAAGAGGCAAGAGTGGTATAGAAAGAGGCAAGATAAGTGTAGAAAGAGACAAGAGGAGTGCAGAAAGAGTTACTTGAATTGCAGAAAGAGGGAAGAGAGGTACAAAAAGAGGCAAGAGAAGTGCAGAAAGAGGCAAGAGGAGTGCAGAAAGAGGCAAGCGAGGTGCAGAAGGAACAGAGTGAGGTGCAGAAAGAGGCAAGTGAGGTGCAGAAAGAGGCAAGAGAGTTACAGAAAGAGGCAAGGGAAGTGCCGAAACAGGCAAGAGAAATGCAGAAAGAGGCAAGAGAGGAGCAGAAAGAGGCAAGAGAGGTGCAGAAAGAAGCAAGAGAGTTACAGAAAGAGGCAAGTGAAGTGCAGAAAGAGGCAAGAGATCTGCAGTAAAAAGCAACAGATGTGCTGAAAGAGGCAAGTGAGGTGCAGAAAGGGGCAAGAGAAGTGCAGAGAGAGGCTAGTGAAGTGCAGAAAGAAGACAGTGAGGTGCAGAAAGAGGAAGAAAGGTGCCGAAAGATGCAAGAGAAATGCAGAAAGAGGCAAGAGAGGCACATAAAGAAGAGAGGTTTGTGCACCATTAGTACCAATTTAACACCCACATTTAGCAATAAGTAACACGTGACCATTCCAGCTTTGCAAAGGGCTTTCCACCACGCTGTAACACGTGAAGCTGCATTTTTGGGAACATTTGAGCCGTTTGAGCTAGAAACAAGGCTTTTTTTGTTCAAATCTGCAGATTAGGCAGCAGATGATGGAATATTTGGCAAATGCGGAAAATGTTTAATTATGTGAAAATTGGTGCAGCCGAACAGTCACATAATTCCAGTGGCCCTGCTCATACCTCCGACTAGGTCCAGAAGTGCTCCTCAGTGGTTCCTTCTTTTTTTTGTCTCATTGAGTTTATAGTTTAGCTTGTATGGAAACGAGGAAGACTAAACCTGAGGTTACTACTCCACAACACAGACTACAATACCACATAATTACTCTCCAAAACACATAATCCCACTCCACATAATTCCTATTCACTAAATACCACATAATTTCTATTCACATAATTTCACTGCACAACATACCACATAATTCCACTACACACAACGTACATCCACTCTACACCAAAAAACATTAGTAAAAAACTTTTACATTTACAACGCCAATAGCTCAAACTCTCGCAAATGCAAAACCTATTACATTGCAAATGCTTTTTTAACTAGTAGTCGCGTTTGCAGAGTGGTGGAGAAAGGGTGCTGGGCCTCCGACCAGTGCTCAGGAATTCTGCTGCGTAGGAATTACAGGAGGTACCAGGAGGGCTTCTTGGCCCCCAAAGTCCCCAGGAGGAAAGTGGACTTCATCCCCCATCACGTAGTCTGCCAGGAGGTGTGTTTGCAGAGTGGTAGAGAAAGGGGGTGTGGCCTCCGAAGATGTCTTAGCAATCCCACTCTGTGGGACTTACTGGAGGTAACAAGAGGGGTAGTTGGCCCCCAAGGACATCCTTGGGGGATGTCCTTGGGGGCCAACTACCCCTTCTAGTACCTCCAGTAAGTCCCACACAGCAGGATTGCTAAATACTCATATCAGGCCATGCCCCCTTTGCCAACCACTCTGCAAACGTGCTCCCTGGCGTGCTCTTGGATGGGGATTGGAAGTCCCCTTCACTGCTGCGGGTCCTTAGGGGGCAACTAGCCTACCTCTTACCTCCAGTAAGCCCCACACAGTGGGATTGCTGAGAGGTGGACACAGGCCACGCCCCCTTTCTCCACCACTCTGCAAACGTACCTCCTGGTGCGCTCTTGGTTGGGGGATGAAGTCCCCTTTCCTCCTCAGGGTCCCTGGGGGCCAACTAGCCCTCCTGTTACCTCCAGTAAGACCCATACAGCTGGTTTGCTGAGAGTGCTCAAAGGGCACCCCCCTTTTTACTAACCCTGGGCGGTGAACGACGCTATGCTCGCGGAGTTTGCGGAGTTTCGGTAACTTCGCAATTCGTGTAGAACGCAAAGTTACCGAGCACTACGCAATTTGCAGCGTAGCGTAGCTGTTTTTCTTCTTCGCGTGCTCAATATGCGTTCTCGCGCGAGTGGTAACGACCTACCGTGATTCTGCGTTCGCCGACGCGATTTCCTATCCGTTCGCGAGCGCCACGAGATTTGGAATCCGGCCGCACGATCCTGCAAGAGTGTGCGAACACGTCATTCGGACGCGCGATCTGACTTCCGGCGGCAGTGTTGGTAAGATCGCGATCCCGAACACGAAGAAACTACAATCTGGCGAAGAATATCACTCGAGCATCATAAAACCTTCTCGAAAATGATTATTTTGCTCCAAAAACTCCTCAGATTGTGATTTGGCTGTAGTTTTTTGTGCAAGGAGTCCTTTTTCTTTTTTACTTTTTTTTTCAAGAGCAAGGAAGTGCCCCTGAGTCTCCAACTTCCTGTTCCTGTCCAGCAGGCTCCTCCCAGTGCTTTGTCCATGTACTGTTCACTTTCATTTGGATTTGGAGCTGGAAGGACCACTTTTGTGTCTGTCTGCTGCATCATATCATTGGATTGGATTTGAGGACTTTTGGATTTGAGATTTTACAAGTAAGTTGGAGAATTGGTGTACTTGTTTGTTTGATTGGGGCTTGTTTGTACCTAAATTTTTTGGGGATTTTCATCGTTTTTAAAATTCATTGTTGTGGCCTGGGTGGCCTGTAGTTTCAGTAGGGGCCTAGTTGTTTTTCTTTGATTGAAATTTCAGCCAGTAGGCCCAGAGGTAGCCATGGGTGCATGTTTCTGTGGTGTCTGTTGAATTTAAACATCATGTAAGGCATGGATGGCATTGGATTGAATTGCTAAATGTGGTTTTTGGGGTGTATTTCACTTTTTGGGTGTGTGTTAATAAATAAATACCTTTGTTGGATGTGTGTGTGTGCTTGTTGTGTAACTTTCCAACCTTTCGTAGCCCTGTGGATTTTCGTTTTTGCATTTTTGTATTAAAGCTGTGTTGTTTAGCAGGCCTCCTTTGTCTGGTCATATTATAGGCCTGCTTGATTTCATTGTTTTCCATGGCCTGTTGTGACTGTGAGTGACCATGTGGCTTGGGGCCATTTTGTGGTGGTAGTTTAGTAGTGTGCTGCTTTTTCCATATAGGCCTGCATGTCTTTTCTTTGTTCCCCTTGGCTTATGCTTGTTGTTGTTGTGGCCTGGCCATGTGGGTGGTGGCCATTTTGTGAAGGCAGGCAGTGTTCTTTTGCCATAGGCTTGCATTGTCTGTCTTCCATTTCTTTTTGTTGTGGGTGGCTAGCGGCCATTTTGTGGAGCCATCCAGGCAGTGTGCTTTTGCCATAGGCCTGCATTGATTGTCTGTCTTCACTTTCTTGTTATTGTGGGTGGCCTGGCCATGTGGGTGGTGGCCATTTTGTGGAGCAAGGCAGTGTGCTTGCTTTTGCCATAGGCTTAAGCTTGTGGCCTAATCCGCCAGTAGGCCCAGAGGTAGTCTTCCTGGGTGCATAAAAACTGTTTCTGTGTTGTCTGTTGAATTTTAACATCATTTAGGGCATGGATGGCATTGGATTGAATTGCAAAATGTGGTTTTTGGGGTGGTATTTCAGTTTTTTGGTGTGTGTTAAATTAATAGGCCTTTTCAGCCAGTAGGTAACCCTGGGCGTTCAGCTCGCGGACTTTTGGCAACTCCGCACTGCGCGACAACGCAGACTTACACTTTTTTTCTTCTTCGTGCGCTCAATATGCGTTTTCGCGCGCGCGATAACGACTTTTTGTGACGATCGCGATGCTGAACACGCAGAATTTACAATCTGGCGAAGAAGATCTCTCGAGCAGCATAAAACCTTCTCGAAAATGATGATTTTGTTCATTTTGCTCAAAAAACTCCTCAGGTTGTCATTTAAATGTAGTTTTGTGAGCAAGGAGTCATTTTTCTTTTTTTTACAATTTTTTTAAAGAGGAAGGAAGTTCCCCAGAGTCTCCAACTTCCTGGTCCTGTCCTTTGTCTTCACTTTCTTGTTATTGTGGGTGGCCTGGCCATGTGGGTGGTGGCCATTTTGTGAAGCCAGGCATTGTGCTTTTGCCATAGGCCTGCATTGTCTGTCTTGTCTTCCTTTTCTTGTTGTTGTGGGTGGCCTTGCCATGTGGTGGTGGCCATTTTGTGGGACCAGCCACTGTGCTTTTGCCATAGGCCTCCAAGCTTGTGGCCTAGTCTGCCAGTAGGCCCAGAGGTAGTCATCATGGGTGCATAAAAACAGTTTGTGTTGTCTGTTGAATTTAAACATCATTTAGGGCATGGATGGCATTGGATTGAATTGCAAAATGTGGGTTTTTTGGGGGTCTATTTCACTTTTTGGGTGTGTTAAATAAATGCATTTTTTGCGTGTGTGTATGTGTTGTTGTTGTGTAACTTTCCAACCTGTTTTTAGCCATGAGGATTTTAGTTTTTGCATTAAAGCTGTGTGTGTTGTTTATCAGGCATCCTTTGTCTGGCCATATAGGCCTGCTTGAGTTCATTGTTTGCCGTGCCTTGTGCCTGTGAGTGACCATGTGGCTGGGGGCCATTTTGTGGTGGTAGTTAGTAGTGTGCTGTTTTTGCCACATAGGCCTGCGTGTCTTTCCATTGTTCCTCTTGTCTTACTGCTTCCAAATCCATCCCCATTGCCAGCTGCAGCTCCCTGATGCTGCATCCATCCCACGTGATGCACAAATTTAGGCCAAACAGGCTCCACTACATTTTTGTTTTTGTTCTTTGCTATTCTTATTCTTCCTGAGTGTACACAGTACACCAGGAAAGCCCTGGCCTTGTTGTCAAAGTCTCATAAATGGCTACACTGTTGTTGTTCACTGAGTTTCTAAAATGTAATAATTGAGACAACCACACACTAAGTTATATATTATATTAGTTTGATTTGTGCTATCGTTTGACTGATGTTCTTCTGGCTTTTTTGCTTTTAGGTGCACAAAAGACTGAGGAGGAGGTGTGTCATCATTACCCGTTGTACTGCCAGACAGACGTCCTGCTGCTGTACACGAGTCACACGACATGACTTGTGACCTGACCAGACATCTCTGCAACTTGTGCAACTGAGTGCTGCTGACATCTGAAGAAGATGGGCCCAAAGAAAGCAGGTACCAGGTCCTCCAGTACCAAGAAAGTTGCTATTGAGAAGAAGGAACAGAAGAAGGAAGTGACACTTAAGTCTGGTGTGCCGCCCAATACCTTTTTGGGAAACAAAAATTACGCCTGCAGCAGCGGTGTCCGGGGGGCAAGCTGGGGGCAGCACCTCCGCATCAGTGGGCCCAACCTAGGCCCAAGCACATGAGTGTGGAAGAGGTAGCCAGCCTGATGGTGGAAAGCAGTGATGCTGAGCCTGAGATAAATGTATCGCTATCTCAAAGTAGTACCCAATCAACGCAGGAGGAAACACAGCAGATAAGTGGTCAACAACAGCAGCCGCAACCACCGCCCGCAATAGTAGTTGTTGTTCCTCCCGAAGTAGGGGCAGTTCAGGAAATTGAGCCTCATGCAGAGGTAGAAGAAGAGGAAGCCACTCATTCAGAAGATCCATTGTCTTCCAAATCCCCAGCAAGGAAAAGGAGGGTTAGTCCATCAAGTTCTTCCCCAAGCCCCCCTTCTGATGATCTAGATGCCACTTGGAAGCCACAAACTGAGTCTGAGAGGGAGACAAGTCCCAAGACCAGGCTAGGGAAAAGGAAGGTTCCAGAAAGCCTTATACTTATGGAGGTCGATGTAGAACAGCAGGATGATGATGATGAGCCAGTCATCACGAACATCACTCCCGGCCCCGAGGAGATGGAGACCAACATTATTACCCTATCCAAAATCGCTGCGAGGTATGTAGCACGCATACCTCCAACACAGGTAACACCAACACGACCTACAGCTTCCATATCTGCATTAGCAAAGGCCCGGCAGCGACCTACATCCAGCACAACCACCACCTCAGTAGAAGTAGGTAGTGGTACAGCACAGAGTCAAATTCAACACACACCCTCCAGTTCATCCGGCATTGGAAGTGGCACCTCCAGCAGGAGGCAAAAGTTAAGCTCCCCAGTTTAGGACTTCTTTATGGTTAGCGAAAAGGAGGAGAACATTGCTATATGCTCCATTTGTAATACCTCTGTTAGTCTTGGTAAGCTTGGTACAAACTATGGTACCGGAGGCCAAGTAACCCATCTGAAAAAACACCACTTGATCAGCTGGGAGGACCACCTTCGCGGCATAAAAACTGCAACCATTGGTGTTGGTGGGGATAAAGGAGTAGAAGATCCGATCACGGTGGAAGAGGAAGGACAGGGAGACATTCTCTCTGGTAGTGGTACACAAAGTCGCCCTGTCCCCAGCAGTGCAGTGTTACTGTCGCCCACATCTTCAGCAACATCTCAGTGGCACAAGAGTAAGAGTCACCCTGAGACAGCAAGGAGTACCGCAATGAAAAAAAGTGCGTTGTTGAGCCTAAGAGAAAGGAAAACCATGCAGCCTACCATTATCAGCATGTTTGGGGGGGAGGGGCAGTACGAACGCAACCACCCAATAGCACGTTTGTACAATGCAAAGCTGGCTAAAATTTTAGCACTGGACCTTCTCCCTTTTTCTTTTGTTGAAGGGGTGGGTTTTCTGGAATTTGTGACAGCCATCTGCCCAAAATGGCATGTTCCCAGCCGCTACTATTTTGCCAGAGTTGCTGTTCCAGCACTACATCACGACGTACTGGAATTGCTTGGAAAAGCCTTGAAGCAGAGTGCTGTTCAGAGTATCCACCTGACAACAGACATGTGGACCAGTTGCCAAGCCACTGATTACATGTGCATCACTGCACACTGGATCTCTTTTGCGGGGGTTAGAGAACAGATATCTGCTGGTGTTGACGCTGCTGAGATTTTTCATGCCACTCGCAAACATGCAACTGTAGCCATGTTTGCCATGGAGAAATCTCAAACTGCTGCAAACATTTTGGAAGAGTTTAACAGCAAGGTCTTTGAGTGGCTGCACCCAAGAGGGCTTAACATTGGTTTTGTTGCCACGGACAATGGCAGTAATATAGTTAGGGCCATGCAAGATGGTCGCTATTTCAGGATCACGTGTTTGGCACAATGCATTAACATTGTTGTTCAAGACTTTCTGAAAAATGAATACAAAGTTAGCAACTTACTGGCCACCTGCAGAAGAATATGCACACATTTCAGCCATTCTTTTAAAGCCCGGAAGCAGCTGAGGGTCATTCAACATGAGCATAAAATGCCAGTCAAAGCACTCATCCAGGAGGTGCTCAACTTATTACATGCTTGATCGTCTGTTTGACCAGTACATACCACTCAATGCTTATGTCATGCAAAGATTAGGGGAACCTACTGTGAGAGGCATGACCGTTGAGATGGGTCAATGGGACCTCGTTAAATGCCTGACAGAGATGCTACTTCCTTTTGAGATCTTCACACGTGAAGTCAGCAGGGAGGACTGTACTATGGGCCAAGCTATCCCATTGTTGCACATGCTAGAGCAACAGCTGAAGGAGGTGTCTGAAACGTACGCAGGTGTGGATGACAAATAAGACGCATATCATTTGGCGGAGTCCTTAGCCGCTCGCTTATCTGAAAATACAAGGATTCAAAATAACATTGTGTCACAACAACATTACATTACTGCCACAATTTTGGATCCACGGTACAAAGTATTTCTGAACAGTAAGGCAGTAATTCCTTTTTCGGAAGTGGATGTTGCCAAGTACAAAACTTTGATAGCTGAGGAAGCCACTAAGTTTGAAAACGAACGGCTGGTAATTACAGGCCCCCCGCCCCAGGCCATAACAAGTACTACAGGGCATCCAGAGTCAAGTTCTACTTCGGAGCCTGAGGGCAGTGCGTTTGCCTCCCAGCAGTCACCGACACCAACACTACCAATAACATCAACAACAGCAAGAATACGATCATCCACAGTACAATCGGCAACTGATTGGTTTCTACGGCAGGGGTATGGTAAGTCCAGTGCTGGTGCAAAGGCAAAACAGGCCGAGCACATCGGAGCACCCCTGAGCATTGAGCGGACGGTCCAGGCCTATCTGGATGACCCAACAGAGGTCTTCATGGATCGAAACCCATTGGTGTATTGGTATGGGAAAAGAAGCCAATGTACAGTGCTCAGCAGGCTGGCGATAAAGTATCTGGCTTCCCCTATCGCAAGTGTCTCTTCTGAGCGTGTTTTCAGTGCTGCTGGTGCCATTGTAACTTTGAAAAGGACCAGTCTCTCGCCCAAAAGTTTGGAGAGGTTAACTGTGAGAAGTTGGCCTGGTATATGCTGTCCACTAATTATAGTGGGCACCTTGCACCAGTCCAAACAACCCCTTATTGGAGATAGGTTAAAGACAACCTTTATTGAAAGCTATCCTATTGGTAGCTATGGAGAGCAGCCTTCAGGCTAAGTCTTGAAGGAATGTAAAGCAGCTTGTTTTACCAGTCTATAATCTCTTGAGTGACCAAATGAAAGAGGACCACACCAGGTATATATTCAAAATATATGTATTTATTGCTAAACACACCCCTCTAGTCTCTTTATGAGGCTAGAGTTCGAAGTACATAAGTTATAAGTTAGTTATCAACAGTAATAGCACAAATACACGTTTGAGCCCTAGGGCGTACCAAACCATATACCAATAAAGTGGTATAAGAACCACGACTGAGCTAGACACAAGGCCTAGAGCCTGTAGAAGTGCTTGGACCACAAGGAACCACCCAAGGTAGTGACACAGGGCACCCACGGGGGACGCGTGCAGTGTGATAACACAGTCGCGAATCGCCGTTGACTTCTATTGGGAAAGTCGCGGTTGGAAGTTTAAAGAAAAGGGACACTTAGAGGAGGACTTGGAGCAAACCCTTTTAGAACTAGGTCGTTCTAGAGTCTATACTCACGGGAGCACCGGAGTACTCGAGTTACCTCACCCAGGGAAGCCGGGTGCATAGGTGTCTTTCGGGGTCGGGTTTCGTCAGTCGTTTTCAATGGCGATCTGCTGCAAAGTGCTGCTGGCGACCAAGTCGAAAGTGTTCGGGTGGATCCAAAGGTGGATCGAAGATCTGAAGAACCTGAAAGCAGAGGGGACAGAGTCTGGGTCACTAGCCAGTGACCGGAAGGCGATGAGCGAATGCCCACCGATGTCGGGTGCTTCAGGTAGGTTGACAGTCATCTTGACTCTTCAGCCATGAGGTCCAGGAGCTGGAATCGAGCTGTCCCACGATGTCTGTCGATTGCTGAGGTGTCGGCGACCGGATTGGACCAAACAAGCCTTGGCAACAGCAAGTCTCTTGGAAATAGAAGAAGGATGGTGGTGCAGACCAGCAAGGTCTGAGGGACTCACCCAGCGAGGGTAAGTCAGGGCACGCCTGGAGCAACCAGGGAAGCCCAAGCAGGATAAGGTTGGCCTTCGGGAGGGCCTACTAGCCAATGGACTAGCGACTGCGAAGGAGCCTCGAGTGGACACACTTGGAGCTGGCTCACGGGACACTCGTGGAGTGGAGGCCAGTGATCTTCGGTGCAGTCGGTGCTGGAAGCAGGGGCTACCCGGAGCCCAAAGCACAACTTTGTGGGAGCCCAGGAAGAGGATGCACTTGCAAATGTGCTTGGTGTCCAGGGGTCATGGTTTCACATTACTCACGACAGCTACGGGCCTTAGTTTTGCTGGGGACTCAGGGCAACCTCGGGGAAGTCTGAAAATCCACCTCTGGTGATGCAAAGACTTCGGCGTCTGACGGGAGCTTTGGCGATGCAGACCGGACAATTGCTTCTTTGGTGACTGCCAAGCAGGGGAGTCACTCCTTGACCCCAAGGGAGATTCTTCAGTCCTCTAATCTTAAAGTAGAGCGTCGAAGGTCCAGGATTCTGTGTCAGAGTTTTGTCCAGGTAAATCTAAAGTCCTAAGGACTGGGGTCCCATACTTATACTAAGATAGGGGGTTGGACATACTCTGGGGACCCACCTATGGGAGGGTCAGGGCAGAGGGGTGGCTACACCCCTTTCCCTTTGTCCAGTTTCACGCCAGAGCGGGGCTGGAAGCCCCTGAGCCGGTTTGAACTGGGGTATGCACAGGGACACCAAATGTGCCCCCAGTGCAGGACTTCAAAGCACCAGAGAGTGCTCCCGCCCAGCCCCAATACACACTATCCTGTCTGGGAGGTGGTTACACCTCCCTGGGACAGGAAACCTATTGTCCAGGCCTCCCCTGCCGGAGTTTCAGTCAGCAGCAGGAGGCCAGACTCGTGTCTGTGGCAGCGGCATCCATTTTGTGATGCCAGGGCTTGGAAAGAAGTTACCGGGCAGGCCGGTGTGTACATGTCTCTCCCTCTAGAAGGGTGGAATGCTACCCCCACCACCAGAACTGGCGGGGGGGTAGTATTCCAAGATGTTTGACACCAAACACGACATGTTTCCGTGCAGCCATCCCAAAGTTAGCATTTTAACGCGAGGTTATAATGCGCTTAAGAGTATATGGTCAGGCTGCACTACAAACAGCATCAGAGAAGGGTCTCCGAACGCTGCAGAGGGGCCCTGCTCATGCAGGGGCACCCTCTCACATAGGAACCACGCACTCTGCCTTCAGGATTGATAAGGCCTGCCATAGGAGTGATTTATAGGTTTATATGTGTGTATGTATGTAGTGATATAGGTAACCTATCTCACAGTAAGGGGTGCATGCACCACCTTACCCAGGCTGCAGTAGCAGACCTGTGGTGTCCTTTTGGCTGGCCTTCCAGGGGTGGCACAATACATGCTGCAGCCCCTGGTAGGCCTCTGAGGTACCTATGCCCTGGGTACATAGTATACCATATACTAGGGACTTACAAGGGCACTCCAGATTCCAATCAGAGATGTGCCTAAGGCACATGGAAACCATTTTAGAGAGGAAGCAGCTAGGCTGGGGTTCTGATTAGCAGGGCCCCAGCCAGACTAAAGTCAAAAAACAGTGAAGCATCAGCAAAAAGTGGGGGTACCCATGTGAAGCAGATCCTACTCTCCTACACAACCCCCCCAAACGTAGGGACATTAAACTAACCTTGCCCAGTTAAGACTTCATGTTCTAAGTGGAAGTACCTAGAGAGTCCATCTGCATTGGCATGGTTACTCCCAGGTCTATGTTCCACTGTGAAGTCCATCCCCTGTAGGGAAATGGACCACCTAAGCAGTTTGGGGTTTTCACCCTTCATTTGTTTTAGCCATAAGAGGGGCTTATGGTCTGTTTGAACAAGGACGTGAGTACCAAACAAGTATGGCCTCAACTTCTTCAGAGCCCAGACCACAGCAAAGGCCTCCCTCTCAATGGCTGACCAACGTTTCTCTCTAGGGGTCAGCCTTCTGCTAATAAAAGCTACTGGCTGATCCTGACCTTCATCATTCAATTGTGACAGTACAGCCCCTACCCCCAATTCAGATGCATCTGTTTGGACAATAAACTTCTTGGAGTAATCAGGACTCTGTAGAATGGGAGCAGTGCACATGGCCTGCTTCAGGTCATCAAATGCCTTTTGACAGCTAACTGTCCACTGAACCTTTTTGGGCATTTTCTTGGAAGTTAAGTCATTCAGGGGTGTCACTATTGATCCATACCCCTTGACAAATCTCCTATAGTACCCAGTCAGGCCTAGAAAGGCTCTCACCTGAGTCTGGGTAGTGGGAGCAGTCCAGTCCATGATGGTCTGGATCTTGCTCTGCAAGGGTTGAACCTGGCCTCCACCCACAAGGTGGCCCAGGTACACAACCTGACTCTGCCCTATCTGGCACTTGGTGGCCTTGATAGTCAGGCCTGCTTTCTGCAGGGCCTGTAAAACATTTCTGAGGTGGACCAGGTGATCCTCCCAGGTGGAGCTAAAGACAGCAATATCATCTAGATATGCTGCACTATAGGCTTCCAGACCTGTAAGGACTGTATTCACCAACCTCTGAAAAGTGGCAGGTGCATTCTTCAGACCATAGGGCATCACCACAAATTGATAATGCCCACTAGGGGTTGAGAATGCTGTTTTTGGCTTTGCATCATCAGCTAGTCTGATCTGCCAGTAGCCAGCTGTCAGGTCAAATGTGCCTAGATACTTGGCTGATGCCAAAGTGTCTATTAGCTCATCTGCCCTAGGTATTGGATGGGCATCAGTCCTAGTGACTGCATTGAGACCCCTGTAGTCCACACAAAACCTCATCTCTCTTTTCCCACCATTGGTGTGAGGTTTTGGCACAAGGACCACTGGACTAGCCCAAGGGCTATCTGAGGGTTCAATAACTCCCAAATCCAACATTTTCTGGACTTCTGTCCTGATACAGTCCCTGACATGGTCAGGTTGCCTATAAATCTTATTTTTAATAGGCAGACTGTCCCCAGTGTCCACTTCATGAGTGCACCAGGTGGTCTGACTGGGTGTCAGTGAGAACATGTGTCTGAACTGATTGAACACCTGTCTGCAATCAGTCTGCTGCTGGGTAGTGAGGCTGCCTGCCAAGGCTACACCATTCACTGACCCATCATCAGGGTTCTGTGAGAGCAGGTCAGGGAGTGGGTCACTCTCTTCCTCCTGTCCCTCATCAGTAGCCATGAGCAAGCCCATGTCTGCCCTGTCCACATATGGGTTTAACCTGTTGACATGGAGAACCCTGTGGGGACTCCTGGGTGTTCCTAGGTCTACTAAGTAGGTAACCTCACCCTTCTGTTCAACAATGGTATGGGGTCCACTCCATTTGTCTTGGAGAGCTGCTGGGGCCACTGGCTCCAACACCCACACCTTCTGTCCTGGCTGGTAAACAGTCAGTACAGCCTTTGGTCATGCCAGGCTTTTTGAAGTTCCTGGCTAGCCTCAAGGTTTTTAGTTGCCTTTTTCATGTACTCAGCCATCCGGGGGCGGAGACCAAGTACATAGTCCACTATGTCTTGCTTTGGGGGCTTGAGAGGCAACTCCCATCCTTCCTTCACCAAACACAATGGACCCCTGACAGGGTGACCAAACAAAAGTTCAAAAGGGCTGTAGCCAACCCCTTTTGAGGCACCTCCCTGTATGCAAATAAAAGGCAGGGCAAGAGTATGTCCCATCTTCGCCTAAGCTTTTCTGGGAGCCCTTTAATCATGCCCTTCAAGGTTTTGTTGAATCTCTCAACTAAACCATTGCATTGTGGGTGATAGGGTGTGGTGAACTTGTAAGTCACTCCACACTCCTTCCACATTGCTTTCAAGTATCCAGACATAAAGTTAGCACCCCTGTCTGATACAACCTCCTTAGGGAAGCCCACTCTTGAGAAAATTCCCAGGAGGGCCCTTGCCACCACAGGTGCTGTAGTGGTCCTAAGGGGAATAGCCTCTGGGTACCTGGTGGCATGATCCACTACCACCAGGATAAACCTGTGCCCAGATGCTGTTTGAGGATCCATGGGACCAACAATGTAAATCCCCACCCTTTCAAAGGGAACCCCCACCACAGGTAGTGGTATCAGGGGGGCCTTTGTAGTGCCACCTGCCTTGCCACTGGCCTGGCAGGTTACACAGGAGCGACAAAACTCCTTGGTGTCTTCAGACATATGGGGCCAGTGAAAGTGAGGGACAAGTCTGTCCCAAGTCTTGTTCTGGCCCAGGTGACCTGCTAAGGGAATGTCATGGGCTAGGGTCAATAGGAAGCCCCTGAACTTCAGAGGTATAACCAACCTCCTGGTGGCACCAGGCTTGGGGTCTCTACACTCTGAGTACAAGAGTCCATCATCCCAATACACTGTATGGGAACCACTAGCTTTCCCAGCAGCCTCAGCAGCAGCTTGCTGTCTGAGGGGTTCAAGAGAGGGGCAGCTCTGCTGCTCCTGGCTCAGATCTGCCCTGGAAGGGCCCCCTGTCCCCAAGAACTCAACCTGGTCAGGTTCAAGCTCCTCTGGGACAGTTCCTTTCTCAGGACTGAGATCATCCCCCTCAAGAGACTGATCTTCCTTCTGAGCCAAGGGGAAGGCACTGCCTTTACCCTACTACTCCTCTTCTTGGAGGGCACTTGGTCCATTATTCCAGAATCCAAGGCCTGTTCAGTGTTAGACATTTTGCTCTGTGACCTGGTCACAGCAAACACATCTGCAGGGATCCCCAGCATTTCTGCATGGGTCCTGAGCTCCACTTCTGCCCAAGCTGAAGTTTCAAGATCATTGCCAAGCAAGCATTCCACTGGTAGGTTTGCACTCACCACAACCTTCTTAAGGCCAGTTACCCCTCCCCAGGAGAAGTTAACAACTGCCAGAGTATGGTCTGTTCTGACATTGCTAGCATTGGTCACTTGGTACATTTCACCAAGTATAATCTGCCCAGGATTCACAAGGTCTTGTGTCACCATGGTGACACTTGCCCCTGTGTCCCTAAATGCCAAAGCCTCTTTTCCATTGATTAAGGGCTGTTGTCTGTACTTGCCCAGATTACTGGGACTCACAGAGGAGGTCACATCCATGCCTCCATCACAGACTAGGACAGCCTGAGTGAGTTCTCTGACTAGGTCAGAGCTCATCTCCTTACCCAGGGTCAACCCTACTAAACCCTTGGCTTGTGTACTCCCACCACCAACTGTAACTGTAATAGGGGGAACAGGTGCCTTAGGGGCGTTGGTGGGGGCTGGAGTAGAGTCTTTTGACTTGGTGCAATCACCGGTCCAGTGGGTCTTTTGCTTACAGACCTTGCACCATGGTTTCTTTTGGCCTTTCCCTTTGTTAGACTGTGAATCCCCACCTGAAGAAGATTTTTGTGGGCCTTGTGAAGACTTTTGATCTTTACCCTTCTCCCCACCCTTATCAGAGTTTTTCGAATCTTGCTTCTTAGGGTCACCACCTTGGTTCTGTACCTTCTGCCTCACCCTGGTTCTGACCCATTTGTCTGCCTTCTTTCCCAATTCTTGGGGAGAGGTCAGATCAGAGTCCACCAGGTACTGATGCAACAGTTGATTTTGACAGTTATTAAGAATCTGCTCCCTCATGATAAGATTGTACAATCCTGTGAAGTCACACACCTTACTGCCCATCAACAAGCCTTCCAGAGCCTTAGCAGAACAATCCACATAGTCTACCCAGTCTTGAGTCTGTGCTTTTTGGGTGTCTCTGAACTTTAACCTGTATTGTTCAGTTGTTAGGCCAAACCCATCAATTAGAGCACTCTTCAAGACTTTGTAATTGACAGCATCCTCTTCTCTTACAGTGAGGAGCTTGTCTCTACCTTTGTCTGCAAAGGAGAGCCACAAGATTGCTGCCCACTGCTCCTGAGGGACCCTCTGTACTTTACAGGCCCTCTCCAGTGCAGTTATCCATTTGTGGATGTCATCCCCACTCTGGTAGGGAGGGACAATCTTGCTCAGGTTTCTATGGTCATAAGACCTTTCCCTATCTCTGGGGAAATTGCTGCCACCATGGGACTCTAGTCCCATCTTTTGTCTCTCTCTATAGAGATCTAGGGACTCCCTGTCTATAGCCAATTGCTGTTTTCTGAGCTCAAGCTGGGCTTGTTCATACTGAAGCATTCTCTTTCTCCTTTCATGAGAGGATTCCCTCCTATGAGAGGAGACAGAGGTCCCTATTGAGGTGTCAGAGTGGTTAGACTCCTGAGAAGGAGATCTAGACCTTCTGGGCACACTCAGTATTCTTCCTGGGGGGACAAAGGGGAGGTCATTCTGATCCTCCTCCTCCTCCTCCACAGGAGGAATTGGGTTTTCCAGGTCAAGGTCATTTTCACCTTCCTGGCCAGTTTCAGAGGGGGGCCTGGGTTTCTTCACCCTTGCCCCTTCCTCATTTTCTGCCCCACCCTCTCTGCCTACCCCTTCAGACCCTAGGGGCCTGCTGAGATCATCAGCCAGTAACACCTCCTTCAGGTGCTGGGTGCTGGCACTTTTGCCTGCCTTCAACTTCCTAGTATTGCATAATGCTCTCAATTCCAAGAATGGGAGTTTATCATACTTGGAGGGAAGAAGCCCACTGGCTTCTGGCAAGGACTCACTGGGTCCTGGCTTTGAAGACATTACTAGTGAGGTGTGGTGTATGCACTACCTACTCTAGTGTGGCCTACTAAACTCTCTTGAGTTGTAGAAAGGGTGTGCTATCCCTTAACACACAACTCTAAGTTCAGTAGAACTTACTGTATACTAAGCTTGATTTATATGTACCTTAGGTACCCTTAGTGGTTTTCAGTTGATCAATTCAATTGAGATTATCTGGTAAAACAATAGCAAGCTGGAATCCCACACGCTGCACACCAATGTGAGAAGTGGCCTGGTATATGCTGTCCACTAATTATAGTGGGCACCTTGCACCAGTCCAAACAACCCCTTATTGGAGATAGGTTAAAGACAACCTTTATTGAAAGCTATCCTAGTGGTTGCTATGGAGAGCAGCCTTCAGGCTAAGTCTTGAAGGAATGTAAAGCAGCTTGTTTTACCAGTCTATAATCTCTTGAGTGACCAAATGAAAGAGGACCACACCAGGTATATATTCAAAATATATGTATTTATTGCTAAACACACCCTCTAGTCTCTTTATGAGGCTAGAGTTCGAAGTACATAAGTTATAAGTTAGTTATCAACAGTAATAGCACAAATACACGTTTGAGCCCTAGGGGCGTACCAAACCATATACCAATAAAGTGGTATAAGAACCACGACTGAGCTAGACACAAGGCCTAGAGCCTGTAGAAGTGCTTGGACCACAAGGAACCACCCAAGGTAGTGACACAGGGGACCACGGGGACGCGTGCAGTGTGATAACACAGCCGCGAATCGCCGTTGACTTCTATGGGGAAAGTCGCGGTTGGAAGTTTAAAGAAAAGGGACACTTAGAGGAGGACTTGGAGCAAACCCTTTTAGAACTAGGTCGTTCTAGAGTCTATACCCACGGGAGCATCGGAGTACTCGAGTTACCTCACCCAGGGAAGCCGGGTGCATAGGTGTCTTTCGGGGTCGGGTTTCGTCGTCGTTTTCAATGGCGATCTGCCGCAAAGTGCTGCTGGCGACCAAGTCGAAAGTGTTCGGGTGGATCCAAAGGTGGATCAAAGATCTGAAGAACCTGAAAGCAGAGGGGACAGAGTCTGGGTCACTAGCCAGTGACCAGGAAGGCGATGAGCGAATGCCCACCGATGTCGGGTGCTTCAGGTAGGTTGACAGTCGTCTTGACTCTTCAGCCACGAGGTCCAGGAGGCGTCGACAATGACCAGGAGCTGGAAT
Organism: Calotriton arnoldi; assembly: GCA_963921515.1. Lineage (NCBI taxonomy): Eukaryota > Metazoa > Chordata > Amphibia > Caudata > Salamandridae > Calotriton > Calotriton arnoldi. The sequence continues at coordinate 1,450,241 of CAWUFW010003709.1, forward strand.
CGAGCTGTCCCATGACGTCTGTCGATTGCTGAGGTGTCGGCGACCGGATTGGACCCAACAAGCCTTGGCAACGGCAAGTCTCTTGGAAATAGAAGAAGGACGGTGGTGCAGACCAGCAAGGTCTGAGGGACTCACCCAGCGAGGGTAAGTCAGGGCACGCCTGGAGCAACTAGGGAAGCTCAAACAGGATAAGGTTGGCCTTCGGGAGGGCCTACTAGCCAATGGACTAGCGACCGCAAAGGAGCCTCAAGTGGACGCACTTGGAGCTGGCTCACGGGACACTCGTGGAGTAGAGGCCAGTGATCTTCGGTGCAGTCGGTGCTGGAGGCGGGGGCTACCGGGAGCCCAAAGCACAACTTCGTGGGATCCCAGGAAGAGGATGCACTTGCAAATGTGCTTGGTGTCCAGGGGTCACGGTTTCACGTTACCCACGACAGCTACGGGCCTCAGCTTTGCTGGGGACTCAGGACAGCCTCGGGAAAGTCTGAAAATCTACCTCTGGTGATGCAAAAACTTCGGCGTCCGGCGGGAGCTTCGGCGATGCAGACCAGACAATTGCTTCTTTGGTTCCTGCCAAGCAGGGGAGTCACTCCTTGACCCCAAGGGAGATTCTTCAGTCCTCTAATCTTAAAGTAGAGCGTCGAAGGTCCAGGATTCTGTGTCAGAGTTTCGTCCAGGTAAATCTAAAGTCCTAAGGACTGGGGTCCCATACTTATACTAAGATAGGGGGTTGGACATTCTCTGGGGACCCACCTATGGGAGGGTCAGGGCAGAGGGGTGGCTACACCCCTTTCCCTTTGTCCAGTTTTGCGCCAGAGCAGGGGCTGGAAGCCCCTGAGCCGGTTTGAACTGGGGTATGCACAGGGACACCAAATGCGCCCCCAGTGCAGGACTTCAAAGCACCAGAGAGTGCTCCCGCCCAGCCCCAATACAAACTATCCTGTCTGGGGAGGTGGTTACACCTCCCTGGGACAGGAAACCTATTGTCCAGGCCTCCCCTGCTGGAGTTTCGGTCAGCAGCAGGAGGCCAGACTCGTGTCTGTGGCAGCGGCATCCATTTTGTGATGCCAGGGCTTGGAAAGAAGTTACCGGGCAGGCCGGTGTGTACATGTGTCTCCCTCTAGAAGGGTGGAATGCTACCCCCGCCGCCAGAACTGGCGGGGGGGTAGTATTCCAAGATGTTTGACACCAAACACGACATGTTTCCGTGCAGCCATCCCAAAGTTAGCATTTTAACGCGAGGTTATAATGCGCTTAAGAGTATATGGTCAGGCTGCACTACAAACAGCATCAGAGAAGGGTCTCTGAATGCTGCAGATGGGCCCTGCTCATGCAGGGGCACCCTCTCACATAGGAACCATGCACTCTGCCTTCAGGATTGATAAGGCCTGCCATAGGAGTGACTTATAGGTTTATATGTGTGTATGTAAATAGTGATATAGGTAACCTATCTCACAGTAAGGGGTGCATGCACCACCTTACCCAGGCTGCAGTAGCAGACCTGTGGTGTCCTTTTGGCTGGCCTTCCAGGGGTGGCACAATACATGCTGCAGCCCCTGGTAGGCCTCTGAGGTACCTATGCCCTGGGTACATAGTATACCATATACTAGGGACTTACAAGGGCACTCCAGATTCCAATCAGAGATGTGCCTAAGGCACATGGAAACCATTTTAGAGAGGAAGCAGCTAAGCTGGGGTTCTGATTAGCAGGGCCCCAGCCAGACTAAAGTCGAAAAACAGTGAAGCATCAGCAAAAAGTGGGGGTACCCATGTGAAGCAGATCCTACTCTCCTACATTAACCATGATCAAAATGAATCAGCACTTTATACTAGGGGTGGGTGGAATTTGCATAGTCGCGCTACGCAAAGCTCCGCAAAACGGTAAAAAAGCTACGCAAGCACGCAAAAGTTCCGTGAATACGCGGAATTGCTTGTTCCGCCCGTTCGCGATGCTTTTTTCCTGTTCGCGAACGCTGTTTGCGTGCTCGGGGAGAAATATCTCACGAACACGCATTTTGAAAGCGCGAACAAGCAAAAAATTCTGCGAAGCAGCGGATCGCGAAATTTTTGGCAGTTCCGCGTTCTCCGCGGAACGCGTTATTACCCAAATTACCCAAGTTCCGCGAGCGGAACGGAATTTACCACCCAGGCCTACTTTATACCACCGGATTACAAAATACGTGAATCACAGCAGGAAGAGGAGAGCGACTTCGATGACGTAAGTAGTGGATTACAGGACCTACTTCTGTCCGAACCACCAGAGTTTGATGACGAGCTCCTCTTCCCTGACAACTAGGCTTTCAAATTGTTACTTTCTTCCTTCCTTTATTTGTCTGTGTATCTGTCTTTCTGGTTCAAATCAAATTACAACAAATGCATCACCACCGTCTTCTCTTTTTATTTCCCTATTGGAGTTGCACGTCTGTGCATTTAACTGTCCACTCCTCAGAGTCCTGCTCCATCTTCCTGACTCGCCCTAATTACATTTCCATCAAGCCAGACATTGGAGTACAAGAAATGTTGTCTCTAACAGTCCCTCCATAAGAAGTGAAACGTGACTATAGCTATCCTCCATTTTGTTTCCGAGCCGAAACTCATCACTGTCCGAAGGCTATCGCCTGTGCAGGCATCCACAACTCTTCACTGTCAGAACTTGGGCAGGCATCCAAAAGTAAACTCATCACTGTCAGAAGGCTACAGCCTCGGCAGGCATCCAAAGCTCATCACTGTCAGGACAGAAGGTACTTGGCAGAGAAAGACAAGACTCTTCGAAGAAACTTGCTGACATTTCTGCAAACTCAATTGACCAGCAATGACCGCTACCCAGGCCGCGGCCCATCACAGCGCTGACCATGTGAACCAACTTAAACTGCGACAAAGTGCCACAGATGAATAAGACGAAAACAGAAACAGCGACTACCAACACTGAAAATGAATGTGGAGTAATAATGATGCCACTGCCTCATTAAAAAAAAACACACCTGTCAGAACTAGGCATCTGATGATCTGACAGCCAAAGAGAAGAGCAAGACAGGTAATGATGGCATGCATTGGATACTTGCTGACTCTGAGCGATTGCTGTTGTTTGTTGTGTTAATGTTGTGCATGAAGTCGAACTCTACTAGTAAATCTACAAAGTGAAAGTGACTCAAGTGACAGTCAATGTTTCCCTTCTTGTTGTTTAATAACCAATATCCGTTGCAATTTTTTAATATGGAATATGGACTTAATCGGAGACTAGTCACTACAGACTGAGTTGGAGTTGGACAACACGTACCACACCATGATGATTGACCATACTACCTTTGCACGCAGTCAGTCAGTTGGATCGGAGATGATTGATCAATCAGGGAATTGTAAGCTCGCTACTCACCCGTGAGGGTCTCAAGGCGCTGAGGGGGGGGTCCGCAGATCTGTTTAGCCGAAGAGCCAGGTCTTGAGGGTCTTCCTGAAGGTGTTCAGGGAGGGGGCGCGTCTGATGTCTGCCGGTAGCTCGTTCCGGGTCTTGGCTGCAATGTGAGAGAAGGATCTTCCGCCTGCTCTGGCTCTGTGGATGCGCGGGGTTTCGGCCAGTGCGAGGTTGGAAGATCGGAGGTTTCTTTTGGGTACGTGGAAGTTGATTCTGTCGTTGAGGTATTTGGGTCCATTGTTGTGTAGGCATTTGCAGGCGTGAGTGAGGATTTTGAAAGTGACTCTTTTCTCCACAGGGAGCCAGTGGAGACTTCGTAGGTGTTGGCTGATGTGTTCGTGTCGGGGGATTCCGAGGACGAGTCTGGTGGCGGTGTTCTGTACGGTCTGGAGTTTGTGGAGTAGGGACTTGTTGATGCCGGCGTAGAGTGCATTTCCATAGTCCAGTCTGCTGGTGATGAGTGCGTGGGTGACTGTCTTCCTTGACTCAGGGGGGATCCACTTGAAGGACTTGCGGAGGATGCAGAGGGTGTTGAAGCAGCTGGAGGTGACGGCGTTGACCTGTCAGTTCATGGAGAGTGATGAGTCGAGTACGATGCCGAGGTTCTTGGCATGGTCTGAGGGGGTAGGTGGGCTTCCGAGGGCGGTCGGCCACCAGGAGCTGTCCCATGCAGAAGGGGTGGTACTGAGGACGAGGACTTCTGTCTTCTCGGCGTTGAGCTTCAGGCAGCTGTTGGTCATCCAGACTGCGACGTCTTGCATTCCTTTCTGGAAGTTGAGTTTGGCAGTGGTGGGGTCTTTGGTGAGGGAGAGGATGAGCTGGGTGTCGTCGGCATAGGATACGATGTTGAGGCCGTGTTGTCGGACGATGGCTGCGAGGGGGGCCATGTAAATGTTGAAGAGGGTGGGGCTCAGTGCGGAGAGGAAGGGTGGGAGTCTGATCCTTTGGCTTCTTCCGGTGAGGAATGATCAGATCCAGTCCAGGGCTGTTCCTTGTATGCCTGCGTCGTGTAGTCTGACGACTAGTGTGCGATGGGAGACGGTGTCGAAGGCCGCTGATAGGTCGAGTAGGATGAGGGCTGCAGAGTGGCCTTGGTCCAGGAGGGTGCGGATGTCGTCTGTGGCGGCGAGTAGGGCGGTCTCTGTGCTGTGGTTGCTTCGGAATCCGGATTGGGACGGGTCAAGGACGTCGTTCTCTTCAATGAATCGTGTCAGTTTTCTCTGCAACCTTGGCTGCGAAGGGGAGGAGCGAGATGGGGCGATAGTTCTTGAGGTCGGTGGGGTCAGCTGTGGGCTACTTGAGCAGGGGTCTGACTTCTGCGCGCTTCCAGTCATCTGGGAAGGTGCCTGTTTTGAAGGTGGTGTTGATGGTGCGTTGTAGTTCGGGTGCGATGGCGGCCACGGCTCTGTGGTAGATGTGAGGGGGGCAGGGGTCGGTGGGGGCCCCCGAGTGGATGGTTTTCATGGTCGAGGCGGTGTCTTCGGCCGTGATCGGTGTCCAGTTGGAGATGGTGGGCTGGCTGGTGTTTCTGGGGGCGGGGGCCGTCTGTGGCGCCTGGTGGATGGTCGATGAAGTTGTCGTAGAGGTTTTGATCTTGAGGTGGAAATAGGTTCCAAGCTTGTCGCAGAGGTCTTGGGATGGGGTGATGTCTGTGGCTTCGCTGCGTGGGTTGGTGAATTCTTGAATGACACTGAAAAGTTCCTTGGAGTTGGTGGAGTTGGCCAGGATTTTGTTTTGGATGAAGTTCCTTTTGGTGGCTCTGATCTTGTTGTGGTAGTCCATCATGGCTTCCTTGTAGATGGTGTGGCTTTCGGTTGTCTTGGTGTTTCTCCAGTTCTTCTCCAGGCATCTGCAGGTGCGTCTGACTTCTTGGAGAGCGGTTGTGAACCAGGCGGCTTTCCTGGGGCGTTGTCTGTCGGGGTTGCGTAGCGGGGCGAGCTCATCTGCGCAGTTGGAGATCCAGGTGTGGAGTTCTCTGGCTGCGTTGTTTGCGCTGTTTGCGTCGGGTGCCCAGGTGTGGTTGTCTCGGTTGAGGGTGGAGTTAAGTTGCTTGTCGGTAACCTTGCTCCAGTTCCTTCGTGTTGGGCGTGGGGCTGATTTGGGTGCCTTGGGTTTGTTGATGGCGAAGTGTACGCAGTGGTGGTCGGTCCATGACGGCTGCGTTGTGTGGCTGAAATGGACGCTGTTTCCTGCCGCGAAGATGGGGTCGAGGGTGTGTCCTGCTCTGTGGGTCGGTGTGTTGACGAGTTGTTTAAGTCCGATGCTGGCGAGGTTGTCACGAAGGATAGTGGAGTTGGGGTCGCTGGGGTTGTCGAGGTGGAAGTTCAGGTGGAGTATGTAGTTTGTTGAGGCGATCGCGTGGTGTGCGATGAAGTCGGTGATGGTGGCGGCGAAGGGTGTTTGGGGGCCGGGGGGTCTGTAGACGAGGGTTCCTCGGAGTGTGGCTTTGGGGGTGGTCTGGATCTTGAAGTGCAGGTGTTCGGCGGAGGGGAAGGTTTCGCTGGAGGTGGTGAGGCAGAGGGTGCTCTTGTGGGCGATGGCGAGGCCCCCTCCTGGGTGGTTGGGGCGGTCTTTCCTCTGGATCTTGTATCCATCTGGGATGGCGGTGCTGATGTCGGGGGCGGAGGATGCGTTGGTCCAGGTCTCTGTGAAGAAGGCGATGTCGGGCGAAAGAGAGTCGAGTAGGTTCCAGATTTCCATGGCGTGTTTGTGTACGGAGCGTACGTTGAGGAGGATGCATTTTAGGGTGTCGCCGGTGCTGGCGTCGGCGGTGTTGGAGGCCGGGGTGGCGGTGATGGAATAACTGCGTTTCATGAAGTGGCATAAAAGGTAAACACAACAATTCAACAAGAAAGTAAACACAGCAGACCTACATGTCCATGTAGTGGTGGAGTCGAATGTAGTCATATGACTGACAGCGGCGCATTGATTTAGTCACTTAATTTTGAAAATGCTAGGTTTCTGTATATGCCTTTTGTCTGGCTCTGTCAAAATTTAAGGTAAATGGAGGTTGGGTCACGGCCTGGTGCAGTGGGCCTGTTCTGTCCTGTTGTTGTTGTAGCTTAATGCTGTAAACAGAATAGACACGATGTATCCAAGCCGCCTCAGTCTGAAAGTGTTCTCTCTTCTCTTCTTGGACTCCACCGTAATTGATGCTTTTTTTAGTCATTGATTTTTCAATACCCCTTTTGTTTTTCCATCTACACTTACAGGCCGGCCTTTACCCTGTGCTATACTGGGAGAAACAACTCACACTTACCTTACCAATCCGCATCAGGTAGGCAGTGTGGCACCCAAGATTGATGTGCGGAGCGTCCATGGAAGATAGGACCAAGAGGAATGACGAGATTCAACTCCACAATTTGACCAGGATAATACAGTAACTTTAGTATCATTCATCATTCGTCTTTTAATTAATTTGATTCCTTTTTCTCTTCAATCATTACGACTGTGTGTTGTGTTGTTGTTTGTTTGCTAATTGATCCCTACAACTATTTTTTAATTTCTTTGCTATCTTTAAAAGTAAGCCCGGTACAACATGTAATTTGGGTCTCTCTGAGGGCATACAGGCAAGGCAAATTGCATAGAATATACTGCTGCCCTGTACTGTCTAATTGTCTAGTAGTAGTTAGTAAGTACTACTCATTAACCATCAAGTTATCTTCATCATCATGCATGCATTTCCTTTTTCCCCCTTTTATAGATTTATTGGATAAGATCATGGTCGTCTGCCAAGATTGTGCTTTGCTTTTGTTGTGTCCATGCGTACTGTTTTTCTTTGTCAAACCTTTCCCCAAACCCCCCTTCCCATCCATTCATCAAACCCTAACCCTCTTCCCCGGGCTGTGATTTATATTGAGGTGTGATGTGACTACATTAAATTGACACCAATTGATCACACGCTTGCTGGGGCAGATGTGGTGAAAGCAACACTAATTCAATTTCAAGGGAGGGCGAGGATCTTCTTTTGCTTGCCCACCCATGCTCAGTCTATGTGCAAGCCAATTTTTTTTCCAAAGGGACCTAATACATCATAATTAATTGCCGGCATTGATTGGATTCATCATCAACATCCTACCACACAGCAGTAAAGGTTACGAATTACGATTGTGTTAAGTGACTCACTCGACACAACTACAGTTTGTAACTTCTTGTACTAGGCTGTCCCGCCACCATTATGTTTTATTTTACTTTAGCAGTTGCAATATTGTTTGTTTGGCAGTCTTCTTCTGTACTGTACTTTACTTCGTTCTACTACTCCTCCCACAGTCTCTCTCAGGCAAGTGACTGTCTCTTTTTATTTTTTTGCAAATGCTACTGCCAGTGTCTACTACTACCACCACAACCATGGCATCTTCTCCATTCTCTTGGGAAACCATGCAGCCATCGCTGTGCCGATCTTAATCATCATCAATCACAGGTAAGATAAGTTTGGTGGGAGGTATAATGGACTAGGAGGAGATACTGACAGTACTAGTAGGACAAATAACTCAGTGAGGGGTACCGCTGCGCATCTATCTGTTTGTGTGTTACATAATCGGCAGATTATTTAAATCAAACACTGGCTGCGGCCCTGCAGCAGCAAGGAAACCATGTGACGTAAATTCATAAAACAGTAACCCCCCCACAAAACATTAACATCATATGTTTAAGTATAAATATAATTTATTACCCTAACAAAACTAAACTAAACCACACCTGACCCACCCCTCTCCCTAACCCCAACCAATGTCCAAAACGAAAAAGTCCAAACAATGTCCATAAACCCCAACGCCCAATTCCCAACCACCAACAAAAGGAATAAGAAAGGGGCAATCCAACGGGGTCCTATAGTTCTTAGATTCGGCGGGCTTTCAGGTGTTTATCCACGAGGATCTTGACCCGCTCCTCCAGTTGCTCCTCTAGGCGTGAAATCCGGAGGAGCATCTTCCGGCGAAATGCCCTGCAGTGGCATCCAGGGTGGGGGGCAGCAGTGGTGGCTGTTAAGGAATTGCGGCGGCGGGCGGCAGCCTGACCGCGGTGCCGTACCACTGGAGGTGGGGCCTGGCTGGGGCCTGGGGCATTGGAGGAGGTTGCAGCTGCTGCCGCCTCGTCCTCCTCCTCCGCCTGAGCCACCAGCCGCCGGTACTCTTTGCAGATGGCCTCCAGTTTCCGGCGCCGGGCCCTGGCTGCGAACTCCTTCCGTGATGGTTTTTCTTGGGAAGGAGGATCTATATCAAGAAAGAAAAAGAATATTGTTGTAACCAATACTCTTAGCAAAACAGTAACACAAAATGAATTCAACACATAGTGGCACAGTAGCACTAGCAAGCACAGTACATACCATTTGTGGTAATAATATATCCTCCCACTTCCTCGGCCTCTAACATTTGTGGGAGTTTCAGGTATTATACTAGCACTATGGACTCCAGTATACTAGTCTTCTTCTTATCTGTAGGTTAGCGAAATTACATAACCTGGTTGTAGCCGGCATGCCAGCTCAGTCAGCTAAGCTTGCACCCAAGACAAACATACGAGTCATGACGCAGACTCACGTTATGTTTATTTACTACTGTCTGCAGGTGGGGAAGCTCGTATTTTTCTATTACGGGTGGCACTGGCCATACTCTCTCTGTTACATGAAGGGCAATTGCTCAATTTCACTTTCACCCTGCCGTGGCTACTACAAAAAGGCAGATTATATATCTGATCCAATGATCATTGCTTATATATGGGACGACGACATAAGGTCAGTAGCGGTCGGTGGTGGGAGTGCTGCCGGGCGGTGACATGGGGAGGGGGAGGGGCAGGGTGGGGGGTAGTAAACTATGGATTACGGCCAATTACAGGTAAGTAAACATATAAATATATAAAACTAATTTCGTTGCGAGCACTGCCAGAACCATAGCATAGAGTGAAAAACAAGATGGCCGCGCCCATCGGGACAGCGTGGGTAAGTTTGCGCGATATTTTCCCCCGAGCACGCAAAAAGCGTCGCGAACACGTATGACGCGTTCCCGAACATGAAATGCACATCGCGAGCACGCTATACGTGACCCCGAACAGGAAATAAGGCATCGAGAACGGGCGGGACAAGTGAAAAACAAGATGGCCGTGCCCATAGGTGACCGCATGAGCAAGTTCGCGAGATACTATCCCCCGAGCACGCAAACAGCGTCCCGAACACGCACAACGCGTTCCCGAAGAAGAAAAATGCATCGCGAATGGGCGCGGCAAGCAGCTACGCACGCTCGCGTAGCTCGCGTAGCGCTTTAACAGCTTCGCGTAGCGCGACTACGCAAACTACGCCCAGGGTTACCTTTTACACCACTCTGCAAACATGGCTCCTGACGCACTGCTGCTCGGGGGATGAAGTCCACTTGTGTCCTGAGGCCCTCCGGACACAAGAGGACATCATCGCCCTACCAGCAGTGCGCCAAGAGGCGCGTTTGCAGAGTGGTGTAAAAAGGGGTGTGGCCTCGGACCACCTCTCAGCAATCCCACTGTGTGGGGCTTACTGGAGGTACCTGGTACTAGTTGCCCCCCAGGGACCCTCAGGAATGAAGGGGACTTAATCCCCCAACTTAGAACGAGCCAGGGGGCGCATTTGAAGAGTGGTGCAGGGAGGGGGCGGGGCCTCTGGCGTGATGTCGGCTTTTCTTTAAAAAAAATATTTTTAGAAGGGGGACTGTATGGCCCCCCTTCTTTTAGTATTTTTTGGGCCCTGGGGACCCCATCCCCCAGGGCCTGAGCATTTTTTTTTTAAATAATAAAACAGGAAGGGGCCGCATGGCCTCCCTTCCCTGGGCCACTAATGGCCCCGGGGACCCCATCCCCCAAGGCCTGGCCAGCATTTTTTTTTTTTTTTTTGAAGGGAGGCCGCGTGGCCCCCCTCCTAAGGTCAATAATGGCCCCGGGGACCCCATCACCCTGGGCATTGCCTTATTAAAAAAAAAATAAGTACAGGAGGAGGGCCGCATGGCCCCCCTTCCCTTGGCCACCATCCCCCGGGGCCTGGCCAGCCTGGATTTTTTGGAGTGAGGGGGTTGCGTGGCCCCCCTCCTAAGGCCAATTATGGTCCCGGGGACCCCATCCCCTGGGGCCGGCCTTCCGTTTTGAATAAATAAAATAAAGGGGAGGGGGGCTGAGTGGCCCCCCTCCCAGGCCACCTCTGGCCCCATGGACCCCATCCCCCGGGACCTGGCCTCAGCGTTGGGGACCGTGGGGGTGCCCCAATGCCCCCACAGTCCCTGCGGGAGCCGGCATTGCTTTTGGGCAAGGGGAGCTGCTAACATGCAGCTCCCCTTGCCCATAAGCAATTCTGCTTTGCTTCTTGGAAGCGAGAGCAGGTTTCTTGCTAACATGCAGCTCCCCTTGCCCAAAAGCAATTCTGCTTTGCTTCTTGGAAGCGAGAGCAGGTTTCCTGCTCTCGCTTCCAAGTAGCAAAGCAGTGTTTGCTATGGCAGGGCGGGAGACGTGCTCCCACCCTGCCATAGCAAATGGCAATGTCCCGGGGGTGGGCACCCCGGGACATTGCAGGAGCTGGCCCTGGGGGGTGGCGGTCCCCAAGGCCATCTAGGGCTCCAGGAGGGGCCGCTGGTCTGCACCGGACCCCACCCTTAATTTAAAGTGTGCCCCGGGGAGGTGGTCGTCCCCGGGGCAGTGTGGGGAGGGGCAGGAGCCCCCCCACACTTCGTTTAATAATAGGTGGCAATCCCCAGGGCTTGGGGGGGCCAAGAGGCTTCCCCCTCATAATTACATAATGCCCCCGGGAGGTGGCGGTCCCTGGGGCTTGGGGGGCCCGTGAGGCCCCCCACCCACAATTAAACAAGCCCCAGGAAGGTGGCGGTCCCCGGGGCTGTGGGGGCCCCCGCGGGCCCCTGCTACATAATTAGACATTGCCCCCGGGACCTGGCCTGCCCGGAGGCTTATACAAAACGAAGCATGGGAGCCCGCGCTTCTTTTTTTTTATTTTCTCGGTCAGATTCGCGCACCCAGCACGAATTTGGCCGATTTTGTTTTTTTTTTTAAATGCTTTTTTGGGCCATAGGGGTCCTGTTGGGACCCCCTGAGCAGACCTAGGGGGTCAGGGTGTTTCTACCCTGCCCCCTTTTCTTGTTTTTTATCCTTTTTTTTTACTGTTTTCTTGTGACTTGGTTACCGAGTCACAAGATGGCTGCCAACACATTCTGGTTTGGAGTGTTGGAAGCCAATCAGAATGAAGCTCATGCTCGGGACGGTTTGTGAATCCTCCTCGGTGCTCAGATATCGATATTTCTATTTTTTGAATTTCTCAGCAACCGCTGAACGGATTTACACCATTTTAAAAAAAGCACGCTTTCTGGACCAAGACCTACCTTTTTGCCAAATCTGGTGTAATTCCGTTCAGCAGTTCGGGCTGTAGCTTTGTCTAAAGTTCCTATGGAAATTAACATGGGGAAAACGCATTTTGTGACTCCCCTTTTTTCTCGGCCCCTGCTTCACGAATCACCCCCAAACTTTTAAGACAGGAGCTGACCTGAGCAGTTCATTAGTTTGGAAAATTTCGCGAAGATTCGTCAAACGGTGCCAAAGATGTTGGCAAAAGAAAAAACGCTTTTTGAATAGAAACAAGGCCCTAACTATAACTACCTACTGGCGACCGCCAGAAGGTAATATATATACGGAAAAATAATGAATATCGATCAAAACATCACCTGTACCTCCGGTTTTGTAATCTACGTCATTGAGTGCGATTGTGGGATGAAATACATAGGAAGCACGACATGCATGCTTAAAAAGCGTATTCTGGAGCACATATGTGCAGTTAAGAATAAAGACATGATATACGCTACAGCTAAGCATATGAATCAATGCCAGAATGGAGACTGGAAAAAGATGTGCTACTATGGAATCCACATGATATCTGTTGATGAACGTGGAGGAGATCGAACAAAACAACTACGTCAGACAGAATCTCGCTACATCATTAGACTAAGAACTACGGCCCCTAGAGGCATCAATAATGATGAGGAACTTTTTGTACAGTTGGAGTAAGAACCTTAATAATATGGACAATGTAATCACTGAATTGGGTACTATACCTGTGATACCACTATGTAAGACAGTATACAATGATTGATACTATATCTAAAATACTGTACTGAAATACATAACATGGGAAAGCAACAATATCATAGCTCATAGAAACCAAAATTAGTAAAGTGATTCATGACCATCAGGGTACGAGACCCAATAAATTGGAATATAACACCATAATACACTGTGATATCGTATGCTTGTAGTATTAATAGTATAATAAGTATACATTGCAAAATGCAAAACCTGGCATAAAATGCAAGTCCGTTATTTTGTTTTGTTAAAATTGTTAATAAAGTTTTGCATTGAAACACTACAATTCCCACAATGCCCCATTAAGGCCAAAAGTGGGTATAAATAAGTGTAATAGATGAAGGACTCACTAACCGTGAGAAAAGCCGTGAGGGGGCTGAAACGCGTTGGTTGAGGAAGTTGCCGAGAATAAATTGTGCTTAAAACTCAGTTCTGGAGTGCCGCGTTCTTTGTTGTGAAAATTACCTTGGGCCAGGATCCGGCCCCCACGCAGAGCACCAGCTGGTGAGCGCGCTGAACGAAGGATCACATTGGAGGCAATATATATATATATATATTTACAAAAGACAAGAATTCTGAGAAAAAAGATTGCTCGAGCCCACACGATCAAGGTTGCAGGTGATTTATTTCCAAAGCTGCAGACAAGGACAACGCGTTTCGACCACGTCCGTGGTCTTGGTCACATGACCTCCGCCTCCATTACAGTGGTATTTAAAGGTACAGTAAAGTGTCAAAACTCATAGACATAAAGAAAATTCTAAATGTTAAGGCACATGAAAATCATAATGGTGGTATAAATGTTAAAAACATGACATACAATTTAGCAGACATTGCAGCATTGTGTGTACTCAATAGTGCTTTTGTTAACAGTGTGCCATAAGATCAATGTGTTATGTCTCTAAATGGGTGTATTTGCACAAGATTAATGTTGTGTATCTTGATGCCGCATATGTTGGTCAGTATTATTTTATGCATCTCGGCTGTTGACAGATAACGGGTCTAGTGCCCCATTCTGTGTGGTTGTTGTTTGTAAGCAAGCTACCATTCCGGTTACGTGAATGCTCTCACATTGCCCCAAACTTGGTTGGGTGTACAGTGTATCCGTGATTGTATAAGCTTAGAGTGTTCGTGAGGGTATAGTACCCTAAGAAGTATGTGTCTAAGTGACTAATGGAGTTGGTGGGAGATTCGGCCAGGGTCTCCAGTGCGCTTATAACTAACACGGACGTGATGTTGAATGTTGGCTCTCAGCTACACTCATCTGTAAAGATAAAGAGAACATGGTCAAAACCGCGACATCAGTGATACAAAGTAACAAGATAAAGACATGTTAAAATGTTTTGTCAAAAAGACTAAACTATTTGATCAAGGCAGGGTACCAGTTGCATAGTGTCTGCTGTACAAAAACAAAGATGAGTGTCTTAAAACTATGTGAGGAAGGAGGTGGGGTGTGAGAGGTTTTCCAGGCATTTGGCTAAATTATTGATCCAGGTTCTATAGGTGGGAGTAAAGTTCCTCATCTTGGTTGAGGCCATCAGGGAATTTGGTTCCTACTAGGAGGATGAAACGTGACTCTCGTTTGCGCAATGCTGCAATTCTGTTCTCTCCTCTAGGGTTGGGGGTGACTGTGTCCAATCCAAAGAATCTGGCTTTGGTCCAGTCAGCCTCATGTTCTTTGGCAAAATGTCTCGCTGTACTATAGCTTTGGGCACGATTGGTAATCACGCGCCAGTGTTCTAATATGCGCTTTTAAACAGGGAAGGTTGTTGACCCAATAAACCAGAGGTCACAGGGGCATGTAATGGCATACACTACGAAGTCAGTATTGCATATCATGAGTTTGGGGATTTTCCATTGTGTGTGTGTGTTCTCTCCAAAATTGGCTCAGAAACATTTATGCTGTGTTTGCAGGCTTTGCATTTTCAACATTTGCAGAAGCCTTTGGTTTGCCTTAGCCAATTATTTTCTTTCGGCTTGAGGTGGCTGTGTACCAACATGTCTCTCAGAGATGTGCTTCTTTTGTACTTGACAGATGGTGATACGCCTATTTCATTTCTCAGAACCGGATCTTGTCTGAGAATATCCCATCTGTTCCTCAGAATTCTGTGTATTTGATGGGATTGGCTGCAAAATCTGGTAATGAACCTTATGGGTTCTTTCGTGTGCTTTTCATGTGTTCTGACTGGTTTGGTTTTCGTTTTCTCTAGGATCTCTTCTCTGGTCTGTTTCTCAACTCGTTTTTCTGCCTGGAGTAGTGATTTCTTGGAGTACCCTCTCTCCCTGAATCTCTCTTTTATCTCCTGTTTGGTGTGTTCATAGGATAGGGAGGTGCTGCAACTGCGCTTAGCCCTTAGGAATTCACTGTATGGAATTCCCCATCTAAAGCTGGGAGGGTGAGAACTGGCGGCATGTAGGATAGTTTCCTTCCTAAACAAGTTGGTACTTATCCTCTTATTTTCGATTGTCAGTTTGAGATCCAGGAAATCAATGGATCTCTGACTGTAATGTCGTGTAAATTTTAAATTAACTTTGTTCGAATTCAAACAGTCAATAAACAAATTCAAATCACTTTCAGAGCCTTTCCAAATAAAGAAAATGTCATCGATATATCTGAGCCATTTTGATACATTGTAAATCCAAAGTTCCGTTTGCTCATTCCAGAGCACCTGCTTCTCCCACCAGCCCACCATGAGATTGGCATAGCTAGGGGCGAAGCAGGTGCCCATTGAAGTCCCTTGCAATTGTTTGTAAAGTACATTTTCAAATAAAAACAAATTTTCTTTCAGGCATGTGGTGATCATATCTAAGAGCATTAGCGTATGTTCCAAGAATTCTGCCTTCCGTGTTTTTAGAAAAAACTGACAAGCTTTCAAACAATCTTCATGCCTGATGCACGTGTATAGCGCCTCCACATCTAAACAGACCAACCAACCATTATCCCCCAGAGTGACATCTTTGATTTTCTGTAAAACGTCAGTCGTGTCCCTCAGATAGGATGTAAGGTTTTTAACAAAGGGGAAAAGGAAGTGATCGACATACGTGCTGGTGTTTTCCATGAGACTGTCCTTAGATGACACTATGGGCCTGCCAGGTGGATTCGTGGCATTTTTATGAACTTTCGGGAGAAGGTATAGTGTTGGTGTTGTAGGGGTGTCATTTTTAAGAAATAGTTTTTCGTCCCATGTCAACAGGCCTCGCTCGTGCCATGCCTGTAATTTGTTGTGATATGTATTTTTGAGGTCAATGAGGTATGTCTTGTCCGCCCTCCCATAGCATGTCTGGCCACTAAGCTGGCGTTGTGCCTCCCTGGTATACATGGCCCTAGTCATAAGGACCACGTTACCTCCTTTATCAGAGGGTTTAATAACCAAATCATGGTCATTCTGTAGGTTGCTTACTGCCTCCCATTGGTCTTTGGACATATTGTTGCTCCCAGTGGTGTCTTTCATGAGTTTGAGGAGGTCTTGGGCTACTAAATCGCTAAAAACATCAATGTTGTCTTTGGCGGGTGTGGGGACATAACGAGATTTGGCTCTGAAAACTGTGAGGACAGCTTCTCCGGTATTGATCCCCAGTAGGTCGGAGATGCCGGTGGTGTGTGAAGGATTAAAGGGGTCCAGGGAATCACTGTTAGGTACTTGTGATCCCTGCTGGCCAAGGGTTGTCATGGTCTGTAGTGTGGGAATGTCATCAATGGCTAGTCCTGTGTCGTTCTCCCTCCCAGGTATATCAATTGACCCTGTAGGATCTTTTTTGTTAGCATGCATTTTACATAATTTAAGTTTTCTCTCAAATTTGTATAGGTCCACCCATGCCTGTGCATAACCCAGACCTATCTCTGGGCAAAAAGACAGACATAATTCTAAAACACTTCTCTCATCAGCAGTAAGAACCTTATTTGTTAGATTCATTACCATTAGTTTAGGTGCAGTGTCCTCAATTACTGGTTCTTTGTCTTCTGGCCTCTTGTTCCCATGCCAGCTGTTCTTAAGTTTTCTGCGCCTGATGTTTCTTTTGAGGTTTTGCCTGCGTTTCCTTGTCTTTTCCTCTTGGCCTCCCCCTGGTTGACTATTCTTTTTCCATCTGCAAGAAGGCAAAGTTCTTTGGAAAAAGAATGTTGTTCCATGCTGCTCGATGCCAGGCTGTCCACTGATTCCTGATCCGAACTCAAGTCCGTTGTGGAGCCTTCTTTGCTTGTTTCCAAGAGTTCCAAGGCTTTGCCTTTAGTTAGTTATGATCTTACTCTGTCGTACTTCTTTGCAAAAGTTAGGATGCGCCCTGATGTGTAGTCCAATTCATCCCACACGGATTTGCGCTGTTTCCTGGCTACAACATCTTTTTCATTTTGTCATCCACTGATTTCGTTATTTTCTCCACCTCCTTCTGGTCAGTTTCTTTTTTTAGATTGTCCATCAGGTCCTGTATTTGAGTCAGAAGGCTCCGTTGCTCATCCCAAGTATTTGCAGTCATGATCTCTAGCATCCTCCTTGAGCATGCTGTGGTATTTTCAACCCAGTCTTTAAGTACCTGAGGTTTGGGTATTGACAATGTGGGGGTGATGAAGATCCGAAGACCCCTTGGTATACGATTGACCTCTAGGTAGTTCTGCAATGAGGTCGCTTCCCACCATCTACCTATCTCTTTGCGCCTCATGCGCTCTAATGCGTTGCCTTTTTGTCGCAGGGTTGTCGATGTTTCAGTCATCATGTTCCCTGATTGATTGGTATTCGGTTGTGTTCTGCCAAATATCGCCTGGGCGGAAGCCTCACACCCCTTCATTAGCTCGTCTGCCATGATATACACAATGTTTTGAATGGAGCACTGTTTGCCCCCCTGCTTTGGTCCTTGATCTCACGTTTGGAGCCCTCTGGCTCACGGGCACTCTGATTGGTTGCGCTGCGTCATTGTTCGGCTGCAGGGACAGAGTCAGGCGGAAGTGCCAGCGCAATCCGCTTCTCCCTCGCTGTGTCAGCCAGCCAGTCGGGGATCGGGAAGGGAAACTGCACACCGGGGCGCGCGATTGCCTCACCTTAGTTCCTGTTGGCTTGGTTCAGCCCTTCTTTGGTTCCGATAGTTGTATCGGTTTCTCCGTGATATGCTGCATACGCCAGCAAACCAACCAGCGGGTATTCCTTACAACAAGGAATCCAATCGAACTGTGGTGGAAATTGGAATACCCTTCCACACGAGTTGGGGCTTCGTTGGCGGACGCTGCCGCCGGAACATTTCCAAAGGACAAGAAATCTGAGAAAAAGGTTGCTCGAGCCCACACGATCAAGGTTGCAGGTGATTTATTTCCAAAGCTGCAGACAAGGACGACGTGTTTGGACCACGTTCGTGGTCTTGGTCACATGACCTCCATTACAGTGGTATTTAAAGGTACAGTAAATATATATATAGATAGATAGATAGATAGATAGATATAGATAGATATATAGATATAGATAGATATATAGATTGATTGATTGATTGATTGATTCCTTTCTCAAAGGCTGTACGTACAAGTCCAAGTCCCGGCAACATTAACTTCCAATATATTCCCTTCTCATTATTCTTCTCAGGTGAGAATGTGTAAGTGCAGAAAATCATGTGATTAGTAGTTCTGTATTGCTCATGTGAGCTGCAAGTCTCATGCCTTTTAAACATATTTTATAATGTCCATGCAGCTCTTACCCAAGTCGCCCATTGTTATCATTGCTGCTGATCCACATAACGCAGCCTGAATGAGCATGCTGTGGCCCGCTCGGATCCCGCAGGGGTGCAAATTCGCGATCAGGCCGGCCGCCATACAGAAAACACACAGATTGCCTCCAGTTGAAAATGCACTCCTTAAACAGTAAATTTATTTTCAATGGGCTGCTTCGAAGGTTGCACAGATAAAACAAAGCAATGCCTGACATGTTTCGGGAGTTATTCCTTTCTCAAAGGCTCTACGCACAAGTCCTGGCAACATTAACTTCCAATATATCCGCTTCTCATTATTCTTCTCATGTGAGTATGCGTAAGTGCAAAGAATCATGGGATAAGTAGTTCTGTATTGCTCATGTGAGCTGCCAGTCTCATGCGTTTTAAACATATTTTATAATGTCCATGCAGCTCTTACCCAAGTCGCCCATTGTTATCATTGCTGCTGATCCACATGACGTGTGTATATATATGTTTATGGGTATATATATATATATTTAATTTATATAGTTAAACCTACTCTATAGTGTCAATTTCCTTAACCCCTTCGTTGCTAGGTCTTTTCCCCCCCTGTGTTAAGCCTTTTTTTGGCTATTTGGGGTAGTTCGCGCTTAGGCCCCTGTAACTTTTTGACCACATAAGGTATCCACGCCAAATTTGCGTCCTTTTCTTTCAACATCATGGGGATTCCCAGGTACCAGGTATCAAAGGTACCCAGGGTTTGTGGATTCCCCTGGAGGGACCCAGAAATCAGCCAAAATATAGCTACATTTTGGTTTTTTGGGAAAAATGGGAAAAAGGGCTACAGATGAAAGCATCTGTTTTTTTCCCTGCAAATGGTATCAACAAAGGGGTTGTGGGGCTGAAATCACTATTTTCCCAGCTTTCAGGGACAAGCAGACTTTTGTCAGAAAACCAATTTTTTTACACAGTTTTGCCTTTTTTCTGGGACATAGCCTATTTTTGCTATTTTTTGTGCTTTCAACCTCCTTCCAGTTAATGGTAGAAATGGGTATGAAAGCAATAATGGATCTTGGAAAGCTATACATTTTAGGAACGTAGACAAAATTCTGAATTCAGCAAGGGGTGATTTGTGTAGATCCTTCAAGGTTTCGTTATAGAAACTAACAGTTGAATATAGGAAAAATTGAAAATTAGTTGAAAACAACAGCCATTTGTGTCCATGTTTTCACCTGTAACTTCTTCTAATTATGACAGCTGTTTGAAAGCAATATACTGTTACATCCGCTGGACGTTTCTGGTTGTGGGGATATATAGGACTTGTAGGTGATCCAGTGGCGTACTAGCAACAGATAGTCCACTACCATATATTCACCTGGGCCCATATAACTCTCTCGCACTAAAGACCAAGTCTAACCACTGGAACTTTTTAGTTTTATAATTTTCATACCTCAAGATCTAGTTATTACTCCTTTAACTAAACCTCTCTCTAATAAAATAGTTTTTTCCTCTGGTCAATGGACCAGTTAGGTAAAACTAGTTGGTGGTGATAATTAACTAATTCGTTAAACATTCCTTAATTATGAAGAAATAATCACAGACTCAGGAAGTTTTGAAATCTTTATCTAAATTAAGTGAGTGTGAACCATTGCAACGTTTTCAGTACAAACACCCTCATTCGCAAGAGTGTCAATTCAATCAAAAACTTTCATTAGATATAACAATTCAGATCCACACAACAACTATACCTAGAAAGAAGACGATAGAGAGAGAAGAGCATTCATCAAGACGATAAAATTATGAATTACCAAGTATGGTGTGAAGACCAACCCCCTGGCCAAAGGGCTGGTAAGGGTCGCACCCCTCTCTGACACTCTCTTCCTCCTTGTGGTTCTTCCACGATCTTCTTTCTAACCCAATTAAGTTAAGTAGATGGTTCTGCATTCGATTTTTTCATCAGCATCTCTCAGCATCAGCACCACCCCAGCACCAACAGCATCCGTTTCTGCTCCCCACAAGCTTCTTCTTCAATAGCTTCATCCGCCAGCATAGTGCACTCTCCTTCCGAAATAACCTCCACTAACTACTTCAATTATACCTTTTCATTTACCATGTACCACCCATTAATGTTTCAATTTCTACAAAACACTAACTGCTGATTGGACAGGCAAGGGGGGATGATCATCACACCATGCTTATACTCCATTTATTTCTTTAATCCATTGTTTCAATCTCCTCCCCTCAAACTTTTACTCCGCCCTTCCTTTCCCATACATCTTTAAACTTTATTAATACAAATGTAACATTTTCTTGAATACAGTTCCTTCATATGAACTCTTCACCCTCATGTTCCCAGGGCACATCTTCGCCGACCTTGGACGCGTGACAAGTCCTTAGTCATCTTTTCAAACTTCCACATCAGGGCGCATGCGTCGCGCAACGTCAATCCGCTCGACTCAGACAAGTTTAACAGGCCCGAATACGCACTAATAATAAAGTCAAAAAGGAACAAATGTTATTTTCTAAAATAAATGATTTCACTGTATACCACCAACCTCTACTCTAGCCCGTACCCTTTATTATTTCTCTTTCTGCATTTGCGTTAGTATAAAACGTATTTTCTAATTTCTGCAAGCAGGTGCCATGCATGTGAGCTTTCAAGCGGCCATTTTAGAGTTCTTTGCGCAAGCGCCAGAATTTCCCTCCAAGCCTTAATACGTCATACTTACGTAGATGCAGTAGACGCATGCACAGTAAAGATCCCGTGTTAAAATGCATCCTAGTCCTACGTTCATGTTATTGCAGTTAGTAAACACATAGGAAAGCTTCATTTTCTCCCGCGTATAATGAAAATGTGTATTATTATTCACAAAACACGTTGTTAGTAATTCGTTAGTGAGTTTAAATGAGAGCATTGCTTGCGAGCAAGTCTCACGTACGAGTCCTTGCTCCATCAATCCCCTCTCTGATGGCATATTAAGCCATCACAAAATTACCCATCCATCCCAGATACCAACTTTAACACTTCTCAGTTTTTCTCTAATTCTGCTCTTGATTTCTCATCAGTCAATTCATTTCCTTCTAAATCCCTTATTTTCTTATATAATCTGCCTTTCATTTCCTCCAGCTGTATTTCATCATATTTTCTCTTTCGTTTCTGTCCCTTTCCTTCTCTTTCAAAATGTACTTTTTCTTTTCTTCCTTTTCTACAACATTTATATATAATTATCATTAACATCACTACCGTTACTACTATGACTAATGGTATTACTATTTGGCCTAGAAAACCTTTCCCAAAAGCGACAAACCATTTCCCTATTGATGTTAAACTTTTGGTTAGTCTTCCCCACACACTATCAACCTCCAGTTGGGTCAAATCTTTATGCACTCTTGTAATGTTTTCAATATATCCTTTAATTTCTCCGCTCTTGTCCGGAATATAAGTGCAGCAATGTTGAATTTTCAACATGCCACAAACTCCACCTTCTTTTGCTAACAATATATCAAGAGCAAGACGGTTCTGTAAAACCATAGACCTAATTGCAACCATTTCTGTGTTAATCATTAGAAATCCTCCTGCAGTGTCTGTAGAAAGACGATCAACTATGGTTGATAATTTACAAATTTTCTGTGAATTTAGAATGACTCCAACTGAGGGTATCAGTGCACTAAAAATATCTCCTACAATTTCAGAAAAACAAGCTCTTCTTTTACGTGTTAGTCCATTAGAATTTCCATTGGTTCCACTGATTTTATCTACATGGTAAATTTTTGGAAAAACGATTCCAAAATAACAGCTTCCGTACCATCTTGCAGATAATCTATAATAGGCATTGCTCCCACAAACATAATACACTCCTGGAAATACAGGATCAGTTCCCCCTTTTAGTCCCCATCCTCCTAATATTAGGAAGTTATGTTCACATTCACTGGAACCAATGAAATTATTGTTATAATCTGTCTTTAATCTATGGAGGCAGAATTTTCCCCTTTTCACAAAATCCAGGGACATCGCAGCATGAGCCTTGCCACTTGCATAGATTCCCTCCTTCCCAACCCATGGAGGTACATGGGTTTTCTGTGCAATTGCCTTACTCAATAAATCCTGTCTCCTTTCTTCTACCAAACTCAAAAAGTCTTTTCTTCTTTTCTTAATGTACATGTTAGATTATCTTTACGTGCCTGAACTAAATCTATTAAATTCATTGTTAAGAAAAATTCACCCATAAACTGCGCGTTTTTACTACTAACCACTGGTTTCATATTTCTTCTAATAGGTAAATCAGAAAATACTACATCTATATTTGAATAAAAATACTGAAGTCTCCCTGTAGCATAAAATAAACTTGATAAAATACTACATGACACACCATAAATTAAAGGTATATGGTGTTACGTAATACCTTCTGATACTGATGAGGGTAATTTCATACATACATAACAGTTGTTAATTTGCATAGTGCTAACATACTGAAATAACAATTTAATAAACACATTAGAGGACGTATTATAATCTGACTCATTATGATAGTTTGCTTCATCTTCTACCCCTATTTCTAATTTAGTTTTTCTTATTCTACCTACCTTAACATTAGTATCTGTATTATTCTTGTCATTTGTTTTTATTATTAAAGGTACTCCTACTGTTAGGAATAACCATCCTAATCCTGCTAATAAAATACTACAAAAACAAAATCTCAAACACTTTCTTTTTAATTCACATTTTGGTTTTTCCGTTACTTCAGTTTCTGCCATTTTTCTCCAGAGAAAATTTATTTTCCCTTATCTTTCTCTTCGTCAGTTTTAACTTTCTTTTCGTTCTTAAGGAGGCCTCAGTTTGCTTTCGTCAATCTGTGAAATATGAATCTCTTCTGTCTCATCAGACAGATCCTGGGACTCAAATTCTTCGAGAATCACGTATGTCCACTCTGGAGTCTTGTATTTTCTGTTTAAGTTTCTCAATCTTGGACTTCTTCGAGTTATTTTTGCTAAGGTCTGTCTAGGTCTTGTTTGACTTGTGATTTCATTCACTTGTTCTGGCTTCTTTTCAGATCTTCTGAGATGATATTTTAGTTTCTTTACTCCAGTTGGCAATTGTCCCCTTTTCTGACTCTTAATTTGTACTGCGTTTTCACCTTCTTTATCTCTTTGTAAAGTTCTTTTTATTTCATTTATTCTGGGCACAATCTGTTCTGTTTCTCCGTTTTCTGTGCTTGTACCTTCTTTTGCTTCCTCCTGCTCAGGTTCTACTATATTTTGTTCCACTTCTTCCTGAGCTTGTTCTTCTAATTCTATCTGATCCTGTCCAGGTCTTAGTTAAAACCTTTCTCCTTCTGCCTGAACTTGTTCTTCTAACTCTATCTGGTCCTGTTCAGGTCTTAATTCAAACTTTTCTTCTTCCGCTTGAACGTGTTCTATTTTTCCCTCCTCAGGTTTGCTTGTGTCTCTTTCTATTTTCACCTGAGTGTGTTCTTCTTCCCCTGTCTCTTCCTGACTACTCACCTGTCTTATCAGTTCTGTTCTTCTTCTGGTTTCTATAGCATCATCGATTATTTCAGTCACTGGGATCCATTCTTCCTGACTTATCTCGTGCTGTTCGTCATATGGTTGTCTTTCAGAATCCATCACTCTAGATTCTTCAATTTCACAGTTTACAACTCCTGACGCTTCAGCTTGCTCAGTCAGTAATGGCTCTTGTTGATCTGATGGGTTCGGAACTCTTCTGGTATGGCTGGCATGAATCCAATTGGGCAAACCTGCACACTTCACTGCTGTGGTAGTGACTAGTATGACTTGCCGTGGTTTATCCCACCTTGGTGCTAGGCACGACTTTCTTGCGTGTTTCTTTACCAGCACCCAATCTCCAGGATTCAAATCATGTGCTTGGTCTGGCTGCCTTTCAACTGCGTCTTCTCCAACCTGGTGAGAGATAGAACGCATCATTTCAGCCAATCCTTTGCAATAGTCCAATACCAGATCATCAGTTATACTCATCAGTTTATTTCCAGGAATAAATGCCTGTCTCATAGCCCTTCCCATGAGAATTTCATGTGGATTCATTCCTGTTTTTCTGTCTGGAATGCTTCTGAGACCCATCAATACAAGAGGTAATGCATCTGGCCATTTCAGTTTTGTAGATGCACACACCTTTCCCAATCTTGACTTGATTGTGCCATTCATTTGCTCAACAATTCCAGAAGCCTCTGGACGGTAAGCACAGTGCAGTTTTTGTTCAATGTTAAACGCAGCACAGATTAATCGAATTATCTCATTATTAAAATGAGGGCCTCTATCTGATTGCAAGTGACTGGAAAACAAAATCTCGGCACTAACTCCCTCAGCAACAATTTTGCAACTGTAAGACTGTCATTTCTTCGAGTTCGATAGGCTTCCACCCATCTTGAGAAAAGGCATACTATGACAAGTACATATTTCAGTCCATTGCACGGGGGCAATTCAATAAAATCTAACTGTAATCTGGTGAAGGGTCCTTCTGCCTTTCCTATCTTTCCCCAGCTTACCACTGTCTTCTACCTGGGTTCTGCTGCTGACAGGTTAAACATCTTTGGCAAAGGCTCTCTGCGACTACCCTGAACTTCGGATTGTACCAACTCTGTCTGAATAGCCTGATCATTGAATCTCTCCCTATGTGTGTTGCTCCATGATATACTCTCACCATTTTTGAAAGCAAACAATCTGGCATGACTGGTCTTCCATATAAATACACCCATACCTCATCATGTGGTCTCTTTGTACAGGCTGCCTTTATCCAGATTTCTTTTTCCCTTTCCTCAACTTCTTCCTGCAATTGTCTAATCTCAACCCATGTTTCTGGTACTGAGAAGTACATAAGTTGGCATCTGGTTTCACCCGTTTCAATTTTTCTGTTTATGGCTACTGTATTTTTAGTACAGTATTTTGCCACTTGGTCAGCATAATTATTGCCAGCAGTCACATAGTCATTTCCTGACTGATGTGCAGCACATTTTACAACTGCTATTTCTTTTGGAAATTGCAATGCTTCCAATAAATCTTTCACATGTTTTGCTGTTTCTGATAGGAGATCCTGAGGAAGTCAGAAATCCCCTTTGCATCCAAAGCTGGCCAAAGTCATGCACAATTCCGAAACCATATTGGCTATCCGTAAATATGGTTACTCTCCAATTTTTCCCCTTTTTACATGCCATTGTTAAGGCTACCAATTCAGCTACTTGTGCAGACTTGACCCCAGGTAAACAGGATGCTTCAATTACCCCAGAAATTTTGCAAACAGCATATGCAGCACTTAGTCCCCCTTCTTGTGTCCTAAGGCAGGAGCCATCTACAAATAACTCATGATCCGCCTCTTTCAAAGGTGACTCTCTTATGTCTGGGCGGGGCTTCGTGCATAACTCAGTCACGTCCAAACAATCATGATCACTTTCATTTTTCACTTCTTCATCGCAGGGGTCTGGTAATAGGGTGGCTGGGTTCAAGATCGTACACCTTATTACAGTCACGTTCTCAGCTCCCAAAATCACTCTTTCATACTTTGTCAAACGACTAGGGGTGAGGTGCTGTGTTCTTGTTCTTGTCAAAAGGATCTCAACCGAGTGTGGAACAAAGACTTTTACTGGATGTCCCATCACTATTGACTCACTTTGCTCCAGACTCATACAAGTAGCAGCTACTGCTTTCAAGCAGCCAGGCAATGCTGAAGCCACTGGGTCCAATGTGGCTGAAAAATATGCCACTGGACGTCGACTCAGTCCATGTCTCTGTGTCAAGACTGAAAGTGCACAATTTTCTCTTTCACAACAGAACAAAGCAAAATCTTTCGTATAATCAGGCATGCCCAAAGCAGGAGCTTCACACAAACAATTTCTTAGTCTCACAAATGCCTCTAGGCAGTCATCATTCCAATCAATCGGATCTTTTGCTCGTTTCCGGATCATCTGTATTAATGGCTTCGCTAACATAGAAAAACCATTAATCCATTGCCTACAGTATCCAACCACTCCTAAAAACATTCTCATTTCTCTTTGAGTTTGTGGTAATTGCATTTCTTTGATTATTTTTATTCTTTCCGGTGTCACTTTTCTAACTCCTCTTTCTATTTTATGCCCTAAATATCTTACCTCTTGTCGACAGAACTGTAATTTTTCTGGAGACACCTTGTGTCCTCCTTCAGCCAAATAGTTCAGTAATGCAATTGTATCTGTGACACAGTCTTCTCGTGTTTTTGATGCCACCAATAGGTCATCAATATACTGAACCAGAACAGAATTTCCAGGCATGATCAATGATTCCAACCACTTTTTCAAAATCTGATTAAAAATTGAAGGACTCTCTGTGTACCCTTGAGGAACACGACACCATGCGTAAATACGATCTTCAAATTTAAACGTAAAAAGATACTGGCTGTCTGGATGCAAAGGAATAGAAAAGAACGCTTGGCATAAATCAATTACTGTAAACCATCCAGCATTCTAAGGTATTTGATAAAGGATTACTGCTGGATTTGGCTCAATTGGACAACAGGGAATTACAATTTTATTTATTTTCTGTAGGTCTTGCACTATTCTGTACTTTCCGCTGGGCTTTTTCAGTCCCATTATTGGCGAATTACAGGGACTACTCATCACCTCTTTTAAAATACCTTGTTTAACCATTCGTTCAATTTCTGGAATAATTCCTGCTTTTACTTCTGGACTCATTTTGTACTGTCGGGTATTTGGATACACTGCACCTTCTTTCACTGTCACTTTAACTGGGTCTATATTTGTCATTAGCACAATGTCTTTTCCTGTAAAATCCCATACTTCTGGGTTGACTGTCGTTCTAAATTCTTCTGGTAATTCACTCTCAGTTAGTAATGAAAACATTTCATCTACTTCTGTTCCCTGTTTGGCCAGCATCATCTTATAAACTATGCCTTCATCAGGGGTTTGGAAAGCAACACCATCCGGTGTACAGTAGATTGTGCAATTCATCTTGCACAAAAGATCTCTTCCCAATAGATTTACTGGACTGGAATCGCAAACTACAAATCGATGCATTTCTTTGAAGTTCCCAATGTGCACCTCCATTGGTTTTATGATTGGGGTTTTAATCTGTTGGTTAGATACGCCTACAACTTGGATTGTTTCTCCCAAGAGGGGTAGGTTTGGGATGTCTGCTGTTCTCACAGTAGACCTGGTAGCACCAGTATCCAATAGGAAAGTAATGTCTTTGCCTTCTACTCTCCCATCAACAAATGGACCTGACTGATCTACCCGCAAGGATGCGCCAAACACACACTCCTCTTCCTCCCCCCTCAGGCACCGTCATTGTGCAGCATCCGAATGTTTTTCATCATTCTGTAAAAAATATTGTGAAATTGTTCTATTATTCTTACCACTTTCTCCTCGAAATCCGGTGTTCGCACTGAACTCTTGATGGTTCACACAATTTGGCATAGGAGCTGGTGGCACCTGATATTGTGGAGTAACTACCTGCTGCTGCTGATTCATAAGTATTTCATTCTGCATCTGTGGAATTAAATTTTGATTTGGACCATTATTATTCTTATTATTCTGAATACTCTTGCACTCGTTCTTCCAATGTCCAAGCTTTCCGCACGCATGACAAGGAAACTTCTTTTTCGCCTCTTATCTGTCCATTCGTCCCTTATATTTATTACCATTTGCTCCTTGATTATTCTGACTCTGCTCTTTCACTTGATTATTATTTTGATCATTTGTTTTCTCTTCTTGCTGCTCTGCTAATTTAACTTGTGCCCACATCATTTTCTCTTTTAGCTTCCTACGCCTGGCTTCAATGTCATCTCTGCAATATTTCGCGTCCTTTAGAATCTCATCCACTGTCTTGCTTTGCCAACACAGCATGTGCTGCTGTATCATCTGACTGATTTCTGGTTTCAAGCCATATACAAACCGATATACAAAATGTCCCATATCTTTGTCACCAATATTCTCAAAACCACTATACTGCTTAAACACCTGTAACAACCGTTCATAGTACGCATGCACAGATTCATTTGGTTCCTGTGTTGTTCTATCTATTTTTACCCAATCTGTTTCTTTAGGAGGGATTTTCCCTTTCAAATACGTAATCACTTGGTGATACTTTTTCATCACCTCTCCCGAAGGTGCTCCTGTTTTTGCATCTCTAGGATACTCCTCATTTGGCCAATCAATTGTGATCTTACACTCCATCCATAAATCAGTAGGTGCCACTATATCAAACAGACCGTCCAAATCTTTCAATAAAACCTTTGAAACTTTCACCAACCTTTCTACCTGTTTGTACCACTGAACTGGTTTTTCTCTCAATTTTGGGAAATCATTTGTGAATGACAAAATATCTTGCCTACTCCATGGAACATGAACATATCAACCTCCTGGAACCTCTCTCATTGGACACAATTTTTCCACTTTGCTTGTTTCTCTTACTGGAAATGCAGATGCTGCTTCTCTCGCTTGTACTTCCTCTTTCTTTCTTATCCATCTAATTCTCCATTTATCAATGTCTCCCCATTTTCGTAAAATGTTCATTTATTCTTTTATCTGTAGCCTTTTTCCAGAATCATTTACACTTTCTAAATCTTTGTCAGTAAAATCCACTCAATAGGGTTTCTGTAACAATTTTGATTTCCCTATGACTATTCCAAACTCTGAAGCAACTTCAGTCAGTCTTTCATGAAATATTCTTGCTCTCCTAGTTATACTCTTACATAGAAACAATAATTCCTCATCATTGTAGACGTTTAATCTCTCTGTACCTACACATCCTGTCATCATTTCTTCCAACTCCACTTTCAATCTGCTAATATCTAAAATCTTTGGTATTGGGTTCTGATTATCTCTTTCCTGAGCCCATCTTTCTATTTCTTCAGAGGTGACTACAGCTGTGCCTCCAGTTCCAACAGGAATCAAAGGTCTTCTTTCTCTCAAATTCATAGGCGTAACTCTCTTTGGGGTTTCCGTATGAGGTTCTACAATAGGGAGATCCATTAATGAAATAACTGACTCGCTTTCGCTAACTTGATAATCCGTGATTATTATCTCTTTTCTGGGACTATTTAATGGAACTGTCACAACTTGTGGTTTCTGGCAAATCTTATTATCTCCATATAATGGGATTACTGGGCCAATGGTTACTGGTACTGTCAAAGCTTCAGTATTTAAATTCAATTGACTTATCCTTTGAACTAGTTCTTCTCTAGTTTTGTTCAAAGCCTCTCTTTCATCATCTTGCAACACTCTGTTGTATGATGTCTCATGTAAAATCTGTGGAGTTAATGGTAACCCCATTACTGGCGCACTTGGGACAACCTTACTAGCTGCTTCCTGATACGGTGGCAGATTTTTAATTAAAATATCCTCTAGTAACTCATCATCTGATTCACCATATCCTGCTGTATTCAAATGTTTTGTTTTCTCCTTACACTTTCCTCCAGATTGTTCCTCAGCCTTCAACACTGGATATAACCCTCCTGATACCATAGCTCTCCTCCACTGTTTCATCTGCCCTTCTCGTGACTCACGCATATGTCTCGGAAAGAATCCTCTATATCTTCCACCTCTGCATTTCTCTCGTTCATATGACTCAGTCTCCCATTCTTCCAAAGCCTCATATTGAGTTAACCTAGGTCTAGGCTCTAAATCATTCATTTTCAATCTTAAATTCTGAAGAATCCTCCCATTAAACATACCATCCTTAGGAAATGCTAACACACCATCATCCTTCGTATACTCTACCCAATTTTCCAACCACACGCAGGTATGATATCCTCTTTCCATCATCATAAAAGATGCTGGTGTCTTCGGTGGCGGAATAGGAATTCCCTCTCTAGTCAACACAGGCTTATCCTTTACAAAGAAATTCTTTATTTTCTTAAAAAATGACATCTTTCTTTTCTCTCCATACATTGTTGAGGATCGGTGTAGGAAATTGTATTCTGCAAACCCTTGAAACTTCCTTCCTGTACGTCTTGCACTTACTGTCAAATCAAAATCCCGCATACAATCTTCTCTTTCCCAATTCTAGCGCGGCTTTTAACTAACTATCCAATCAAATCGGGCTCACACTCGTATTCTGACCAATGCCAGCGTGGCCTTTTCCTGACGTCAGTTCTACTCCTTACTACTGACCCCTCCTTTACAAGGCTGCTCCTCTCACACACCCGCTGTGTCAACCAATCCCAGCGCGGCTCTCTGTGACATCAATCCAACTCAGGCGATTTCTCACCCCTCCTTTACAAAGCTCCTCCTGTCACACACCCGCTGTGTCTACCAATCCCAGCGCGGCTCACTGTGACGTCAGTACCACTCCGGCAACTGACCCTCCCTTCACAAGGTAATACAAAACTTTTATTTTCTCAATATTTTACCTTAAAAGTCTTTGTTATTAACGACATAAAACATTCGCTACTCTGTCTGCTCCACTAAATCAAAGGATAGTTTACTTCTTTTTACTGCGAGTAAAACCTTCCGCTTACTCTTCACTCAAGCTCCAGAGAACCTGCTACTCCTCCGGTGTCACCCGTCAGGGAAATTTCAGACCGATGTTTCACCAGCGAACTCCTTTTGCTATCAATCTAGCTTAGAAGAACCTACTACTCCTTCAGGGTTACCCTTACTAGGTGATATAACGCCTAAAGTTTCACTAGCAAACTCTTTGCTATCAATCACTCTCACTTTTACACAGAAAATAATCCGTACTTTAACACTGCCAGCCCTGCATAGCTTCTCAGTGTTTTTCCAACAGACGAGTAACCTCACTGCAGTGTGGTTTCTATCACCACCCGCTATTCTTTCCCCGGGAATTTTCCAGACGACATAAAAACAAAACACTAACTCTTTTTGTTAAAACATAAATCCAAAATCAATAGTCTATACTTATCACCAAACTAGTTACTAACAACCATAGCTCTGCTACCAGAAAACTGATCCAGAGGCGTACTAGCAACAGATAGTCCACTACCATATATTCACCTGGGCCCATATAACTCTCTGGCACTAAAGACCAAGTAGACCGCTGGAACTTTTTAGTTTTATAATTTTCATACCTCAAGATCTAGTTATTACTCCTTTAACTAAACCTTTCTCTAATAAAATAGTTTTTCCTCTGGTCAATGGACCAGTTAGGTAAAACTAGTTGATGGTGATAATTAACTAATTCGTTAAACATTCCTTAATTATGAAGAAATAGTTTTTGAAATCTTTATCTAAATTAAGTGAGTGTGAACCATCTCAACGTTTTCAGTACAAACACCCTCATTCGCAAGAGTGTCAATTCAATCAAAAACTTTCATTAGATATAACAATTCAGATCCACACAACAACTATACCTAGAAAGAAGAAGATAGAGAGAGAAGAGCATTCATCAAGACGATAAAATTATGAATTACCAAGTATGGTGTGAAGAGCAACCCCCTGGCCAAAGGGCTGGTAAGGGTCCCCGGGACAGATCAGGAGACAAAGACTTCAGGACAGGAAATCAGGACAGAATACTTCACCTCTCTAGATACCGACGACTGCGTCGCACCCCTCTCTGACACTCTCTTCCTCCTTGTGGTTCTTCCACGATCTTCTTTCTAACCCAATTAAGTTAAGTAGATGGTTCTGCATTCGATTTTCTTCATCAGCATCTCTCAGCATCAGCACCACCCCAGCACCAACAGCATCCGTTTCTGCTCCCCACAAGCTTCTTCTTCAATAGCTTCATCCTTCAGCATAGCGCACTCTCCTTTCGAAATAACCTCCACTAACTAACTAACTACTTCAATTATACCTTTTCATTTACCATGTACCACCCATTAATATTTCAATTTCTACAAAACACTAACTGCTGATTGGACAGGCGAGGGGGGATGATCATCAGACCATGCTTATACTCCATTTATTTCTTTAATCCATTGTTTCAAACTCCTCCCCTCAAACTTTTATTCCGCCCTTCCTTTCCCATACATCTTTAAACTTAATTAATACAAATGTAACATTTTCTTGAGTACAGTTCCTTCATATGAACTCTTCACCCTCATGTTCCCAGGGCACATCTTCGCCGACCTTGGACGCGTGACAAGTCCTTAGTCATCTTTTCAAACTTCCACATCAGGGCGCATGCGTCGCGCAACGTCAGTCCGCTCGTCTCAGACAAGTTTAACAGGCCCGAATACGCACTAATAATAAAGTCAAAAGGAACAAATGTTATTTTCAAAAATAAATGATTTCACTGTATACCACCAACCTCTACTCTAGCCTGTACCCTTTATTATTTCTCTTTCTGCATTTGCGTTAGTATAAAACGTATTTTCTAATTTCTGCAAGCAGGTGCCATGCATGTGAGCTTTCAAGCGGCCATTTTAGAGTTCTTTGCGCAAGCGCCAGAATTTCCCTCCAAGCCTTAATACGTCAGACTTACGTAGATGCAGTAGACACATGCGCAGTAAAGATCCCGTGTTAAAATGCATCCTAGTCCTACATTCATGTTATTGCAGTTAGTAAACACATAGGCAAGCTTCATTTTCTCCCGCGTATAATGGAAATGTGTATTATTATTCACAAAACACGTTGTTAGTAATTCGTTAGTGAGTTTAAACGAGAGGATTGCTTCCGAGTAATTCTCACGTACGAGTCCTTGCTCCATCATAGGTTCACCAAGAACCCGACGAACCCAGAGCCAATAACTGAGCAGTGTCTTGCAATGGTTTTTTATTATGTACCGGGTATATAGCAATTAATTTGGGAAAGTATATACATGGAAAAATCGGTATGAAAGACACCTATGTATTTCTGAAATTGGAACAAAATATAGAGTTTAGAAACAGTAGATATTTGCACATTTCCGAAATTGTGAGTACCCATACTAGCATGAGAATTATAGGTCATTTTTCAAAATGACTTCTTTTTACACATTGTCTTTCATTTGGAAGGCAGAAATGCATCAAAAGTCAATAGGTAATAACAGTTGCTCTACAATTCTGTGTTACCCTAAGTCTCCTGATAAAAATGGTACCTCACTTATGTGGGTAGGCCTCGTGCCCGCGACAGGAAACGGCTCAAAATGCAACGTGGACACAATTTATTTTTACAGTGAAAACTGACCCTTTTTTTGCAAAGTGCATAGCTGTAGATTTTGAACCCTAGCTCTGCCGGAACCTAGGGAAACCTAGCAAACCTATACATCTTTGAAAACTAGACACCCAGGGGAATCCAGGATGGGGTGATTTGACTGGCTCTCACCAGGTTCTATTTCCCAGAATCCCTTGCAAACCTAAACATTTGTAAAAAAAACCACATTTTCCTCATATTTCTGTGGTGGAAAGTTCTGGAATCTGCGTGGATCAACAAAATTCCACGCACCCCGCGTTTCCCAAAGTCTGCTGAGAAAAATTGTACCTCACTTGTGTGGGTAGGCCTAGTGCCCGCGACAGGAAACGGCCCAAAACGCAAAGTGGACACACCACATTTTCACAGTGAAAACGGACCCTTTTTTTGCAAAGTGCCTAGCTGTAGATTTCGAACCCTAACTTTGCCAGCACCTAGGGAAACCTAGCAAACCCATACATTTTTTAAAACTAGACACCCAGGGGAATCCAGGATGGGGTGACTTCACTGGCTCTCACCAGGTTCTGTTACCCAAAATCCCTTGCAAACCTAAAAATGTGTCCAAAAAACCACATTTTCCTCACATTTCTGTGGTGGAAAGTTATGGAATCTGCGTGGATCAACAAAATTCCACCCACCCTGGGTTTCCCAAAGTCTTCAGAGAAAAATGGTACCTCACTTGTGTGGGTAGGTCTAGTGCCCATGACAGGAAAGGGCCCAAAACAAAACGTGGACACAGGAAATTTTCACAGTGAAAACTGACCCTTTTTTTGCAAAGTGCCTAGCTGTAGATTTTGAACCCTAACTCTGCCAGTACCTAGGGAAACATAGAAAACCTATACATTTTTTAAAACTAGAAACCCAGGGGAATTCAGGATGGGTTGACTTGTCTGGCTCTCACCAGGTTCTGTTACCCAGAATCCCTTGCAAACCTAACAATTTGTCAAAAAACCAACATTTTCCTCACATTTCTGTGGTGGAAAGTTCTGGAATCTGCGTGGATTCACAAAATTCCACCCACCCCGTGTTCCCCAAAGTCTTCCGAGAAAAATGGTACCTCACTTGTGTGGGTAGGCCTAGTGCCCCCGACAGGAAACGGCCCAAAACGCAACATGGACACACCACATTTTCACAGTGAAAACTGACCCTTTTTTTGCAAAGTGCCTAGCTTTAGATTTTGAACCCTAGCTCTGCCGGCACATAGGGAAACCTAGCAAACCTATACATTTCCTACCACCCAGCGTTCCCCCAAGTCTCCCGATAAAAATGGTACCTCACTCGCGTGGGTGGGTCAAGTACCCGCGACAGGCAAGGGCCCAAAACCTATTGAGGCGACATCAAAATTACCTATCACAAAACAACCTGGTTTTGCAAGGGGGGTCCCATGAGTTTTTGGCCCCGGGCTCGGCGGCCATCTGGGGAAACCTACCAAACCCACACATTTCTCAAAACTAGACACCCAGGGGAGTCCAGCAAGGTATGGCTTGCGTGGGTCCCCCAACATTTCCCTACCCAGAATCCCCTGCAAACCTCAAATTTGTTTGAAAGAATCAATTTTTTCTCACATTTCTGTGTGAGAAAGTTGTAGGATCACCGGACTGACACAAATTTCCTACTACCCAGTGTTCCTCCAGGTCTCCCGATAAAAATGGTACCTCACATGTGTGGGTAGGCATAGTGGCTGCAACAGGAAATGGCCCAAATTGTACTGTGGAGACTTCAAAATTACCTACAACAAAACTACCCGGTTTGGGGGGGGCACCTGGTTTTTTGGCCCCGGGCTTGCCGCCATCTAGGGAAACCTACCAAACCCACACATTTCTGAAAACTAGACACCCGGGGTAGTCCAACGAGGTATGGCTTGCGTGGATCCCCCAACGTTTCCCTACCCAGAATCCCCTGCAAACCTCAAATTTAGCTGAAAAAACAAATTTTCCACATATTTTTGTGTGGAATCACTGTGCTGGCACACATGTCCTACCCCACAGCATTCTCCTTAGTGTCCCGAGTAAAATGATACCTCACTTGTGTGGGTGCCCAATGCAGAATTGGCTAAAAACGCATTTTTTAAAACAAATGTAGCGTTTCCTGTCGCGGGCACTAGACCTACCCACACAAGTGAGGTACCATTTTTCTCTGAAGACTTTGGGAAACACGGGGTGGGTGGAATTTTGTGGATCCACGCAGATTCCAGAACTTTCCACCACAGAAATGTGAGGAAAATGTGTTTTGACAAATGTTTAGGTTTGCAAGGGATTCTGGGTAACAGAACCTGGTGAGAGCTAGTCAAGTCACCCCATCCTGGTTTCCCCTGGGTGTCTAGTTTTCAAAAATGTATAGGTTGCAGCCACTATGCCTACCCACACATGTGAGGTACCATTTTTATCAGGAGACCTGGAGGAACGCTGGGTAGTAGGAAATTTGTGTCAGCCCGGTGATCCTACAACTTTCTCACACAGAAATGTGAGAAAAAATGTATTCTTTCAAACAAATTTGAGGTTTGCAGGGGATTCTGGTTAGGGAAATGTTGGGGGACCCACGCAAGCCATACCTTTCTGGACTCCCCTGGGTGTCTAGTTTTGAGAAATGTGTGGGTTTGGTAGGTTTCCCTAGATGGCCGCCGAGCCCGGGGCCAAAAACTCATGGGACCCCCTTGCAAAACCAGGTTGTTTTGTGATAGGTAATTTTGATGTCGCCTCAATAGGTTTTGGGCCCTTGCCTGTCGCGGGTACTTGACCCACCCATGCAAGTGAGGTACCATTTTTATCGGGAGACTTGGGGGAACGCTGGGTGGTAGGAAATGTATACGTTTGCTAGGTTTACGTATGTGCCGGCAGAGCTAGGGTTCAAAATCTACAGCTAGGCACTTTCCAAAAAAGGGTCAGTTTTCACTGTGAAAATGTGGTGTGTCCATGTTGCATTTTGGGCCATTTCCTGTTGCGGGCACTAGGCCTACCCACACGAGTGAGGTACCATTTCTCTCGGAAGACTTTGGGGAGCACGGGGTGGGTGGAATTTTGTGGATCCCCGCAGATTCCAGAACTTTCCACCACAGAAATGTGAGGAAAATGTGGTTTTTTGGACACATTTTGAGGTTTGCAAGTGATTCTGGGTAACAGAAGCTAGTGAGAGCCAGACAAGTCACCCCATCCTGGATTCCCCTAGGTGTTTAGTTTTAAAAAATGTATAGGTTTGCTAGGTTTCCCTAGGTGCCGGCAGAGCTAGGGTTCAAAATCTACAGCTAGGCACTTTGCAAAAAAAGGGTCCGTTTTCACTGTGAAAATGTGGTGTGTCCACGTTGCGTTTTGGGCCGTTTCCTGTCACGGGCACTAGGCCTACCCACAAAAGTGAGGTTCCATTTTACTCGAAAGACTTTGGGGAATGCGGGGTAGGTGGAATTTTGTGGATCCATGCAGATTCCTGAATTTTCCACCACATAAATGTGAAGAAAATATGTTTTTTTTGACAAAGTTTGAGGTTTGCAAGGGATTCTGGGTAACAGAAACTGGTGATAGCCAGACAAGTCACCTGATCCTGGATTCCCCTTGGTGTCTAGTTTTAAAAAATGTACAGGTTTGCTAGGTTTCCCTATGTGCCAGCTGTGCTAGGGTCCAAAATCCACAGGCAGGCACATTGCTAAAAAAAAGTCGGTGCCTAGGGGGCTTTCTGCCGCCTGGAGGGGGGGTTGCCCCGATATGCCCCCTTGGGGGGCAGAAAGACTGTGGCTATTTGTTGCGGGGGTGGGGGCATTGGTATGCCCATTCTGGGCAGCCCCCACCCCCACACATAAAAAAAGCCAGCGTAATCGCTGGCGCCTAGTGGGCTTTCTGCCCGGGGGGGGGCAGATTGGGGGCTACTGCCCCCATATGCCCCCACAGGGGGCAGGAAGACTGGAATTTCTCTGGAGGGGTGGGGGCATTGGCATGCCCATTTTAGGCAGCCCCCACCCCTGATTCAAATTGGCAAAAAAAATCCCTGACATCTAGTGGGCTTTTTGACCCCCGGGGGGGCAGAAAGGCTGTAATTTTGGTGGGGGGTTGGGGCATTGGCATGCCCGTTTGGGGCATCCCCCACCCTAATTAAAATTGCCCCAAAAAATCCCTGGTTTCTAGTGGGCTTTCTGCCCCCCTGGGGGGCAGATTGGGGGCTACAGCCCCCATCTGCTCCCCAGGGGGGGCAGAAAGACTGTAATTGTTGTGGGGCAGGTGGGGGCATTGGCATGCCCATTTTGGACAGCCCCCACCCTAATTAAATTGCCCCCAAAAAAATCCCTGGTGTCTAGTGGGCTTTCTGCCCCCCCGGGGGGCAGATTGGGGGCTACTGCCCCCATCTTCCCCCAGGGGGGGCAGAAAGGCTGTAATTGTGGCAGCGGTGGGGGCATTGGCTTGCCCGTTTTGGGCAGCCCCCACCCTAATTAAAATTTCCTCAAAAAAATCCCTGGCGTCTAGTGGGCTTTCTGCCCCCCGGGGGGGCAGTTTGGGGGCTACTGCCCCCATCTGCCCCCAGGGGGGGCAGAAAGGCTGCTATTGTGATGGGGTGTGGGGGCATTGGAATGCCCATTTTGAGCAGCGCCCACCCTAAAACAATTGCCCAAAAAGAAATCCCTGGCATTTAGTGGGCTATGGCTATGGTTTTTCAGTGAATTTCAAAGGTTATTTAAATGCTAATTTCTAACTATAATGTCCCTGAAACCTATGGTTTTTTCAGTGAATTTCAAAGGTTTTTTAAATGCTAGTTTCTAACTATCACGTCCCTGAAACCTATGGTTTTTTCAGTGAATTTCAAATGTTTTTTAAATGCTAATTTCGAACTATAACGTCCCTGAAACCTATGGTTTTTTCAGTGAATTTCAAAGGTTTTTTAAAAGCTAATTTCTAACTATAACGTCCCTGAAACCTATGGTTTTTTCAGTGAATTTCAAAGGTTTTTTAAAAGCTAATTTCTAACTATAACGTCCCTGAAACCTATGGTTTTTTCAGTGAATTTCAAAGGTTTTTTAAATGCTAATTTCTAACTATAACGTCCCTGAAACCTATGGTTTTTTCAGCAAATTTCAAAGGTTTTTTAAATGCTAATTTCTAACTATAACGTCCCTGAAAACTGTTTTTCAGTGAATTTCTAAGGTTTTTTAAATGCTAATTTCTAGCTATGCCTACATAGGTAGGACATATGCAGAAAGAGGAAGAAAGGCACAGAAAAAAGCAAGAGAAATGCAGAAAGAGGCAACAGAAGTCCAGAAAGACAAAGAAAGGTGCAGAAAGAAGCAAGGGATATGCAGAAAGAACCAACAGAGGTGCAGAAAGAGGCCTTGTTGCAAAGTCATCCTGTGCCCCCAACATTTTGCTGACTGGTACTGGTGGTAACTGACTCTGACTAACCAGGCCCAGAAGCTGTGCTATGCTAAAAGACACTTAGAATACAGTGAAAACAGCTACATACACTAGGGTACACTATGGGTTGGAATACCCCTGTGATTAGCATGACCTCCTCTGTAAGGCCCAAGTCCATAATAGGGCCGGGGGATTAAAACTACCTCTAAATCAGAGGTGCAGAAAGAAGCAAGAGCAGTGCAGAAAGAACCAACAGAGGTACAGAAAGAGGCAAGAGGGGTACAGAAAGAGGCAAGAAAAGTCTAGAAAGAAGCAACAGAGGTGCAGAAAGAGGCAAGAGAACTGCAGAAAATGGCAAGAGAGGTGCAGGAAGAGGCAGGAGAGGTGCACAAAGAGGCAAAAGGGGTACAAAAAGAGGCAAGAGGGGTGCAGAAAGAAGCAAGAGAAGAGCAGAAAGAAGCAACAGAGGTGTCGAAAGAGGCAAGAGAGGTGCAGAAACATGCAAAAAAAAGTACAGAAAGAGGGAACAGTGGTGCAGAAAGAGATAAGTGGGATACAGAAATTTGCAAGAGAGGTGCAGAAAGAAGCAAGAACAGTGCAGAAAGAAGCAGGAGAAGTGTAGAAAGAAGCAAGAGAGGTAGAGAAATAGGGAAGAGGGGTGCAGAAAGAGGAATGAGGGATGCAGAAATTTGCAAAAGAGGTGCAGAAAGAAGCAAGAGGGGTGCAGAAAGAGGTAGGAGAGATGCACAAATTGGCAAGAGAGGTACAGAAAGAGGCAGGAGGGGTGCAGAAAGAAGGAAGAGAAGTGGAGAAAGAAGCAACAGAGGTACAGAAAGAAGCAAGAGAGGTGCAGAAACAGGCAGGAAAGGTGCAGAAAGAGGGAACAAGGGTGCAAAAAGAGGCAACAGAGGTACAGAAAGAGGGAAGAGGGGTGCAGAAAGAGGCAAGAGGGGTGCAGAAATAAGCAAGTGAGGTACAGAAAGACGCAAGAGAAGTGCAGAAACCAGCAAGAGAAGTGCAGAAAGAGGCAAGAGAATTGCTGAAAGAAGCAACAGAGGTGTGGAAAGAAGCAAGAGAAGTACAGAAAATGGCAAGAGAACAGCAGAAAGAGGCAAGAGGGATGCAAAAAAGTGAAGAAGGGTGCAGTAAGAAGCAAGAGAGGTGCAGAAAGAAGCAAGAGAAGTGCAGAAAGAAGGAAGAGAGGTGCAGAAAGATGGAAGACGAGTGCAGAAAGAGACAACAGGGGTGCATAAAGAGACAACAAGGGTGCAGAAACAAGCAAGACAGGTGCAGAAAGAGGCAATAGAAGTGCAGAAAGAGGCAAGTGAGGTGCAGAAGGAGGCAAGAGAACTGCAGAAAGAGGCAAGAGAGTTGCAGAAAGAGGGAAGAGTGGTACAGAAAGAGGGAAGAGTGGTACAGAAAGAGTGCCCCCTCGAGCCACTTCTGGCCCCGGGGACCCCATCCCCCAGGGCCTGGCCTCAGTGTTGGGGATCGTGGGGGGAGCCCTAATGCCCCCACGGTCCCAGCCGGCTCCCCACCTCCTGCGGGAGCTAGCATTGCTTTTGGGCAAGGGGAGCTGCTAACATGCAGCTCCCCTTGCCCAATAGCAATTCTGCTTTGCTTCGTGGAAGCGAGAGCAGGTTTCCTGCTCTCGCTTCCAAGAAGCAAAGCAGTGTTTGCTATGGCAGGGCGGGAGACATGCTCCCACCCTGCCATAACACTATTTTCTACAGTATCATTGAGGAGATCTCTATATTGTTATTTTTCATGGCAATGCCTAGCTCTACTCGCAGTGGTGCACAACCTATCAGCTCTACGTCTATAGAAGACCATAACCCCTTTAGTGTCCTACAAGAGAATATGGAGGATGCAGTCTCTGAACCTGTTGGCGTAAGGGGCTCGGCTCTTAACACGCCTCGTTCTAACTCCAAGCCGGGTTCCAAAATACCCGCTACATCGAGTTCCACCTCAGGTAAATGAGTGAAGACAAACCCTCCTTCTCCTCCTCCTAACACCTCCTCTTCGATCTCTATGGAGCTAGTTCTCGAAGAAATTCATGCCCTCAAGCCTTACATGGTTGAAACCAACTCTCGTCTCCAAAGCCTTGAGTATAATTGGTCTTATACAGTGCAAAAGGTTGATGA
Organism: Calotriton arnoldi; assembly: GCA_963921515.1. Classification (NCBI taxonomy): domain Eukaryota; kingdom Metazoa; phylum Chordata; class Amphibia; order Caudata; family Salamandridae; genus Calotriton; species Calotriton arnoldi. Next base: position 1,490,952 of record CAWUFW010003709.1, read on the forward strand.
CCTAGAGCAAAGAGTTGACTCTGTTCAAACAGTCACTGATCAGGTTCCGTCTATGCGCAGAGAGATAGATCATCTCAAACAGCAAGTAGAAAATTTGGAGAATCATAACAGGCGAAATAACCTACGCATTTATGGTCTTGTTGAAGGTCTCGAAGGTTCTAATCCTATATCCTTTTTCAATCCTTTTTACCAACTCTTCTTGGCTTTCCTGACAATCCACCATTGAATATCCAGCGAGCGCACCACTTGGGACAAAGCCCTCGTTCTACATCTTCTTCAGTGAAGCCGAGAGGAGTTATTTTGTACTTTTTGGAATACACTGACCTGCTTAAAGTACTCCATGCCGCCAAGCAAAAAAGAAAAATCTCTTGGAATGGAGCTAATCTGTTTTTCGCCCAGGACTATGCCAAAGTGACAGCCGATCGCAGGAAGAAGTTCCTAGATATGAGACCTGCCCTTCGCAACTTAAATGCTCGATATGGCTTGTTTCACCCTTGCCTTTTAAAGGTGACTTATAACAACAAAACAACAAATTATGAGGATCCTGCACTTCTTCAGCATTTTTTGGACACCTGCAGAGATGAGTCCATGGACATTCCTAGACCATAAATAACTTGACTGTTTCAATATTGTTTGTTATTACCTCTATTCCTCTACCTTCCTGATGTATTTTGTTGTGTAGTTATGTCCTTGGTTGTTAACAATTTCTTTTTCTTCCCTACCAGGTGCGGTTTTTGTGGTCCCATACTTTATGTTCCCTTCATTTTGCCTGGATGATGTTTGTAGGAGAGTAGGATCTGCTTCACATGGGTACCCCCACTTTTTGCTGATGCTTCACTGTTTTTCGACTTTAGTCTGGCTGGGGCCCTGCTAATCAGAACCCCAGCCTAGCTGCTTCCTCTCTAAAATGGTTTACATGTGCCTTAGGCACATCTCTGATTGGAATCTGGAGTGCCCTTGTAAGTCCCTAGTATATGGTATACTATGTACCCAGGGCATAGGTACCTCAGAGGCCTACCAGGGGCTGCAGCATGTATTGTGCCACCCCTGGAAGGCCAGCCAAAAGGACACCACAGGTCTGCTACTGCAGCCTGGGTAAGGTGGTGCATGCACCCCTTACTGTGATATAGGTTACCTATATCACTACATACATACACACATATAAACCTATAAGTCACTCCTATGGCAGGCCTTATCAATCCTGAAGGCAGAGTGCGTGGTTCCTATGTGAGAGGGTGCCCCTGCATGAGCAGGGCCCCTCTGCAGCATTCGGAGACCCTTCTCTGATGCTGTTTGTAGTGCAGCCTGACCATATACTCTTAAGCGCATTATAACCTCGCGTTAAACTGCTAACTTTGGGATGGCTGCACGGAAACATGTCGTGTTTGGTGTCAAACATCTTGGAATACTACCCCCTCGCCAGTTCTGGTGGCGGGGGTAGCATTCCACCCTTCTAGAGGGAGAGACATGTACACACCGGCCTGCCTGGTAACTTCTTTCCAAGCCCTGGCATCACAAAATGGATGCCGCTGCCACAGACACGAGTCTGGCCTCCTGCTGCTGACCGAAACTCCGGCAGGGGAGCCCTGGACAATAGGTTTCCTGTCCCAGGGAGGTGTAACCACCTCCCCAGACAGGATAGTGTGTATTGGGGCTGGGCGGGAGCACTCTCTGGTGCTTTGAAGTCCTGCACTGGGGGCACATTTGGTGTCCCTGTGCATACCCCAGTTTCAAACCGGCTCAGGGGCTTCCAGCCCCTGCTCTGGTGCGAAACTGGACAAAGGGAAAGGGGTGTAGCCACCCCTCTGCCCTGACCCTCCCATAGGTGGGTCCCCAGAGTATGTCCAACCCCCTATCTTAGTATAAGTATGGGACCCCAGTCCTTAGGACTTTAGATTTACCTGGACGAAACTCTGACACAGAATCCTGGACCTTCAACACTCTTCTTTAAGGTTAGAGGACTGAAGAATCTCCCTTGGGGTCAAGGAGTGACTCCCCTGCTTGGCAGGCACCAAAGAAGCAATTGTCTGGTCTGCATCGCCAAAGCTCCCGCCGGACGCCGAAGTCTTTGCATCACCAGAGGTAGATTTTCATACTTCCCCGAGGCTGCCCTGAGTCCGCAGCAAAGCTGAGGCCCGTAGCTGTCGTGGGTATTGTGAAACCGTGACCCCTGGATACCGAGCACATTTGCAAGTGCATCCTCTTCCTGGTCTCCCACGAAGTTGTGCTTTGGGCTCCGAGTAGCCCCCGCCTCCAGCACCGACTGCACCGAAGATCACTGGCCTCCACTCCACGACTGTCCCGTGAGCCAGCTCCAAGTGCGTCCACTCGAGGCTCCTTTGCGGTCACTAGTCCGTTGGCTAGTAGGCCCTCCCGAAGGCCAATCTTATCCTGCTTGGGCTTCCCTGGTTGCTCCAGGCAGGCCCTGACTTACCCTTGCTGGGTGAGTCCCTCAGACGTTGCTGGTCTGCACCACCGTCCTTCTTCTATTTCCAAGAGACTTGCCGTTGCCAAGGCTTGTTGGGTCCAATCCGGTCGCCGGCACCTCAGCAATCGACAAACATCGTGGGACAGCTCGATTCCAGCTCCTGGTTGTCGTTGACACCTCCTGGACCTCGTGGCTGAAGAGTCAAGACAACTGTCAACCTACCTGAAGCACCCAACATCGGTGGGCATTCGCTCAACGCCTTCCTGGTCACTGGCTAGTGACCCAGACTCTGTCCCCTCTGCTTTCAGGTTCTTCAGATCTTCGATCCACCTTTGGATCCACCCGAACACTTTCGACTTGGTCGCCAGCAGCACTTTGCAGCAGATCGCCATTGAAAACGACGACGAAACCCGACCCCGAAAGACACCTATGCACCCGGCTTCCCTGGGTGAGGTAACTCGAGTACTCCGGTGCTCGCGTGGGTATAGACTCTAGAACGACCTAGTTCTAAAAGGGTTTGCTCCAAGTCCTCCTCTAAGTGTCCCTTTTCTTTAAACTTCCAACCGCGACTTTCCCCATAGAAGTCAACGGCGATTCGCGGCTGTGTTATCACACTGCACGCGTCCCCCGTGGGTCCCCTGTGTCACTACCTTGGGTGGTTCCTTGTGGTCCAAGCACTTCTACAGGCTCTAGGCCTTGTGTCTAGCTCAGTCGTGGTTCTTATACCACTTTATTGGTATATGGTTTGAGTACGCCCCTAGGGCTCAAACGTGTATTTGTGCTATTACTGTTGATAACTAACTTATAACTTATGTACCTCGAACTCTAGCCTCATAAAGAGACTAGAGGGGTGTGTTTAGCAATAAATACATATATTTTGAATATATACCTGGTGTGGTCTTCTTTCATTTGGTCACTCAAGAGATTATAGACTGGTAAAACAAGCTGCTTTACATTCCTTCAAGACTTAGCCTGAAGGCTGCTCTCCATAGCTACCACTAGGATAGCTTTCAATAAAGGTTGTCTTTAACCTATCTCCAATAAAGGGTTGTTTGGACTGGTGCAAGGTGCCCACTATAATTAGTGGACAGCATATACCAGGCCAACTTCTCACATTGGTGTGCAGCGTGTGGGATTCCAGCTTGCTATTGTTTTACCAGATAATCTCAATTGAATTGATCAACTGAAAACCACTAAGGGTACCTAAGGTACATATAAATCAAGCTTAGTATACAGTACGTTCTACTGAACTTAGAGTTGTGTGTTAAGGGATAGCACACCCTTTCTACAACTCAAGAGAGTTTAGTAGGCCACACTAGAGTAGGTAGTGCATACACCACACCTCACTAGTAATGTCTTCAAAGCCAGGACCCAGTGAGTCCTTGCCAGAAGCCAGTGGGCTTCTTCCCTCCAAGTATGATAAACTCCCATTCTTGGAATTGAGAGCATTATGCAATACTAGGAAGTTGAAGGCAGGCAAAAGTGTTAGCACCCATCACCTGAAGGAGGTGTTACTGGCTGATGATCTCCGCAGGCCCCTAAGGTCTGAAGGGGTAGGTAGAGAGGGTGGGGCAGAAAATGAGGAAGGGGCCAGGGGTGAAGAAACCCAGGCCCCCCCCCTCTGAAACTGGCCAGGAAGGTGAAAATGACCTTGACCTGGAAAACCCAATTCCTCCTGTGGAGGAGGAGGAGGAGGATCAGAATGACCTCCCCTTTGTCCCAACAGGAAGAGTACTGAGTGTGCCCAGAAGGTCTAGATCTCCTTCTCAGGAGTCTAACCACTCTGACACCTCAATAGGGACCTCTGTCTCCTCTCATAGGAGGGAATCCTCTCATGAAAGGAGAAAGAGATTGCTTCAGTATGAACAAGCCCAGCTTGAGCTCAGAAAACAGCAATTGGCTATAGACAGGGAGTCCCTAGATCTCTATAGAGAGAGACAAAAGATGGGACTAGAGTCCCATGGTGGCAGCAATTTCCCCAGAGATAGGGAAAGGTCTTATGACCATAGAAACCTGAGCAAGATTGTCCCTCCCTACCAGAGTGGGGATGACATCCACAAATGGATAACTGCACTGGAGAGGGCCTGTAAAGTACAGAGGGTCCCCCAGGAGCAGTGGGCAGCAATCTTGTGGCTCTCCTTTGCAGACAGAGGTAGAGACAAGCTCCTCACTGTAAGAGAAGAGGATGCTGACAATTACAAAGTCTTGAAGAGTGCTCTAATTGATGGGTTTGGCCTAACAACTGAACAATACAGGTTAAAGTTCAGAGACACCCAAAAGCACAGACTCAAGACTGGGTAGACTATGTGGATTGTTCTGCTAAGGCTCTGGAAGGCTGGTTGATGGGCAGTAAGGTGTGTGACTTCACAGGATTGTACAATCTTATCATGAGGGAGCAGATTCTTAATAACTGTCAAAATCAGCTGTTGCATCAGTACCTGGTGGACTCTGATCTGACCTCTCCCCAAGAATTGGGAAAGAAGGCAGACAAATGGGTCAGAACCAGGGTGAGGCAGAAGGTACAGAACCAAGGTGGTGACCCTAAGAAGCAAGATTCGAAAAACTCTGATAAGGGTGGGGAGAAGGGTAAAGATCAAAAGTCTTCACAAGGCCCCCAAAAATCTTCTTCAGGTGGGGATTCACAGTCTAACAAAGGGAAAGGCCAAAAGAAACCATGGTGCAAGGTCTGTAAGCAAAAGACCCACTGGACCAGTGATTGCACCAAGTCCAAAGACTCTACTCCAGCCCCCACCAACGCCCCTAAGGCACCTGTTCCCCCTAGTACAGTTACAGTTGGTGGTGGGAGTACACAAGCCAAGGGTTTAGTAGGATTGACCCTGGGTAAGGAGATGAGCTCTGACCTAGTCAGAGAACTCACTCAGGCTGTCCTAGTCTGTGATGGAGGCATGGATGTGACCTCCTCTGTGAGTCCCAGGGCAAGTACAGACAACAGCCCTTAATCAATGGAAAAGAGGCTTTGGCATTTAGGGACACAGGGGCAAGTGTCACCATGATGACACAAGACCTTGTGAATCCTGGGCAGATTATACTTGGTGAAATGTACCAAGTGACCAATGCTAGCAATGTCAGAACAGACCATACTCTGGCAGTTGTTAACTTCTCCTGGGGAGGGGTAACTGGCCTTAAGAAGGTTGTGGTGAGTGCAAACCTACCAGTGGAATGCTTGCTTGGCAATGATCTTGAAACTTCAGCTTGGGCAGAAGTGGAGCTCAGGACCCATGCAGAAATGCTGGGGATCCCTGCAGATGTGTTTGCTGTGACCAGGTCACAGAGCAAAATGTCTAACACTGAACAGGCCTTGGATTCTGGAATAATGTACCAAGTGCACTCCAAGAAGAGGAGTAGTAGGGTAAAGGCAGTGCCTTCCCCCTTGGCTCAGAAGGAAGATCAGTCTCTTGAGGGGGATGATCTCAGTCCTGAGGAAGGAACTGTCCCAGAGGAGCTTGAACCTGACCAGGTTGAGTTCTTGGGGACAGGGGCCCTTCCAGGGCAGATCTGAGCCAGGAGCAGCAGAGCTGCCCCTCTCTTGAACCCCTCAGACAGCAAGCTGCTGCTGAGGCTGCTGGGAAAGCTAGTGGTCCCCATACAGTGTATTAGGATGATGGACTCTTGTACTCAGAGTATAGAGACCCCAAGCCTGGTGCCACCAGGAGGTTGGTTATACCTCTGAAGTTCAGGGGCTTCCTATTGACCCTAGCCCATGACATTCCCTTAGCAGGTCACCTGGGCCAGAACAAGACTTGGGACAGACTTGTCCCTCACTTTCACTGGCCCCATATGTCTGAAGACACCAAGGAGTTTTGTCGCTCCTATGTAACCTGCCAGGCCAGTGGCAAGGCAGGTGGCACTACAAAGGCCCCCTGATACCACTACCTGTGGTGGGGGTTCCCTTTGAAAGGGTGGGGATTGACATTGTTGGTCCCATGGATCCCCAAACAGCATCTGGGCACAGGTTTATCCTGGTGGTAGTGGATCATGCCACCAGGTACCCAGAGGCTATTCCCCTTAGGACCACTACAGCACCTGTGGTGGCAAGGGCCCTCCTGGGAGTTTTCTCAAGAGTGGGCTTCCCTAAGGAGGTTGTATCAGACAGGGGTGCTAAATTTATGTCTGGATACTTGAAAGCAATGTGGAAGGAGTGTGGAGTGACTTACAAGTTCACCACACCCTATCACCCACAATGCAATGGTTTAGTTGAGAGATTCAACAAAACCTTGAAGGGCATGATTAAAGGGCTCCCAGAAAAGCTTAGGCGAAGATGGGACATACTCTTGCCCTGCCTTTTATTTGCATACAGGGAGGTGCCTCAAAAGGGGTTGGCTACAGCCCTTTTGAACTTTTGTTTGGTCACCCTGTCAGGGGTCCATTGTGCTTGGTGAAGGAAGGATGGGAGTTGCCTCTCAAGCCCCCAAAGCAAGACATAGTGGACTATGTACTTGGTCTCCGCTCCCGGATGGCTGAGTACATGAAAAAGGCAACTAAAAACCTTGAGGCTAGCCAGGAACTTCAAAAAGCCTGGCATGACCAAAGGCTGTACTGACTGTTTACCAGCCAGGACAGAAGGTATGGGTGTTGGAGCCAGTGGCCCCAGCAGCTCTCCAAGACAAATGGAGTGGACCCCATACCATTGTTGAACAGAAGGGTGAGGTTACCTACTTAGTAGACCTAGGAACACCCAGGAGTCCCCACAGGGTTCTCCATGTCAACAGGTTAAAAATGTGGACAGGGCAGACATGGGCTTGCTCATGGCTACTGATGAGGGACAGGAGGAAGAGAGTGACCCACTCCCTGACCTGCTCTCACAGAACCCTGATGATGGGTCAGTGGATGGTGTAGCCTTGGCAGGCAGCCTCACTACCCAGCAGCAGACTGATTGCAGACAGGTGCTCAATCAGTTCAGACACATGTTCTCACTGACACCCAGTCAGACCACCTGGTGCACTCATGAAGTGGACCCTGGGGACAGTCTGCCTATTAAAAATAAGATTTATAGGCAACCTGACCATGTCAGGGACTGTATCAGGACAGAAGTCCAGAAAATGTTGGATTTGGGAGTTATTGAACCCTCAGATAGCCCTTGGGCTAGACAAGTGGTCCTTGTGCCAAAACCTCACACCAATGGTGGGAAAAGAGAGATGAGGTTTTGTGTGGACTACAGGGGTCTCAATGCAGTCACTAGGACTGATGCCCATCCAATACCTAGGGCAGATGAGCTAATAGACACTTTGGCATCAGCCAAGTATCTAAGCACATTTGACCTGACAGCTGGCTACTGGCAGATCAGACTAGCTGATGATGCAAAGCCAAAAACAGCATTCTCAACCCCTAGTGGGCATTATCAATTTGTGGTGATGCCCTTTGGTCTGAAGAATGCACCTGCCACTTTTCAGAGGTTGGTGAATACAGTCCTTACAGGTCTGGAAGCCTATAGTGCAGCATATCTAGATGATATTGCTGTCTTTAGCTCCACCTGGGAGGATCACCTGGTCCACCTCAGAAATGTTTTACAGGCCCTGCAGAAAGCAGGCCTGACTATCAAGGCCACCAAGTGCCAGATAGGGCAGAGTCAGGTTGTGTACCTGGGCCACCTTGTGGGTGGAGGCCAGGTTCAACCCTTGCAGAGCAAGATCCAGACCATCATGGACTGGACTGCTCCAACTACCCAGACTCAGGTGAGAGCCTTTTAAGGCCTGACTGGGTACTATAGGAGATTTGTCAAGGGGTCTGGATCAATAGTGACACCCCTGAATGACTTAACTTCCAAGAAAATGCCCAAAAAGGTTCAGTGGACAGTTAGCTGTCAAAAGGCATTTGATGACCTGAAGCAGGCCATGTGCACTGCTCCCATTCTACAGAGTCCTGATTACTCCAAGAAGTTCATTGTCCAAACAGATGCATCTGAATTGGGGGTAGGGGCTGTACTGTCACAATTGAATGATGAAGGTCAGGATCAGCCAGTAGCTTTTATTAGCAGAAGGCTGACCACTAGAGAGAAACGTTGGTCAGCCATTGAGAGGGAGGCCTTTGCTGTGGTCTGGGCTCTGAAGAAGTTGAGGCCATACTTGTTTGGTACTCACTTCCTTGTTCAAACAGACCATAAGCCCCTCTTATGGCTAAAACAAATGAAGGGTGAAAACCCCAAACTGCTTAGGTGGTCCATTTCCCTACAGGGGATGGACTTCACAGTGGAACATAGACCTGGGAGTAACCATGCCAATGCAGATGGACTCTCTAGGTACTTCCACTTAGAACATGAAGACTTAACTGGGCAAGGTTAGTTTAATGTCCCTACGTTTGGGGGGTTGTGTAGGAGAGTAGGATCTGCTTCACATGGGTACCCCACTTTTTGCTGATGCTTCACTGTTTTTCGACTTTAGTCTGGCTGGGGCCCTGCTAATCAGAACCCCAGCCTAGCTGCTTCCTCTCTAAAATGGCACATCTCTGATTGGAATCTGGAGTGCCCTTGTAAGTCCCTAGTATATGGTATACTATGTACCCAGGGCATAGGTACCTCAGAGGCCTACCAGGGGCTGCAGCATGTATTGTGCCACCCCTGGAAGGCCAGCCAAAGGACACCACAGGTCTGCTACTGCAGCCTGGGTAAGGTGGTGCATGCACCCCTTACTGTGATATAGGTTACCTATATCACTACATACATACACACATATAAACCTATAAGTCACTCCTATGGCAGGCCTTATCAATCCTGAAGGCAGAGTGCGTGGTTCCTATGTGAGAGGGTGCCCCTGCATGAGCAGGGCCCCTCTGCAGCGTTCGGAGACCCTTCTCTGATGCTGTTTGTAGTGCAGCCTGACCATATACTCTTAAGCGCATTATAACCTCGCGTTAAACTGCTAACTTTGGGATGGCTGCACGGAAACATGTCGTGTTTGGTGTCAAACATCTTGGAATACTACCTCCCCGCCAGTTCTGGCGGCAGAGGTAGCATTCCACCCTTCTAGAGGGAGAGACATGTACACACCGGCCTGCCCGGTAACTTCTTTCCAAGCCCTGGCATCACAAAATGGATGCCGCTGCCACAGACACGAGTCTGGCCTCCTGCTGCTGACCGAAACTCCGGCAGGGGAGGCCTGGACAATAGGTTTCCTGTCCCAGGGAGGTGTAACCACCTCCCCAGACAGGATAGTGTGTATTGGGGCTGGGCGGGAGCACTCTCTGGTGCTTTGAAGTCCTGCACTGGGGGCACATTTGGTGTCCCTGTGCATACCCCAGTTCAAACTGGCTCAGGGGCTTCCAGCCCCTGCTCTGGCGCGAAACTGGACAAAGGGAAAGGGGTGTAGCCACCCCTCTGCCCTGACCCTCCCATAGGTGGGTCCCCAGAGTATGTCCAACCCCCTATCTTAGTATAAGTATGGGACCCCAGTCCTTAGGACTTTAGATTTACCTGGATGAAACTCTGACACAGAATCCTGGACCTTCGATGCTCTACTTTAAGATTAGAGGACTGAAGAATCTCCCTTGGGGTCAAGGAGTGACTCCCCTGCTTGGCAGGCACCAAAGAAGCAATTGTCCGGTCTGCATCGCCGAAGCTCCCACCGGACACCGAAGTCTTTGCATCACCAGAGGTGGATTTTCAGACTTCCCCGAGGCTGCCCTGAATCCCCAGCAAAGCTGAGGCCCGTAGCTGTCGTGGGTAACATGAAACCGTGACCCCTGGACACTGAGCACATTTGCAAGTGCATCCTCTTCCTGGGCTTCCACGAAGTTGTGCTTTAGGCTCCGAGTAGCCCCCGCCTCCAGCACCGACTGCACCGAAGATCACTGGCCTCCACTCCATGAGTGTCCCGTGAGCCATCTCCAAGTGCGTCCACTCGAGGCTACTTTGCGGTCGCTAGTCCGTTGGCTAGTAGGCCCTCCCAAAGGCCAATCTTATCCTGCTTGGGCTTTCCTCGTTGCTCCAGGTGGGCCATGACTTACCCTCGCTGGGTGAGTCCCTCAGACCTTGCTGGTCTGCACCACCGTCCTTCTTCTATTTCCAAGAGACTTGCCGTTGCCAAGGCTTGTTGGGTCCAATCCGGTCGACGACACCTCAGCAATCGACAGACATCGTGGGACAGCTCGATTCCTGCTCCTGGTCGTCGTCGATGCCTCCTGGACCTCGTGGCTGAAGAGTCAAGACTACCGTCAACCTACCTGAAGCACCCGACATCGGTGGGCATTCGCTCATCGCCTTCCTGGTCACTGGCTAGTGACCCAGACTCTGTCCCCTCTGCTTTCAGGTTCTTCAGATCTTCGATCCACCTTTGGATCCACCCTAACACTTTCGACTTGGTCGCCAGCAGCACTTTGCAGCAGATCGCCATTGAAAACGACGACGAAACCCGACCCCGAAAGACACCTATGCACCCGGCTTCCCTGGGTGAGGTAACTCGAGTACTCCGGTGCTCCCGTGGGTATAGACTCTAGAACGACCTAGTTCTAAAAGGGTTTGCTCCAAGTCCTCCTCTAAGTGTCCCTTTTCTTTAAACTTCCAACCGCGACTTTCCCCATAGAAGTCAACGGCGATTCGCGGCTGTGTTATCACACTGCACGCGTCCCCCGTGGGTCCCCTGTGTCACTACCTTGGGTGGTTCCTTGTGGTCCAAGCACTTCTACAGGCTCTAGGCCTTGTGTCTAGCTCAGTCGTGGTTCTTATACCACTTTATTGGTATATGGTTTGGTACGCCCCTAGGGCTCAAACGTGTATTTGTGCTATTACTGTTGATAACTAACTTATAACTTATGTACCTCGAACTCTAGCCTCATAAAGAGACTAGAGGGGTGTGTTTAGCAATAAATACATATATTTTGAATATATACCTGGTGTGGTCCTCTTTCATTTGGTCACTCAAGAGATTATAGACTGATAAAACAAGCTGCTTTACATTCCTTCAAGACTTAGCCTGAAGGCTGCTCTCCATAGCTACCACTAGGATAGCTTTCAATAAAGGTTGTCTTTAACCTATCTCCAATAAGGGGTTGTTTGGACTGGTGCAAGGTGCCCACTATAAGTAGTGGACAGCATATACCAGGCCAACTTCTCACAATGTTCCCTTTGCCGTTCTCGTCCTGGAGTCCTCCGTTCGATATGCTGTCTCCCTAATGTGGCTCCTCCAACCCCGCTCTCATTGTCTGTTCGTGGTATGTCTTTTTGTTACCTTTCCTTATTATCAAAGGTTTGATTTGTTTTGTCTTTTTGTTCTTTGTTTTGTTCTTCCTTTTTCTTTCTTTCCTCTTCATATCTTTCTTTCTTTTCATACTTTACAATATCTCTCTCATCACTCCTTTTCCCCTTCTCCCAGTCCTGAAACTGTTCTTTTATACTTACTCTTATATCTTTTTCTTTCTCTTAGTAGTAAATTTGATATTTTCACTATTTGCATAGTAATTGTTCATGTTAAAATTTACTGGTTGTATTTAGAGTTATTACATGGAATGTTAAGGGAGTAAATAATCCTATATAGAGACAACAGATATTAACCCATTTAGCTAAATTAAAAACAGACATTGCATTGATTCAAGAAACTCATTTATCAGAAACTGAAGCTTCTAAACTAAAAGATGTTGGGTAGGCCATGTTTTTCCTCCCCAGCTCTAGGTAAGAAAAATGGAGTCTCCATTCTTTGCCACAAGAAATTTCAGATCTCTGTTACACATCAAGAATCAGATTTAGAAGGTCGTTGGGTGATTGTTAAACTTCTTATTAATCAGATACCTTTAGTTCTTTTTAATGTTTATGCACCAGTTAATGTTGACAATGTTTTCTGGACCCATATCTCTGATAAACTTCTTTTATTTGATGATGATTATATTGTTTTTGGCGGAGATTGCAATCAAGTACTTGACCCCATATTAGACAGACATTCCTCAGTTAAATTTGTTAACACTAAGATGCATTCACAATTCACTGCCACTATACGCCGTAAATCTCTAGTTGACATTTGGAGGCTCTGCAATCCAGAGCTCCGAGAGTATAGTTTCTATTCCCCTCCACATCAATCACAATCCCGAATTGACTACCTCTTTTTCAGTAAATCCCTAGCTCAACAGGTTGTCCATTCCGAAATAGGCTCTATCTTACTTTCAGATCATGCCCCAGTTTATGTCGACTTTGATTTGATACCTTTTACCCCTCATGCTGGTAGATGGCGCTTTAATAATACATTACTATCTGACACTAATTTTTCGGGCCAATTCAGCTCTTTTGTTTCTGAGTTCTTTTCTTTTAATTCCACTCCAGACTCCTCCCCTGTAATGGTCTGGGACTCTTTCAAGGCCGCGGCTAGAGGCTTTATAATGAATTTTGTTTCACAAAAAATGAAGTCTTTTGAGGCTCAAACTGCCCAATTACTTACAAAAATCAAACATCTTGAATATACTTATTATCATTCGAATACGGAATCGTCTTTAAAGAATCTTATTGATGCAAAACTTACCTTCAACAAACTATCTACAGAAGCTGCTTCTTCCTATCTTTTAAAAAGTAGTTCTCGTTATTATGGAGGCCAAAATAAAATGGGGAAATTATTGGCTAATTACTTGAAAATAAGACGAGACCGGACTAGAATAGAGTCTCTACGAAATGCTGCCGGTACCTCATTATTTAAAGACAGCGATATTTTAAATGAATTTGTCTCCTTCTATAAAAATGTATACATCCCTGAACAGCAACCAAACCTAAATGACCTTTCCTCTTATTTTCAATCTATTGATTCCCCCCTTCGCATCATACTGATTTTAGTTCTTTAGAAACTGATATCACTCTCTCTGAAATTACGCAAGCAGTTTCAGTATTAAAAAGAGGTAAAGCTCCTGGTCCCGACGGATTTACTATTGCATTTTATGCGCATTTTGCAACCTACTTCTTCCGAATCTTTTACTTCTTTTTAACTCTTTTATCACAGCTGGTTCTTCTTGTGGAACTTTTCAAGAAGCCATGATATGTTAATTCCTAAGGATAATAAAGATCCTTCTCTATGCAAAAATTACCGCCCAATTTCCTTAGTTAACCTTGATTACAAGATATTTGCACAAATTCTCGCTCTCCATATTGATCCTATTTTACCTAATCTTATTGGTCCCGAACAGTCGGGCTTTGTAAAAGGTCGATTATCATCTGATAATTCCAGAGTCTTTTTCAACATCCTTAGCAAAGCTTCTTCTCTCCATTACCCTATTGCTGCTATAGCTTTAGACGCAGAAAAAGCTTTTGACAGGATTGGATGGGATTTCATGTTCCAGGCTTTAAAATGGATAGGGTTTCCTCCAAAACTAATTTCTTTTATTTCCTTACTATACTCAAACCCCAGAGCATCTATTTTTGTTAATGATAAAACCTCAGACTATTTTCCTCTTTTCAGAGGAGTACGTCAAGGCTGTCCGCTATCACCTCTATTATTTATAGTAGCATTTGAGCCTTTTCTAACCAAGATCAGACGAGATACTCAGATTACCGGTTTTCAACTTGATACTTCCCATGTTAAAATGTCTGTATATGCAGATGATATTCTTTTATATTGCTCTAACCCTGCCACGTCTATTCCCCCCTTTCTCAATCAGGTTGATATTTTTTCTCAATTATCCAGATATCGCCTTAACTCAGACAAATGCGAAGTCCTTCCTCTCAATGTGACATGCCTTAAACATGATTTTATTCGTACCGGTTTCTCTTGGCAACTTTCTAAAATAAAATATCTAGGCCTTTGGTTCTCTTCAAATATTTCTGAAACATTGAAACTAAATTTTGATCATATCCTTGAACGTTGGCACCCGCTTTTTCTCTCTTGGTGGGGACGATTAGACTCCATCAAGATGATGCTCTCTCCTTTAATTCTGTACATTCTTTCAATGATTCCTGTACACATTCCTGGATTTTATTTTAAGAAAATTGACTCTCTATTAACAAAATTTCTCTGGAAGGGTAAATCACCTTGGATAGCTTTGTCTTCCTTGAAGGCAGACAAATCTTCCGGTGGTCTTAAATTTCCTGATTTCAAATCTTATCATTATGCTTTCTCTTTAAAACAGTCATCTCGTTGGCTTTCCCTTGAACACTGTATTCATCCCCCTATATGGATCTCTATAGAGAAATTTTTCGTGTCCCCTTTTGATTTTAAAGAATCTCTCGCTTTTACAAATAATATATCCTCTTTTCGACCTCCGGTTATTTCCCATACACGCAAAATTCTCATCCCTCTTTTACCCTTTTCTTATCCTTCGTCCTCGTTAGATCAACAACCCATTTGTCACAACAACCTATTACGTATAAAAAATCGCACCATTTACTGGAAATCTTGGAGACTCAAAGGGTTGCTTTGGATTTCACAACTATTAGAAGATGACGTTCCTTTATCTTTTTCCGACCTTCAAACGAAATTTTTATTACCATCGTCTTTTAAACCACAATAATATCTTTTACTTCCTTCTCTTACCCAATATCTTCTTTCTTTATCATCTGCCCCTAAACCACCCTTGAGATGTTCCACTCTTTTTCCCTTATTAAACTCCTGTCCTTCAGCTTCCTCTTTATATAAACACTTATTTCTCTTCTCAGACAGAGGCAAAACAAAGGCTGAATTGGCGTTGGAAAAGGACTTATCAGAGTGCTGGTCGACCCTCATTTGGGATAAATTATGGTTCAAAATTCATAAAACTTCTAGAGCTGCTAATACCTCTCAAACCCTCTATTTTGTTTACCAACGTCTTTTATTCACCCCGTTAAACTATCTTCCTTCTCTCTGAACTCTCCATCTACATGCTGGTCTTGCCCATGCACTCATGCTGACTTAAAACACATGCTTTTTGATTGCCCCTCTATTTCTCACTTTTGGCAATTAGTTTGGTCTCAAATTAATAATTTTTTTTAAACTAATGTACCCTTCTCCCTTTCTACCATTTTCTTAGGCTCTCTATCTCCTCAATGGCCCTAATCAACATCTAATTTTAAATTAATAGATTTATTGTTAGCAGTAGCCTTGCTTTTAATAACTTCCAACTGGAAACAGGCAGACAAAGTCGCCTTTAGAGCATGGTGGAACGCCGTATGTTTTCATCACAGACTTGACACTAGTTACATTACACCCATATCTTTATCTATTAAAAGAGATCTTTTGTGGCTCCCTTTCACTAATTACTTAACCTGGGCGGCCTCATCTATTGTTACTCCTGTTAACACTTCAGATGAAGCCCGCAAACCACCATAATGGATTGTGTTGTCTTCTATTTCTTCAAATGATTTATCATCATTATCCCTTACGTTGTATTTCATATCACAGTATGATATTTATTCTTTAAATGCTTTTTATGCTTACAGTATTTATTTCCATATGCTATTTTTCCTTTAGTGTTATAAAATTAAGATATGATTCCCTCCCTCCCCTTCCCCCTCCCTTCTTTTATTCCTTTATTTCATGCAGTATGTTTTCTGATAATAACTGTACTTTGGTTTTATCTCTCTCTTTATAATTTGTACAAGTAATTGAGATGTATTATACTTTTTGTACATGCTGTTTCTCTTCTACTATTTTTCATTGTTCAATAAACTCAAACTTAAAAAAAAAAGTTTGCCCCGGGGAGGTGGTGGTCCCCGGGGCAGTGTGGGGAGGGGCAGGAGCCCCCCCACACTTCGTTTAATAATATTTAAGCCCCTGTGAGGTGGCGGTCCCCGGGGCTTGGGGGGCCCGCGAGGCCCCCCTCTCATAATTACATAATGCCCCAGGGAGGTGGCAGTGGCTCGGGCTTGGGGGGGCCGTGAGGCCCCCCCACCCACAATTAAGCAAAGCCCCAGGGATGTGGTGGTGCCCGGACTGCTGGGGGCCGCATGCCCCTTGTGCATAATTAAATAAAGCCCAGGGGAGGTGGTGGTCACTGGGGCTTGGGGGGCCTGGGAGGCCCCCCAACCCTTAATTACAGAAGCCCCGGGGAGGTGGCAGTCCCCGGGGCTGTGGGGTCCCCCGTGGGCCCCCGCTACATAATTAGACATTGCCCCTGGGACCTGGCCCACCCGGGGGCTTATACAAAACAAAACGCGGGAGCCTGCTCTTCATTTTTTTTTATTTTCTCAGCTGAATTTGCGCACCTAGCGCGAATTCGGTCGATTGTTTTAAAAAAACATGCTTTTTTTAGCCCTAGGGGTCCTTCTGGGACCCCCTGAGCAGGCCTAGGGGGTCAGGGTGTTTCTACCCTGCCCCCTTTTCTTGTTTTTTATCCTTTTTTTTACTGTTTTCTTGTGAATCGGTTACCGAGTCACAAGATGGCTGCCAATCAGCCAATCAGAATGAAGCTCGTGCTCGGGAGGGTTCACGAATCCTCCTCGCTGCTCAGATATCCATATTTTTATTTTTTTATTTTCTCAGAAACTACTGAACGGATTTACACCATTTAAAATAAAACACGCTTTCTGGACCAAGACCTACCTTTGTGCCAAATCTGGTGTAATTCCATTCAGCAGTACGGGCTGTAGCTTTGTCTAAGGTTCCTATGGAAATTAACATGGGGAAAAGGTGTTTTGGGACCCCCCTTTTTTCTCGGCCCCTGATTCACGAATCACCCCCAAACTTTCAAGACAGGAGCTGACCTGAGCAGGTCATTAGTTTGCAAAATTTCGCGAAGATTCATCAAACAGCGCCAAAGATATTGGCAAAAGAAAAAACGCTTTTTGAATAGAAACAAGGTCCTAACTGTAACTACCTACTGGCGAAGTGTTGGCAGCCATCTTGTGACTCGGTTCAACTGAGTCACAAGAAAAACAGTAAAAACACAAGAAAAGGGGGCAGGGTAGATACCCCTTGACCCCCTAGGCCTGCTCAGGGGGTCCCACAGGGACACCAAGGGCCCAAAAAAGCATTTAAAAATTTGGCGGGATTCATGTAGGATCTGCGAATTCTGATGATTTTTTTTTTAAAACAATTAAGTGCTGCATCCCGCACTTTTTTTCATGAAGCCCCCAGGTGGGCCAGGTCCCGGGGCACCTCCCCAGGACTACGCTAATGATATGTGGGGGCCACACGGGCCCCCGCAGCCCCAGGGACCACCACCTCCCCAAGGCGTTTTTTAAAAAGAATGGGTGGGGGGCTGCTGCCCCCCACGCTGCCCCCGGGACTGCCACCTCCCAGGAGATTTAATATTTAAATGCAGCCCCTCCCGCAGCCCTGGGGACCGCCACCTCCTGGGGCTTTTTTAATTAATGTGTGGGGGCGCTCCTGCCCCCACCACACTGCCCCGGGTACCACCACCTCTCCGGGGCATACATAAATTAAGTGCAGACCCCAGGCCCCGGGGATCACCACCTCTGCAGGGCTTTAAATCTGATGAGAGGGGGGCCACAAGCCCCCCTTCCAGGAGCCCTTCTTGGCCGTGGGGACTGCCACCCCCCAGGGCCGGCACCAGCAATGTCCCGGGGTGCCCACACCCAGGACATTGCAGTTTGCTATGGGGACCACCACCTCCCCAGGAGCTATGCTAATGATATGTGGGGGGCCACACGGGCCCCTGCAGCCCCGGGGACCATCACCTCCCTGGGGTTTCTAAAAAAAAATATGCATGGTGGGCTCCTGCCCCCCAGGCTGCCCCGGGGACCGCCCCTCCCCGGGGCTATAATTAATTGTGGGTGGGGGGGCCTCAAAGCCCCCCGCAGCCCCAGGAACTGCCATCTCCCCAGGGCTTTCTTTTACATATAATGTGTGGGGGGTCCTGCCCACCCCCATACTGCCCCGGGGACCACCACCTCACCGGGGCTTTAATATTTAAATGCGGGGGGCTTCGCACCCCCCTCAGCCCCAGGGACTGCCACCTCCCCTGGGCTTTAAATCTGATGGGAGGGGGGCCATGCTGCCCCCCTCCAGGGGCCCTCAATGGCCCTGGGGACCACCACCCCCCAGGGCCGGCTCCAGCAATGTCCCGGGGTGCCTACACTAAGGACATTGCAGTTTGCTTTGGCAGGGCGGGAGCACTGCTCCCGCCCTGGCATAGCAAACATCTGCTTTGCTTCATGGAAGCAAGAGCAGAAAAACTGCTTTTGCTTCCATGAAGCGAAGCAGAATTGCTTTTGGGCAAAGGGAGCTGCATGTTAGCAGCTCCCTTTGGCCAAAAGCAATGCCGGCTCCCGCAGGAGGTGGGGAGCCGGCAGGGACCGTGGGGGCATTGGGGCTCCCCCCACAATCCCCAAACAGAGGCCATGCCCTGGGGGACAGGGTCACCGGGGCCCAAAATGGCCCTGCAGGGGGCACTCGGCCCCCCTCCCCTTTATAATTTAAAAACTAAAATAAAAAAATAAGGCCGGGCTCCGGGAGATGGGGTCCCCCTCCAATTTTTTTTTTTTAAAAAGGCTGGGCAGACCCCGGAGGCATTGGGGCTCCCCCCACAATCCCCAAACAGAGGCCATGCCCAGGGGGATGGGGTCCCCGGGGCCAAAAGTGGCCCAGGAAAGGGGGGCAAAGGGGCATCCCTTCCATAAAAAACATTTCACCAAGCCCCGGGGGATGGGGTCCCTGGGGCCGAATTCGGCCTGGGGAGGGGGCTGTACAGCCCCACTCCCCTTTAAAAATAAAAATAAATATAGGCCTAGCCCCAGAGGATGGGGTCACCGCGGCCGTAATCAGCCATTGGGACGGGGACCGCGCACCCCCCTCCATTTTCAATATATATATATTTTTTAAATGGCTCAGGCCCCAGGGGATGGGGTCCCTGGGGCCCAAAAGGTTCAAGGGAAGGGGGGGCCACACAGCCCACTTCCTAAAAAAGAAAAAAGTAAAAAAGAAACCGGCAACTCGTCGGAGGCCCCACCACCTCCATGCACAACTCTGCAAACGCTCCTGGCATGTTCTGGGTTGGTGGATGAAGTCCCCTGCGCTGGTGAGGGTCCTTAGGGGCCAGCTAGCCAACCAGGTTCGGACTGGACTGTTCCCATGAGGCACAGGGTCAGACTGATTTGCATATGGCCATGTCTGAACTGGAGTGGCGGAGTGAGCTAAAGAATGATGATGGATTAAACCCAGATCAGTTGACTGGGGGTGAGTGCTTGCAATGTTCAACACTCCGTCCATCATCCCCTTTGGTTTTGCTATGTTCGCCCTAAGTTGGCAGGGTATGCCCAGACGTGGGTCCCTTGCTCACTTTGACACTGGATTCAAGATAGCCTGGCTGATGACGGCTGTAAGCCAGAAACCGGTCCCAGGATGCTTGTTTCCGGTCCAGGGAAGACATGGCTTGGCAGTTTGGGCTGGACTGTTCCCATGAGGCACAGGGTCAGACTGATTTGCATATGGCCATGTCTGAACTGGGGTGGCGGAGTGAGCTAAAGAATAATGATGGATTAAACCCAGATCAGTTGACTGGGGGTGAGTGCTTGCAATGTTCAACACTCCGTCCATCATCCCCTTTGGTTTTGCTATGTTCGCCCTAAGTTGGCAGGGTATGCCGAGACGTGGGTCCCTTGCTCACTTTGCCACTGGATTCAAGATAGCCTGGCTGATGACGTCTGTAAGCCAGAAACTGGTCCCAGGATGCTTGTTTCCAGTCCAGGGAAGACATGGCTTGGCAGTTCGGGCTGGACTGTTCCCATGAGGCACAGGGTCAGACTGATTTGCATATGGCCATGTCTGAACTGGGGTGGCGGAGTGAGCTAAAGAATGATGATAGATTAAACCCAGATCAGTTGACTGGGGGTGAGTGCTTGCAATGTTCAACACTCCGTCCATCATCCCCTTTGGTTTTGCTATGTTCGCCCTAAGTTGGCAGGGTATGCCCAGACGTGGGTCCCTTGCTCACTTTGCCACTGGATTCAAGATAGCCTGGCTGATGACGTCTGTAAGCCAGAA
This sequence comes from Calotriton arnoldi, assembly GCA_963921515.1. Taxonomy (NCBI): domain Eukaryota; kingdom Metazoa; phylum Chordata; class Amphibia; order Caudata; family Salamandridae; genus Calotriton; species Calotriton arnoldi. Next base: position 1,511,217 of record CAWUFW010003709.1, read on the forward strand.
ACCGGTCCTAGGATGCTTGTTTCCGGTCCAGGGAAGACATGGCTTGGCAGTTCGGACTGGACTGTTCCCATGAGGCACAGGGTCAGACTGATTTGCATATGGCCATGTCTGAACTGGGGTGGCGGAGTGAGCTAAAGAATGATGATGGATTAAACCCAGATCAGTTGACTGGGGGTGAGTGCTTGCAATGTTCAACACTCCGTCCATCATCCCCTTTGGTTTTGCTAGCTCCAGTAAGCCCCACCTCCAGTTAGCCCCACACAGTGGGACTGCTGAGAAGTGGTATGAGGGCACGCCCCTTTTTACACCACTCTGAAAACGCGCCTCTTGGTGCACTGCTGGTGGGGCAATGAGGTCCCCTTGTGTCCTGAGGACCTCAGGACTGAAGTGGACTTCATCCCACAAGCAGCAATGTGCAAGGAGGCATGTTTGTAGAGTGGTGTAAAAAGGGGCGTGGCCTCTGACCACTCTCAGCAATGCAGCTGTGTGGGGCTTACTAGAGGTAACAGGAGGGCTAGTTGGCCCCCAGGATCCCCAGCAGTGAAGGGGACTTCACTCCCCATCCAAGAGCACACCAGGGAGTGGGTTTGCAGAGTGGTGGGCAAAGGGGGCATGGCCTGCTAAGAGAACTTTTCAATCCTGCTGTGTGGGACTTACAGGAGGTAATAGGAGGGGTAGTTTGCCCCCAAAGAAGTCATTGGGGGCCACCTACCACTCCTGTTACCTCCAGTAAGTCCTACTCAGTGGGATTGCTAAGATGTCTACAGAGGCCTTGCCCCCTTTCTCCACCACTCTGCAAACGCGCCTCCTGGCACACTACTGGTTGGGGGATGAAGTCTATTTTACTCCTGAGGGACTTTGGGGGCTAAGAAACGCTCCTGGTACCTCCTGTAAGTCCTACACAGCGGAATTCCTGAGCGCTGGTCAGAGGCACAGCGGCCTTTCTCCACCACTCTGTAAACGCGACTACTACTTAAAGAAGCATTTGCAATGTAATAGGTTTTGCATTTGCGAGAGTTAAAGCTATTGGCATTGTAAATTAAAAGGTTTTTTACTAATGTTTTTTGGAGTGGAGTGGATGTACGTTGCGTGTAGTTGAATTATGTGGTATGTTGTGCAGTGAAAATATATGGATAGAAAGTATGTGGTATTTAGTGTATAGGAATTATGTAGAGTGGGAATTTGTGTTATGGGGAGTAATTATGTGGTATGGTAGTCTGTGTTGTGGAGTGGTAACCTCAGGTTTAGTCTTCCTCGTTTCCATAGAAGCTAAACTATAAACTCAATGAGACAAAAAAAGAAGGAACCACTGAGAAGCACTTCTAGACCAAGTCTGAGGTATGAACAGGGCCACTGGAATTATGCGACTGTTCCGCTGCACCAATTTTAGAATGATTATACATTTTCCGCATTTGCCACATAATCCATTATCTGCTGCATAATCTGCAGATTTGAACAAAAAAAACCTTGTTTCTAGCTCAAATGGCTCAAACGTTAGAAAAAATGCAGCGACAAGTGTTACAGTGTGGTGGAAGGCCCTTTGCAAACCTGGAATGGTCACCTGTTACTTATTGCTAAATTTGAGTGTTAAATTGGTACTAATGGTGCACAAACCACTCTTCTTCTTTCTGCGTCTCTCTTGCCTCTTTCTGCACCTCTCTTGCTTCTTTCTACATCTCTCTTGCCTTTTTCTGCACCCCTCTTCCCTCTTTCTGCACCTCTATTGCCTCTTTCTGCACTTCTCTTGACTCTTTCTGCACCTCTGTTGCTTCTTTCAGCAGTTCTCTTGCCTCTTTCTGCACTCCTTTTGCCTGTTTCTGCAACTCTCTTATCTTTCATCACTTCTCTTGCTTCTTTCTACACCTCTGTTGCTTCTTTCTGCACTCCTCTTGCCTCTTTCTGCACCCATCTTCTCTCTTTCTGTACCTCTCTTGCCTCTTTCTGCACCCCTGTTCCCTCTTTCTGCACTTCTCTTACCTGTTTCGGCACCTCTCTTGCCTCTTTCTGCACTTTTCTTGCCTCTTTCTGCACCTCTGTTGATTCTTTCTGCACTCGTCTTCCCGCTTTCTGCACCTCTCTTATCTCTTTGTGCAACTCTCCTCTCACTTTGTGTACCCCTCTTACCTCTTCCTGCACATCTCTTGCCTCCTTCTGCACCTCTCTTGCATCTATCTGCACTTCTCATGCCTCTTTCTGCACCCCTCTTGCCTCTTTATGCACCTTTCTTGCCTCTTTCTGCATCTCACTTGCTACTTTCTACACTTCTCTTGCTTTTTTATGCACCTTTCTTGTTTCTTTCTGCAACTCTCTTGTCTCTATCATCACTTCTCTTTCTTCTTTCTGCACCTCTGTTGCTTCTTTCAGCACTTCTCTTGCCTCTTTCTGAACTTCTTTTGCCTGTTTCTGCAACTCTTGTCTCTGTCATCACTTCTCTTGCTTCTTTCTGCACCTCTGTTGCTTCTTTCTGCATACCTCTTGCCTATTTCTGCACCCCTCTTCCCTCTTTCTGCACCTCTATTGCCTCTTTCTGCAGTTCTCCTGCCTCTTTCTGCACCTCTCTTGCCTCTTTCTGCACATCTCTTGCCTCTTTCTCCACCTCGTTGCTTCTTTCTGCACTTCTCTTGCTTCTATCTGCACCTCTCTTGCTTCTTTCTACATCCCTCTTGACTCTTTCTGCACCCCTCTTCCCTCTCTCAGCACATCTCTTGCCTCTTTCTCCACCTCTGTTGGATCTTTCTGTACTCCTCTTGCTTTTTCGGTACCTCTCTTGCAAATTCCTATACCCCTCTTGCCTCTTTCTGCACCCCTGTGCCATCTTTCTGCACCTTGTTTGCATGCTTGTGCAATGTTCTTGCTCTTTCTGCAGTTCTCTTCCCTATTTCTGCACCCCTCTTGCCTCTTTCTGCTCCCCTGTTGCTTCATTCTGTACTTCTCTTGCTTTTTTTGTACCTCTCTTGCTTCTTTCTACACCCCTCTTGCTTCCTTCTGTACCCCTCTTGCCTCTTTCTGCACCTCTCTTCCCTCTTTCTACACCTCTCTTGCCTCTTTCTGCACCCCTGTGCCCTTTATCTGCACCACTCTTGCCTGTTTCTGCACTTCTCTTGCTTTTTTCTGCAGCTCTCTTGCTAATTTGTGCACCCCTCTTTCTTTTTTCTGCACCTCTCGTCCCTCTTTCTGCACTTCTCTTGCCTCGTTGTGCACCTCTCTTGCCTCTTTCTGCACTTCTCTTGCCTTTTTCTGCACCTTTCTTGTTTCTTTCTGCAACTCTCTTGTCTCTATCATCACTTCTCTTGCTTCTTTCTGCACCTCTGTTGCTTGTTTCAGCACTTCTCTTGCCTCTTTCTGTACTTCTTTTGTCTGTTTCTGCAACTCCTGTCTCTGTCATCACTTCTCTTGCTTCTTTCTGCACCTCTGTTGCTTCTTTCTGCACCCCTCTTGCCTCGTTCTGCACCCCTCTTCCCTCTTTCTGCACCTCTCTTGCCTCTTTCTGCACTTCTCTTGCCTCTTTCTGCACCGCTGTTGTTTTTTTCTGCACTTCTCTTGCTTCTTTCTGCGCCCCTCTTGCCTCATTCTCCAAACTTCTTTCCTCGCTCTGCCCCTCTCTTGCCTTTTTCTGCAGTTCTCCAGCCTCTTTCTGCACCTCTGTTGCTTCTTTCTGCACTTCTCTTGCCTGTTTTTGCACCTCTCTTGCCTCTTTCTGCACTTTTCTCGCCACTTTCAGCTCCTCTGTTGCTTCTTTCTGCACTTCTCTTGCTTCTTTTTGCACCTCTCTTGCATCTTTCTTCACCCCTCTTGCCTCTTTCTGCACCCCTCTTCCCTCTTTCTACACCTCTCTTGCCTATTTCTGCACCGCTGTTGTTTTTTTGCACTTCTCCTGCTTCTTTCTGCAACCCTCTTTCCTCATTCTCCACCCCTCTTCCCTCGCTCTGCCCATCGCTTGCCTTTTTCTGCAGTTCGCCAGCCTCTTTCTGCACTTCTCTTGCCTCTTTCTGCACCTCTGTTGCTTCTTTCTGCACTTCTCTTGCTTCTTTCTGCACCTCTCCTGCTTCTTTCTGCGCTCCTCTTGACTGTTTCTGCACCCCTCTTCCCTCTTTCTGCACCCCTCTTCCCTCTTTCTGCACCTCTCTTGCCTCTTTCTGCACTTCTCTTGCCTCTTTCTGCACCGCTGTTGTTTTTTTCTGCACTTCTCTTGCTTCTTTCTGCAACCCTCTTGCCTCATTCTCCATCCCTCTTCCCTCGCTCTGACCCTCTCTTGCCATTTTCTGCAGTTCTCCTGCTTCTTTCTGCACCTCTGTTGCTTCTTTCTGCACTTCTCTTGCCTGTTTATGCACCTCTCTTGCCTCTTTCTGCACTTTTCTTGCCTCATTCTGCCCCTCTGTTGCTTCTTTCTGCACTTCTCTTGCTTGTTTCTGCACCTCTCCTGCTTCTTTCTGCACCCCTCTTGACTGTTTCTGCATCCCTCTTCCCTCTTTCTGCACCTCTTGCCTCTTTCTGCACTTCTCTTGCCTCTTTCTTCACCGCTGTTGTTTTTTTCTGCACTTCTTTCTGTAACCCTCTTGCCTCATTCTCCATCCCTCTTCCCTCGCTCTGACCGTCTCTTGCCATTTTCTACAGTTCTCCTGCTTCTTTCTGCACCTCTGTTGCTTCTTTCTGCACTTCTCTTGCCTGTTTATGCACCTCTCTTGCCTCTTTCTGCACTTTTCTTGCCTCATTCTGCCCCTCTGTTGCTTCTTTCTGCACTTCTCTTGCTTCTTTCTGTACCTCTCTTGCTTCTTTCTCCACCCCTCTTGCTTCTTTCTGCACCCCTCTTGCCTCTTTCTGCACCCCTCTTCCCTCTTTCTACACCTCCCATGCCTCTTTCTGCACCCCTGTTCCCTCTATCTGCACTCCTCTTGCCTGTTTCTGCACTTCTCTTGCTTCTTTCTGCAGCTCTCTTGCTAATTTGTGCACCCCTCTTGCCTCTTTCTGCACCCCTCTTCCCTCTTTCTGCACCTCTCTTCCCTCTTTCTGCACTTCTCTTGTCTCGTTGTGCACCTCTCTTGCCTCTCTATGAACTTCTCCTGTCTCTTTCTGCATCTCTGTTGCTTTTTTCTGCACTTCTCTTGCTTCTTTCTGCACCTCCCTTGTTTCTTTCTGCACCCCTCGTCCCTCTTTCTGCTCCTCTCTTCCCTCTTTCTGCACTTCTTTCCCTGTTTCTGTACCTCTCTTGCCTCTTTCTGCACTTCTCTTACCTCTTTCAGCACCTCTGTTTGTTCTTTCTGCACTTCTGTTGCGTCTTTCTGCACTTCTGTTGTTTCTTTCAGCACTTCTGTTGCTTCTTTCTACACACCTCTTCCCTCTTTCTGCACACCTCTTGCTTCTTTCTGTTCCCCTCTTCCCTCTTTCTGCACCCCTCTTCCCTCTTTCTGTACTTCTCTTGCCTCGTTGTGCACCTCTCTTGCCTTTCTCTACACTTCTCTTGCCAATTTCTGAACCTCTGTTGCTTTTTTTCTGCACTTATCTTCCTTCTTTCTTCACCTCTCTTGCTTCTTTCTGCACCTCTCTTGCCTCTTTCTGTACTTGTCTTCCCTCTTTCTGCACCTCTCTTGTCTCTTTGTGCACCTCTCTTGTCTCTTTGTGCACCCCTCTTGTCTCTTTCTGCACCTTCGTTTCCTGTTTTTGCACTTCTGTTGCTTCTTTCTGCACTTCTGTTGCTTCTTTCTCACCCCTCTACCCTCTTTCTGTACCTCTCTTGCCTCTTTCTGCACCCCTCTTCCCTCTTTCTAAACCTCTCTTGCCTCTTTCTGCACCCCTCTTCCCTCTTTCTATACCTCTCTTACCTGTTTCTGCACCTCTCTTGGCTCTTTCTGCACCCCTGTTCCCTCTTTCTGGACCTCTGTTGCCTGTTTCTGCAACTCTCTTGACTCTTTCTGCAGTCTCTTGCCTCCGTCTGCACCTCTGTTGCTTCTTTCTGCACTTCTCTTGCCTCTTTCTGCACCCTTCTTGCATGTTTTGCACCTCACTTGCCTCTTTTTGCACTTCTTTTGCCTTTTTCTGCACCTCTCCTGTTTCCTTCTGCAACTCTTTTTGTCACTTTCATCACTTCTCTTGCTTCTTTCTGTACCCCTGTTGCTTCTTTCAGCACTTCTCTTGCCTCTTTCTGTACTTCTCCTGCATGTTTCTACACCTCTCTTGCCTCTTTCTGCATCTCTGTTGCTTCTTTCTGCACCCCTCTTGTCTTTTTCTACACCCCTCTTGCCTCTTTCTGCACCCCTCTTGCCTCTTTCTGCACCCCTCTTCCCTGTTTCTGCACTTCTATTGCGTCTTCCTGCACCTCTGTTGCTTTTTTCTGCACCTCAGTTGCGTTTTTCTGCACTTCTCTTGCTTCTTTCTGCAACCCTCTTGCCTCATTCTCAACCCCTCTTCCCTCGCTCTGCCCCTCTCTTGCCTTTTTCTACAGTTCTCCTGCCTCTTTCTGCACCTCTGTTGCTTCTTTCTGCACTTCTCTTGCCTGTTTATGCACCTCTCTTGCCTCTTTCTGCACTTTTCTTGCCTCTTTCTGCCCCTCTGTTGCTTCTTTCTGCACTTCTCTTCCTTCTTTCTGTACCTCTGTTGCTTCTTTCTACACTTCTCTTGCTTCTTTCTGTACCCCTCTTGCTTCTTTCTGAACCCGTCTTGCCTCTTTCTGCACCCCTCTTCCCTCTTTCTATACCTCTCATGCCTCTTTCTGTACCCCTGTTCCCTCTATCTGCACTTCTCTTGCCTGTTTCTGCACTTCTCTTGCTTCTTTCTGCAGCTCTCTTGCTAATTTGTGCACCCCTCTTCCCTCTTTCTGCACCTCTCTCCCCTCTTTCTGCTCTTCTCTTGCCTCGTTGTGCACCTATCTTGCCTCTCTATGAACTTCTCCTCTCTCTTTCTTCACCTCTGTTGCTTTTCTCTGTACTTCTTTTGCTTCTTTCTGCACCTCTCTTGCTTCTTTCTGCACCCCTCGTCCCTCTTTCTGCACCTCTTCTCTCTTTCTGCTCTTCTTTCCCTGTTTCTGTACCTCTCTTGCCTCTTTCTGCACTTCTCTTGCCTCTTTCAGCACCTCTGTTTGTTCTTTCTGCACTTCTGTTGCCTCTTTCTGCACTTCTGTTGCTTCTTTCTGCACTTCTATTGCTTCTTTCTACACCCCTCTTCCCTCTTTCTGCACCCCTCTTGCCTCTTTCTGTTTCCCTCTTCCCTCTTTCTGCACTCCTCTGCCCTCTTTCTGTACTTCTCTTGCCTCGTTGTGCACCTCTCTTGCCTTTCTCTACACTTCTCTTGCCACTTTCAGAACCTCTGTTGCTTTTTTCTGCACTTCTCTTGCTTCTTTCTTCACCTCTCTTGCTTCTTTCTGCACCTCTCTTGTCTCTTTGTGCACCTTTCTTGTCTCTTTGTGCACCCCTCTTGCCTCTTTCTGCACCTCCGTTGCCTGTTTTTGCACTTCTGTTGCTTCTTTCTGCATTTCTCTTGCTTCTTTCTACATGCCGCTACCCTCTTTCTGTACCTCTCTTGCCTCTTTCTGCACCCCTCTTCCCTCTTTCTAAACCTCTCTTGCCTCTTTCTGTACCCCTCTTCCCTCTTTCTACACCTCTCTTAACTGTTTCTACACCTCTCTTGGCTCTTTCTGCACAACTGTTCCCTCTTTCTGGACCTGTCTTGCCTGTTTCTGCAACTCTCTTGCCACTTTCTGCAGTCTCTTGCCTCTGTCTGCACCTCTGTTGCTTCTTTCTGCACTTCTCTTGCCTCTTTCTGCACTATTCTTGCGTGTTTTTGCACCTCACTTGCCTCTTTTTGCACTTCTCTTGCTTTTTTCTGCACTCTCCTGTTTCCTTCTGCAACTCTTTTTGTCACTTTCATCACTTCTCTTGCTTCTTTCTCTACCCCTGTTGCTTCTTTCAGCACTTCTCTTGCCACTTTCTGTACTTCTCCTGCATGTTTCTACACCTCGCTTGCCTCTTTCTGCACCTCTGTCGCTTCTTTCTGCACCCCTCTTGTCTTTTTATGCACCCCTCTTGCCTCTTTCTGCACCCCTCTTCCCTGTTTCTGCACTTCTCTTGCCTCTTCCTGCACCTCTGTTGCTTTTTTCTGCACCTCTGTTGCTTTTTTCTTCACTTCTCTTGCTTCTTTCTGCACCTCTCTTTCTTCTTTCTTCACCTCTGTTGCTTCTTTCTGCACCTCTCTTGCCTCTTTCTGCACCCCTGTTCCCGCTTTCTGGACCTCTCTTGCCTGTTTCTGCAACTCTCTTGCTTCTTTCTGCAGTTCTCTTGACTCCGTCTGCACCTCTGTTGCTTCTTTCTGCACCTCTGTTGCTTCTTTCTGCACTTCTCTTGCCTGTTTATGCACCTCTCTTGCCTCTTTCTGCACTTTTCTTGCCTCTTTCTGCCCCTCTGTTGCTTCTTTCTGCACTTCTCTTGCTTTTTTCTGTACCCCTGTTGCTTCTTTCTACACTTCTCTTGCTTCTTTCTGCACCCCTCTTGCCTCTTTCTGCACCCCTCTTCCCTCTTTCTATACCTCTCATGCCTCTTTCTGCACCCCTGTTCACTCTATCTGCACTCCTCTTGCCTGTTTCTGCACTTCTCTTGCTTCTTTCTGCAGCTCTCTTGCTATTTTGTGCACCCCTCTTGCCTCTTTCTGCACCCCTCTTCCCTCTTTCTGCACCTCTCTTCCCTCTTTCTGCACTTCTCTTGCCTCGTTGTGCACCTCTCTTGCCTCTCTATGAACTTCTCCTGTCTCTTTCTGCACCTCTGTTGCTTTTTCTGCACTTCTTTTGCTTCTTTCTGCACCTCTCTTGCTTCTTTCTGCATCCCTCTTTCTGTACATCTCTTGCCTCTTTCTGCACCCTGTTACCTCTTTATGCACCTCTTGTGCCTGTTTCTGTACCTCTCTTGCCTCTTTCTGTACCCCTGTTCCCTCTTTCTGCACATCGTGCCTATTTCTGCTACTCTCTTGCCTCTATCTGCTGTTCTCTTTCTTCCTTCTGCACCTCTGTTGCTTCTTTTTGTACTTCTCTTGCCTCTTTCTGAACTCCTCTTGCATGTTTTCCACCTCACTTGCCTCTTTCTGCACCCTTCTTGCCTCTTTCTGCACTTCTGTTTGCTTCTTTCTGCACTCGTCTTCCCTCTTTCTGTACCTCTCATTTCTCTTTGTGCACCTCTCTTCTCCATTTCTGTACGTCTCTTGCCTCCTTCTGCACTTCTGTTGCCTTTTTCTGCACATCTGTTGCTTCTTTCTGCCCTTTTCTTGCTTCTTTCTGCATTTCTGTTGCTTATTTCTGCACCCCTCTTCCCTCTTTCTGCACCTCTCTTCCCTCTTTCTGCACTTCTCTTGCCTCGTTGTGCACCTCTCTTGCCTCTCTATGAACTTCTCCTGTCTCTTTCTGCATCTCTGTTGCTTTTTCTGCACTTCTCTTGCTTCTTTCTGCACCTCCCTTGTTTCTTTCTGCACCCTCGTCCCTCTTTCTGCTCCTCTCTTCCCTCTTTCTGCACTTCTTTCCCTGTTTCTGTACCTCTCTTGCCTCTTTCTGCACTTCTCTTACCTCTTTCAGCACCTCTGTTTGTTCTTTCTGCACTTCTGTTGCGTCTTTCTGCACTTCTGTTGTTTCTTTCAGCACTTCTGTTGCTTCTTTCTACACACCTCTTCCCTCTTTCTGCACCCCTCTTGCTTCTTTCTGTTCCCCTCTTCCCTCTTTCTGCACCCCTCTTCCCTCTTTCTGTACTTCTCTTGCCTCGTTGTTGCACCTCTCTTGCCTTCTCTCTACACTTCTCTTGCCAATTTCTGAACCTCTGTTGCTTTTTTCTGCACTTATCTTCCTTCTTTCTTCACCTCTCTTGCTTCTTTCTGCACCTCTCTTGCCTCTTTCTGTACTTGTCTTCCCTCTTTCTGCACCTCTCTTGTCTCTTTGTGCACCTCTCTTGTCTCTTTGTGCACCCTCTTGTCTCTTTCTGCACCTTTGTTTCCTGTTTTTGCACTTCTGTTGCTTCTTTCTGCACTTCTGTTGCTTCTTTCTCACCCCTCTACCCTCTTTCTGTACCTCTCTTGCCTCTTTCTGCACCCCTCTTCCCACTTTCTAAACCTCTCTTGCCTCTTTCTGCACCCCTCTTCCCTCTTTCTATACCTCTCTTACCTGTTTCTGCACCTCTCTTGGCTCTTTCTGCACCCCTGTTCCCTCTTTCTGGACCTCTGTTGCCTGTTTCTGCAACTCTCTTGACTCTTTCTGCAGTCTCTTGCCTCCGTCTGCACCTCTGTTGCTTCTTTCTGCACTTCTCTTGCCTCTTTCTGCACCCTTCTTGCATGTTTTGCACCTCACTTGCCTCTTTTTGCACTTCTTTTGCCTTTTTCTGCACCTCTCCTGTTTCCTTCTGCAACTCTTTTTGTCACTTTCATCACTTCTCTTGCTTCTTTCTGTACCCCTGTTGCTTCTTTCAGCACTTCTCTTGCCTCTTTCTGTACTTCTCCTGCATGTTTCTACACCTCTCTTGCCTCTTTCTGCATCTCTGTTGCTTCTTTCTGCACCCCTCTTGTCTTTTTCTACACCCCTCTTGCCTCTTTCTGCACCCCTCTTGCCTCTTTCTGCACCCCTCTTCCCTGTTTCTGCACTTCTATTGCGTCTTCCTGCACCTCTGTTGCTTTTTTCTGCACCTCAGTTGCGTTTTTCTGCACTTCTCTTGCTTCTTTCTGCAACCCTCTTGCCTCATTCTCAACCCCTCTTCCCTCGCTCTGCCCCTCTCTTGCCTTTTTCTGCAGTTCTCCTGCCTCTTTCTGCACCTCTGTTGCTTCTTTCTGCACTTCTCTTCCTTCTTTCTGTACCTCTGTTGCTTCTTTCTGCACTTCTCTTGCCTGTTTATGCACCTCTCTTGCCTCTTTCTGCACTTTTCTTGCCTCTTTCTGCCCCTCTGTTGCTTCTTTCTGCACTTCTCTTCCTTCTTTCTGTACCTCTGTTGCTTCTTTCTACACTTCTCTTGCTTCTTTCTGTACCCCTCTTGCTTCTTTCTGAACCCGTCTTGCCTCTTTCTGCACCCCTCTTCCCTCTTTCTATACCTCTCATGCCTCTTTCTGTACCCCTGTTCCCTCTATCTGCACTTCTCTTGCCTGTTTCTGCACTTCTCTTGCTTCTTTCTGCAGCTCTCTTGCTAATTTGTGCACCCCTCTTCCCTCTTTCTGCACCTCTCTCCCTCTTTCTGCTCTTCTCTTGCCTCGTTGTGCACCTCTCTTGCCTCTCTATGAACTTCTCCTCTCTCTTTCTTCACCTCTGTTGCTTTTCTCTGTACTTCTTTTGCTTCTTTCTGCACCTCTCTTGCTTCTTTCTGCACCCCTCGTCCCTCTTTCTGCACCTCTTCTCTCTTTCTGCTCTTCTTTCCCTGTTTCTGTACCTCTCTTGCCTCTTTCTGCACTTCTCTTGCCTCTTTCAGCACCTCTGTTTGTTCTTTCTGCACTTCTGTTGCCTCTTTCTGCACTTCTGTTGCTTCTTTCTGCACTTCTATTGCTTCTTTCTATACCCCTCTTCCCTCTTTCTGCACCCCTCTTGCCTCTTTCTGTTTCCCTCTTTCTGCACTCCTCTGCCCTCTTTCTGTACTTCTCTTGCCTCGTTGTGCACCTCTCTTGCCTTTCTCTACACTTCTCTTGCCACTTTCAGAACCTCTGTTGCTTTTTTCTGCACTTCTCTTGCTTCTTTCTTCACCTCTCTTGCTTCTTTCTGCACCTCTCTTGTCTCTTTGTGCACCTTTCTTGTCTCTTTGTGCACCCCTCTTGCCTCTTTCTGCACCTCCGTTGCCTGTTTTTGCACTTCTGTTGCTTCTTTCTGCATTTCTCTTACTTCTTTCTACACGCCGCTACCCTCTTTCTGTACCTCTCTTGCCTCTTTCTGCACCCCTCTTCCCTCTTTCTAAACCTCTCTTGCCTCTTTCTGTACCCCTCTTCCCTCTTTCTACACCTCTCTTAACTGTTTCTACACCTCTCTTGGCTCTTTCTGCACAACTGTTCCCTCTTTCTGGACCTGTCTTGCCTGTTTCTGCAACTCTCTTGCCACTTTCTGCAGTCTTTTGCCTCTGTCTGCACCTCTGTTGCTTCTTTCTGCACTTCTCTTGCCTCTTTCTGCACTATTCTTGCGTGTTTTTGCACCTCACTTGCCTCTTTTTGCACTTCTCTTGCTTTTTTCTGCACTCTCCTGTTTCCTTCTGCAACTCTTTTTGTCACTTTCATCACTTCTCTTGCTTCTTTCTCTACCCCTGTTGCTTCTTTCAGCACTTCTCTTGCCTCTTTCTGTACTTCTCCTGCATGTTTCTACACCTCTCTTGCCTCTTTCTGCACCTCTGTCGCTTCTTTCTGCACCCCTCTTGTCTTTTTATGCACCCCTCTTGCCTCTTTCTGCACCCCTCTTCCCTGTTTCTGCACTTCTCTTGCCTCTTCCTGCACCTCTGTTGCTTTTTTCTGCACCTCTGTTGCTTTTTTCTGCACCTCTGTTGCTTTTTTCTTCACTTCTCTTGCTTCTTTCTGCACCTCTCTTTCTTCTTTCTTCACCTCTGTTGCTTCTTTCTGCACCTCTCTTGCCTCTTTCTGCACCCCTGTTCCCGCTTTCTGGACCTCTCTTGCCTGTTTCTGCAACTCTCTTGCTTCTTTCTGCAGTTCTCTTGACTCCGTCTACACCTCTGTTGCTTCTTTCTGCACCTCTGTTGCTTCTTTCTGCTCTTCTCTTGCCTGTTTATGCACCTCTCTTGCCTCTTTCTGCCCCTCTGTTGCTTCTTTCTGCACTTCTCTTGCTTTTTTCTGTACCCCTGTTGCTTCTTTCTACACTTCTCTTGCTTCTTTCTGCACCCCTCTTGCCTCTTTCTGCACCCCTCTTCCCTCTTTCTATACCTCTCATGCCTCTTTCTGCACCCCTGTTCACTCTATCTGCACTCCTCTTGCCTGTTTCTGCACTTCTCTTGCTTCTTTCTGCAGCTCTCTTGCTATTTTGTGCACCCCTCTTGCCTCTTTCTGCACCCCTCTTCCCTCTTTCTGCACCTCTCTTCCCTCTTTCTGCACTTCTCTTGCCTCGTTGTGCACCTCTCTTGCCTCTCTATGAACTTCTCCTGTCTCTTTCTGCACCTCTGTTGCTTTTTTCTGCACTTCTTTTGCTTCTTTCTGCACCTCTCTTGCTTCTTTCTGCATCCCTCTTTCTGTACATCTCTTGCCTCTTTCTGCACCCCTGTTACCTCTTTATGCACCTCTTGTGCCTGTTTCTGTACCTCTCTTGCCTCTTTCTGTACCCCTGTTCCCTCTTTCTGCACATCGTGCCTATTTCTGCTACTCTCTTGCCTCTATCTGCTGTTCTCTTTCTTCCTTCTGCACCTCTGTTGCTTCTTTTTTGTACTTCTCTTGCCTCTTTCTGAACTCCTCTTGCATGTTTTTCCACCTCACTTGCCTCTTTCTGCACCCTTCTTGCCTCTTTCTGCACTTCTGTTGCTTCTTTCTGCACTCGTCTTCCCTCTTTCTGTACCTCTCATTTCTCTTTGTGCACCTCTCTTCTCCATTTCTGTACGTCTCTTGCCTCCTTCTGCACTTCTGTTGCCTTTTTCTGCACATCTGTTGCTTCTTTCTGCCCTTTTCTTGCTTCTTTCTGCATTTCTGTTGCTTATTTCTGCACTTCTCTTGCCTCTTTCTGCAGCTTTCTTGCAAATTTGTGCACCCCTCTTGCCTCTTTCTGCACCACTCTTGCCTCTTTCTACGCCCCTCTTCTTTCTGTACCTCTTGTGCTTCTTTCTGCACCCCTCTTGGCTATTTCTGCACTCCTCTTCCCTCGTTCTGCACCTCTCTTGCTTCTTTCTGCACCTCTCTTGCTTCCTTCTCCACCCCTGTTGCACCATTCTGCACTCGTCTTCCCTCTTTCTGCACATCTCTTTTCTCTTTGTGCACCTCTCTTCTCTCTTTCTGTACCTCTCTTGCCTCTTTCTGCACTTCTGTTGCCACTTTCTGTACCTCTGTTGCTTCTTTCTGCTCTGGTCTCTTTCTGCATTTCTGTTTCTTCTTTCTGCACCCCTCTTGCCTCTTTCTGTAATTCTGTTGCTTCTTTCTGCACTCGTCTTCCCTCTTTCTGCACCTCTCATTTCTCTTTGTGCACTTCTCTTGTCTCTTTCTGTACCTCTCTTGCCTCCTTCTGCACTTCTGTTGCCTTTTTCTGCACACCTGTTGCTTCTTTCTGCACTTCTCTTGCTTCTTTCTGCATTTCTGATGCTTCTTTCTGTACTTCTCTTCCCTCTTGCTTTAGTTCTCTTGCAAATTTGTGCACCCCTCTTGCCTCTTTCTGCACCACCCTTGCCTCTTTCTGCACCCCCTTCCTTCTTTCTCCATCTGCCTTTATCTTTTCTGCACCTCTCTTGTCTCTTTCTGTACCTCTCTTGCCTCTTTCTGTACTTCTGTTGCCCCTTTCTGCACCTTTGTTGCTTCTTTCTGCACTTCTCTTGCCTCTTTCTGCTTTTATTTTGCTTCTTTCTGCACTTCTCTTGCTTCTTTGTGCAGCTCTCTTGCAAATTTGTGCACCGCTCTTGCTTCTTTCTGTACCCCTCTTCCTTCTTTCTGCACCTCTCTTGCTCCTGCATGCACCCCTGTTCCATCTTTCTGCACGTTGTTTGCCTGTTTCTGTAACTTTCTTGCCTCTTTCTGCAGTTCTCTTTCCTCCTTATGCACCTCTGTTGCTTCTTTCTGTACTTCTCTTGCCTATTTCTGCATCTCTTTTGCCTCTTTCTGTACCTCTGTTGCTTCTTTCTGCACTTCTCTTCTTTCTGTACCTCTCGTGCTTCTTTCTGCACCCCTCTTGGCTCTTTCTGTACCACTCCTCCCATTTTCTGTACTTCTCTTTCCTCGTTCTGCACCTCTCTTGCTTCTTTCTGACCCTCTCTTGCTTCTTTCTGCACCCCTGTTGCCTCATTATGCACTCGTCTTCCCTCTTTCTGCACCTCTTTTTTCTCTTTGTGCACCTCTTTTGTCTCTTTCTATACCTCTCTTGCCTCTTTCTGCACTTCTGTTGCCTCTTTCTGCACCTCTGTTTCTTCTTTCTGCACTGTTCTTGTCTCTTTCTGCATTTCTGTTTCTTCTTTCTGCACTTCTCTTGCTTCTTTCTACACTCATCTTCCCTCTTTCTGCACCCCTCTTCCCTCTTTCTGCACCCCTCTTGACTCTTTCTACACCTCTCTTGCCTGTTTCTATACCTCTCTTGCCTGTTTCTGCCCCTCTCTTTCTTCTTTCTGCACCCCTGTTGCCTCTTTCTGTACCCTTGTTGCTTCTTTCTGCACTTCTCTTCTTTCTGTACCTCTTGTGCTTCTTTCTGCACCCCTCCTGGCTCTTTCTGCACCATCTTCCCTCTTTCTGCACTTCTCTTGCCTCGTTCTGCACCTCTCTTGCTTCTTTCTGCACCTCTCTTTTCTCTTTGTGCACCTCTTTTGTCTCTTTCTGTACCTCTCTTGCCTCTTTCTGCACTTCTGTTGCCTCTATCTGCACCTCTGTTGCTTCTTTCTGCACTGTTCTTGTCTCTTTCTGCATTTCTGTTTCTTCTTTCTGCACTTCTCTTTCTTCCTTCTACACCCATCTTCCCTCTTTCTCCACCTCATACCTCTTTCTGCACCCCTCTGCCCATTTTCTGCACCTCTCATGCCTCTTTCTGCACCCCTCTTCCCTCTTTCTACACCTCTCTTGCCTGTTTCTGCACCTCCCTTGCCTGTTTCTGCACCTCTCTTGCCTCTTTCTGCACCTTTGTTCATTCTTTCTGGACCTCTCTTGCCTGTTTCTGCAACTCTCTTGCCTCTTTCTGCAGTTCTCTTGCCTCCGTCTGTACCTATGCTGCTTCCTTATGCACTTCTCCTGCCTCTTTCTGCACTTCTCTTGCTTTTTTCTACCCCTCTCCTGTTTGTTTCTGCAACTCTTGTCACTTTCATCACTTCTCTTGCTTCTTTCTGTATCTCTGATGCTTCTTTCAGCACTTCTCTTGCCTCTTTCTGTACTTCTCTTGCTTGTTTCTACACCTCTCTTGCCTCTTTCTACACCTCTGTTGCTTCTTTCTGCACCCCTCTTGTCTTTTTCTGCACCCCTCTTGCCTGTTTTTCTATTTCTCTTGGCTCTTTCTGCACTTCTGTTGCTTTTGCTGCACTTCTCTTGCTTCTTTCTGCACCTCTCTTTCTTCTTTCTGCATGCCTGTTGCCTCTTTCTGCACTTGTCTTCCCTCTTTCTGCACCTCTTTTGTCTCTTTGCTGCACCTCTGTTGTCTCTTTGTGCACCTCTCTTACCTCTTTCTGCACTTCTGTTGCCTCTTTCTGCACCTCTGTTGCTTCTTTCTGCACTTGTCTTCCCTCTTTCTGCACCTCTTTTTGTCTCTTTGGCACCTCTGTTATCTCTTTGTGCACCTCTCTTACCTCTTTCTGCACTTCTGTTGCCTCTTTCTGCACCTCTGTTGCTTCTTTCTGCACTTCTCTTGCCTCTTTCTGTACCTCTGTTGCTTCTTTCTGCACCTGTCTTGCTTCTTTCTTCAGTCCCTCTTGCTTTTTTCTGCCCACTTCTTCCCTCTTTCTGCCCACTTCTTCCCTCTTTCTGTACCTCTCTTGCCTCTTTCTGCATCCGGCTTCCCTCGTTCTGTACCGCTTTGCCTCTTTCTGCATGCCTGTTTCTACACCTCTCTTCCCTCTTTCTGCACTTGTCTTGCCTGTTTCTGCACCCCTGTTCCCTCTTTCTCCACATCTCTTGCCTGTTTCTGCACCCCTCTTGCTTCTTTCTGCAGTTCTCTTGCTTCCTTCTGCACCTCTGTTACTTCTTTCTGTACTTATCTTGCCTATTTCTGCATCCCTTTTGCCTCTTTCTGTACCCCTCTTGCTTCTTTCTGCACTTCTCTTCTTTCTGTACCTCTCGTGCTTCTTTCTGCACCCCTCTTGGCTCTTTCTGCACCCCTCTTCCCTCTTTCTGCACTTCTCTTGCCTCGTTCTGCACCTCTGTTGCTTCTTTCTGCACCCCTCTTGTCTTTTTCTGCACCCCTCTTGCCTCTTTCTGCACCCCTCTTCCCTGTTTCTGTATTTCTCTTGGCTCTTTCTGCACCTCTGTTGCTTTTTGCTGCACTTCTCTACCTCTTTTTTCTGCACCTCTCTTTCTTCTTTCTGAACCCCTGTTGCCTCTTTATGCACTTGTCTTCCCTCTTTCTGCGCCACTTTTGTCTCTTTGTGCACCTCTGTTTTCTCTTTCTGCACCTCTCTTGCCTCTTTCTGCACTTCTGTTGCCTCTTTCTGTACCTCTGTTGCTTCTTTCTGCACTTCTCTTGCCTCTTTCTGCACTTCTCTTGCCTCTTTCTGCACCCCTCTTGCCTCTTTATGCATTTCTGTTGATTTTTTCTGCTCCTGTCTTGCTTCTTTCTAGATCTCTCTTGCCTCTTTCTGCACCCTTCATACCTCTTTCTGCACCTCTCTTGCCTTTCTGCATCCGTCTTCCCTCGTTCTGTACCGTTCTTACCTCTTTCTGCACCCCTGTTACCTCTTTCTGCAACTCTTGTGCCTGTGTCTGTACCTCTCTTGTCTCTTTCTGTACCCTTGTTCCCTCTTTCTGCACCTCGTGCCTGTTTCTGCACTTCTCTTACCTCGTTCTGCACCTCTCTTGCTTCTTTCTGCACCTCTCTTGCTTCTTTCTGCACCGCTGTTGCCTCATTATGCACTCGTATTCCCTCTTTCTGCACCTCTCTTTTCTCTTTGTGCACCTCTCTTGTCTCTTTCTGTACCTCTCTTGCCTCTTTCTGCACTTCTGCTACCTCTTTCTGCACCTCTGTTGCTTCTTTCTGTACTTTTCTTGCCTCTTTCTGCATTTCTTTTGATTCTTTCTGCACTTCTCTTGCTTCTTTGTGCAGCTCTCTTGCAAACTTGTGCACCCCTCTTGCTTCTCTTCTTCACCCCCTCTTCCCTCTTTCTGCACCTCTCTTGCCTCTGCATGCACCCCTGTTCCATCTTTCTGCACCTTTTTTGCCTGTTTCTGTAACTTTCTAGCCTCTTTCTGCAGTTCTCTTTCCTCCTTCTGCACCTCTGGTGCTTCTTTCTGTACTTCTCTTGCCTATTTCTGCATCCCTTTTGCCTCTTTCTGTACCCATGTTGCTTCTTTCTGCACTTCTCTTCTTTCTGTACGTCTCGTGCTTCTTTCTGCACCCCTCTTGGCTCTTTCTGCACCCCTCTTCCCTCTTTCTGCACTTCTCTTGCCTCGTTCTGCACCTCTCTTGCTTCTTTCTGTACCTCTCTTGCTTCTTTCTGCACCCCTGTTGCCTCATTATGCACTTGTCTTCCCTCTTTCTGCACCTCTTTTTTCTCTTTGTGCACCTCTCTTGTCTCTTTCTGTACCTCTCTTGCCTCTTTCTGCACTTCTGTTTCCTCTTTCTGCACCTCTGTTGCTTCTTTCTGCACTGTTCTTCTCTCTTTCTGCATTTCTGTTTCTTCTTTCTGCACTTCTCTTGCTTCTTTCTACACCCATCTTTCCTATTTCTGCACCTTTCTTGCATCTTTCTGCACGCCTCTTTCCTATTTCTGCACCTTTCTTGCCTCTTTCTGCACCCCTCTTCCCTCTTTCTACACCTCTCTTTCCTGTTTCTACACCTCTCTTGCCTGTTTCTGCACCTCTCTTTCTTCTTTCTGCACCCCTGTTGTCTCTTTCTGCACTTGTTTTCCCTCTTTCTGTGCCTCCTTTGTCTCTTTGTGCACCTCTGTTGTCTCTTTGTGCACCACTCTTGCCTCTCTCTGCACTTCTGTTGCCTCTTTCTGTACCTCTGTTGCTACTTTCTGCACTTCTCTTGCCTCTTTCTGCACCTCTGTTGCTTCTTTCAGTACTTCTCTTCCCTCTATCTGCAACCCTCTTGTCTCTTTCTTCACTTCTCTTGCTTCTTTCTGCACCTGACTTGCTTCTTTCTGCATCCCTCTTGCCTCTTTCTGCACCCTTCTTCCCTCTTTCTGCACCTTTCTTGCCTATTTCTGCATCCCTCTTCCCTCTTTCTGTACATCTCTTGCCTCTTTCTGCACCCCTGTTACCCTTTATGCACCTCTTGTTGCCTGTTTCTGTACCTCTCTTGCCTCTTTCTGCACCCCTGTTCCCTCTTTCTGCACACTCGTGCCTATTTCTGCTACTCTCTTGCCTCTATCTGCTGTTCTCTTTCTTCCTTCTGCACCTCTGTTGCTTCTTTCTGTACTTCTCTTGCCTCTTTCTGAACTCCTCTTGCATGTTTTTCCACCTCACTTGCCTCTTTCTGCACCCTTCTTGCCTCTTTCTGCACTTCTGTTGCTTCTTTCTGCACTCGTCTTCCCTCTTTCTGTACCTCTCATTTCTCTTTGTGCACCTCTCTTCTCCATTTCTGTACGTCTCTTGCCTCCTTCTGCACTTCTGTTGCCTTTTTCTGCACATCTGCTGCTTCTTTCTGCCCTTTTCTTGCTTCTTTCTGCATTTCTGTTGCTTATTTCTGCACTTCTCTTGCCTCTTTCTGCAGCTTTCTTGCAAATTTGTGCACCCCTCTTGCCTCTTTCTGCACCTCTCTCGCCTCTTTCTGCACCTCTCTGTCTTTCTGTACCTCTTGTGCTTCTTTCTGCACCCCTCTTGGCTCTTTCTGCACTCCTCTTCCCTCGTTCTGCACCTCTCTTGCTTCTTTCTGCACCTCTCTTGCTTCCTTCTCCACCCCTGTTGCACCATTCTGCACTCGTCTTCCCTCTTTCTGCACATCTCTTTCCTCTTTGTGCACCTCTCTTGCTCTCTTTCTGTACCTCTCTTGCCTCTTTCTGCACTTCTGTTGCCACTTTCTGTACCTCTGTTGCTTCTTTCTGCTCTGGTCTCTTTCTGCATTTCTGTTTCTTCTTTCTGCACCCCTCTTGCCTCTTTCTGTAATTCTGTTGCTTCTTTCTGCACTCGTCATCCCTCTTTCTGCACCTCTCATTTCTCTTTGTGCACTTCTCTTGTCTCTTTCTGTACCTCTCTTGCCTCCTTCTGCACTTCTGTTGCCTTTTTATGCACACCTGTTGCTTCTTTCTGCACTTCTCTTGCTTCTTTCTGCATTTCTGATGCTTCTTTCTGTACTTCTCTTCCCTCTTTCTGTAGTTCTCTTGCAAATTTGTGCACCCCTCTTGCCTCTTTCTACACCACACTTGCCTCTTTCTGCACCCCTCTTCCTTCTTTCTCCATCTGCCTTTATCTTTTCTGCACCTCTCTTGTCTCTTTCTGTACCTCTCTTGCCTCTTTCTGTACTTCTGTTGCCCCTTTCTGCACCTTTGTTGCTTCTTTCTGCACTTCTCTTGCCTCTGTCTGCTGGTTATTTGCTTCTTTCTGCACTTCTCTTGCTTCTTTGTGCAGCTCTCTTGCAAATTTGTGACCCGCTCTTGCTTCTTTCTGTACCCCTCTTCCTTCTTTCTGCACCTCTCTTGCTCCTGCATGCACCCCTGTTCCATCTTTCTGCACCTTGTTTGCCTGTTTCTGTAACTTTCTTGCCTCTTTCTGCAGTTCTCTTTCCTCCTTATGCACCTCTGTTGCTTCTTTCTGTACTTCTCTTGCCTATTTCTGCATCTCTTTTGCCTCTTTCTGTACCTCTGTTGCTTCTTTCTGCACTTCTCTTCTTTCTGTACCTCTCGTGCTTCTTTCTGCACCCCTCTTGGCTCTTTCTGTACCACTCCTCCCATTTTCTGTACTTCTCTTTCCTCGTTCTGCACCTCTCTTGCTTCTTTCTGACCCTCTCTTGCTTCTTTCTGCACCCCTGTTGCCTCATTATGCACTCGTCTTCCCTCTTTCTGCACCTCTTTTTCTCTTTGTGCACCTCTTTGTCTCTTTCTATACCTCTCTTGCCTCTTTCTGCACTTCTGTTGCCTCTTTCTGCACCTCGGTTTCTTCTTTCTGCACTGTTCTTGTCTCTTTCTGCATTTCTGTTTCTTCTTTCTGCACCTCTCTTGCTTCTTTCTGCACTCATCTTCCCTCTTTCTGCACCCCTCTTCCCTCTTTCTGCACCTCTCTTGCCTCTTTCTGCACCCCTCTTGACTCTTTCTACACCTCTCTTGCCTGTTTCTATACCTCTCTTGCCTGTTTCTGCCCCTCTCTTTCTTCTTTCTGCACCCCTGTTGCCTCTTTCTGTACCTCTTGTGCTTCTTTCTGCACCCCTCCTGGCTCTTTCTGCACCCTCTTCCCTCTTTGTGCACTTCTCTTGCCTCGTTCTGCACCTCTCTTGCTTCTTTCTGCACCTCTCTTGCTTCTTTCTGCACCTTTGTTCATTCTTTCTGGACCTCTCTTGCCTGTTTCTGCAACTCTCTTGCCTCTTTCTGCAGTTCTCTTGCCTCCGTCTGTACCTATGCTGCTTCCTTATGCACTTCTCCTGCCTCTTTCTGCACTTCTCTTGCTTTTTCTACACCTCTCCTGTTTGTTTCTGCAACTCTTGTCACTTTCATCACTTCTCTTGCTTCTTTCTGTACTCTCTGATGCTTCTTTCAGCACTTCTCTTGCCTCTTTCTGTACTTCTCTTGCTTGTTTCTACACCTCTCTTGCCTCTTTCTACACCTCTGTTGCTTCTTTCTGCACCCCTCTTGTCTTTTTCTGCACCCCTCTTGCCTGTTTTTCTATTTCTCTTGGCTCTTTCTGCACTTCTGTTGCTTTTGCTGCACTTCTCTTGCTTCTTTCTGCACCTCTCTTTCTTCTTTCTGCATGCCTGTTGCCTCTTTCTGCACTTGTCTTCCCTCTTTCTGCACCTCTTTTGTCTCTTTGCGCACCTCTGTTGCCTCTTTGTGCACCTCTCTTACCTCTTTCTGCACTTCTGTTGCCTCTTTCTGCACCTCTGTTGCTTCTTTCTGCACTTGTCTTCCCTCTTTCTGCACCTCTTTTGTCTCTTTGCGCACCTCTGTTGTCTCTTTGTGCACCTCTCTTACCTCTTTCTGCACTTCTGTTGCCTCTTTCTGCACCTCTGTTGCTTCTTTCTGCACTTCTCTTGCCTCTTTCTGTACCTCTGTTGCTTCTTTCTGCACCTGTCTTGCTTCTTTCTTCGTCCCTCTTGCTTTTTTCTGCCCACTTCTTCCCTCTTTCTGCACCACTTCTTCCCTCTTTCTGTACCTCTCTTGCCTCTTTCTGCATCCGCTTCCCTCGTTCTGTACCGCTTTGCCTCTTTCTGCATGCCTGTTTCTACACCTCTCTTCCCTCTTTCTGCACTTGTCTTGCCTGTTTCTGCACCCCTGTTCCCTCTTTCTCCACATCTCTTGCCTGTTTCTGCACCCCTCTTGCTTCTTTCTGCAGTTCTCTTGCTTCCTTCTGCACCTCTGTTACTTCTTTCTGTACTTATCTTGCCTATTTCTGCATCCCTTTTGCCTCTTTCTGTACCCCTCTTGCTTCTTTCTGCACTTCTCTTCTTTCTGTACCTCTCGTGCTTCTTTCTGCACCCCTCTTGGCTCTTTCTGCACCCCTCTTCCCTCTTTCTGCACTTCTCTTGCCTCGTTCTGCACCTCTCTTGCTTCTTTCTGCACCGCTCTTGCTTTTTTCTGCACCCCTGTTGCCTCATTCTGCACTCGTCTTCCCTCTTTCTGCACCTCTCTTTTCTCTTTGTGCACCTCTCTTGTCTCTTTTTGTACTTCTCTTGCCTCTTTCTGCATTTCTGTTGCCTCTTTTTGCACCTCTGTTGCTTCTTTCAGCACTGCTCTTGTCTCTTTCTGCATTTCTGTTTCTTCTTTCTACACTTCTCTTGCTTCTTTCTACACTCATCTTCCCTCTTTCTGCACCCCTCTTCCCTCTTTCTGCACCTCTCTTGCCTCTTTCTGCACCCCTCTTGACTCTTTCTACACCTCTCTTGCCTGTTTCTATACCTCTCTTGCCTGTTTCTGCCCCTCTCTTTCTTCTTTCTGCACCCCTGTTGCCTCTTTCTGTACCTCTTGTGCTTCTTTCTGCACCCCTCCTGGCTCTTTCTGCACCCTCTTCCCTCTTTGTGCACTTCTCTTGCCTCGTTCTGCACCTCTCTTGCTTCTTTCTGCACCTCTCTTGCTTCTTTCTGCACCTTTGTTCATTCTTTCTGGACCTCTCTTGCCTGTTTCTGCAACTCTCTTGCCTCTTTCTGCAGTTCTCTTGCCTCCGTCTGTACCTATGCTGCTTCCTTCTGCACTTCTACTGCCTCTTTCTGCACTTCTCTTGCTCTTTCTACCCCTCTCCTGTTTGTTTCTGCAACTCTTGTCACTTTCATCACTTCTCTTGCTTCTTTCTGTATCTCTGATGCTTCTTTCAGCACTTCTCTTGCCTCTTTCTGTACTTCTCTTGCTTGTTTCTACACCTCTCTTGCCTCTTTCTACACCTCTGTTGCTTCTTTCTGCACCCCTCTTGTCTTTTTCTGCACCCCTCTTGCCTGTTTTTCTATTTCTCTTGGCTCTTTCTGCACTTCTGTTGCTTTTGCTGCACTTCTCTTGCTTCTTTCTGCACCTCTCTTTCTTCTTTCTGCATGCCTGTTGCCTCTTTCTGCACTTGTCTTCCCTCTTTCTGCACCTCTTTTGTCTCTTTGCGCACCTCTGTTGTCTCTTTGTGCACCTCTCTTACCTCTTTCTGCACTTCTGTTGCCTCTTTCTGCACCTCTGTTGCTTCTTTCTGCACTTGTCTTCCCTCTTTCTGCACCTCTTTTGTCTCTTTGCGCACCTCTGTTATCTCTTTGTGCACCTCTCTTACCTCTTTCTGCACTTCTGTTGCCTCTTTCTGCACCTCTGTTGCTTCTTTCTGCACTTCTCTTGCCTCTTTCTGTACCTCTGTTGCTTCTTTCTGCACCTGTCTTGCTTCTTTCTTCGTCCCTCTTGCTTTTTTCTGCCCACTTCTTCCCTCTTTCTGCCCACTTCTTCCCTCTTTCTGTACCTCTCTTGCCTCTTTCTGCATCCGGCTTCCCTCGTTCTGTACCGCTTTGCCTCTTTCTGCATGCCTGTTTCTACACCTCTCTTCCCTCTTTCTGCACTTGTCTTGCCTGTTTCTGCACCCCTGTTCCCTCTTTCTCCACATCTCTTGCCTGTTTCTGCACCTCTCTTGCTTCTTTCTGCAGTTTCTCTTGCTTCCTTCTGCACCTCTGTTACTTCTTTCTGTACTTATCTTGCCTATTTCTGCATCCCTTTGCCTCTTTCTGTACCTCTCTTGCTTCTTTCTGCACTTCTCTTCTTTCTGTACCTCTCGTGCTTCTTTCTGCACCCCTCTTGGCTCTTTCTGCACCCCTCTTCCCTCTTTCTGCACTTCTCTTGCCTCGTTCTGCACCTCTCTTGCTTCTTTCTGCACCGCTCTTGCTTTTTTCTGCACCCCTGTTGCCTCATTCTGCACTCGTCTTCCCTCTTTCTGCACCTCTCTTTTCTCTTTGTGCACCTCTCTTGTCTCTTTCTGTACTTCTCTTGCCTCTTTCTGCATTTCTGTTGCCTCTTTCTGCACCTCTGTTGCTTCTTTCAGCACTGCTCTTGTCTCTTTCTGCATTTCTGTTTCTTCTTTCTACACTTCTCTTGCTTCTTTCTACACCCCTCTTTCCTCTTTCTGTACCTCTCTCGCCTCTTTCTGCACCCCTCTTCCCTCTTTCTGCACCTCTCTTGCCTCTTTCTACACCCCTCTTCCCTCTTTCTACACCTCTCTTGCCTGTTTCTACACCTCTCTTGCCTATTTCTGCACCTCTCTTGCCTCTTTCTGCACCCCTGTTCCCTCTTTCTGGACCTCTCTTGCCTGTTTCTACAACTCTCTTGCCTCTTTAAGCAGTTCTCTTGCCTCCGTCTACACCTCTGTTGCTTCTTTCTGCTCTTCTCTTGCCTCTTTTTGCACCCCTCTTGCGTGTTTTTGCACCTCACTTGCCTCTTTCTGCACATCTCCTGCCTCTTTTTGCACTTCTCTTGCTTTTTTCTGCACCTCTCCTGTTTGTTTCTGCAACTCTCTTGTCACTTTCATCACTTCTCTTGCTTATTTCTGTAAATCTGTTGCTTCTTTCAGCACTTCTCTTGCCTCTTTCTGTACTTTCTCTTGCCTGTTTCTACACCTCTCTTGCCTCTTTCTGCACCTCTGTTGCTTCTTTCTGCACCCCTCTTGTCTTTTTCTGCACCCCTCTTGCCTCTTTCTGCACCCCTCTTCCCTGTTTCTGTATTTCTCTTGGCTCTTTCTGCACCTCTGTTGCTTTTTGCTGCACTTCTCTACCTCTTTTTTCTGCACCTCTCTTTCTTCTTTCTGAACCCCTGTTGCCTCTTTATGCACTTGTCTTCCCTCTTTCTGCACTACTTTTGTCTCTTTGTGCACCTCTGTTTTCTCTTTCTGCACCTCTCTTGCCTCTTTCTGCACTTCTGTTGCCTCTTTCTGTACCTCTGTTGCTTCTTTCTGCACTTCTCTTGCCTCTTTCTGCACTTCTCTTGCCTCTTTCTGCACCTCTCTTGCCTCTTTCATGCATTTCTGTTGACTTTTTCTTGCTCCTGTCTTGCTTCTTTCTAGCATCTCTCTTGCCTCTTTCTGCACCCTTCATACCTCTTTCTGCACCTCTCTTGCCTCTTTCTGCATCCGTCTTGCCTCTTTCTGCACCGTCTCTTACCTCTTTCTGCACCCCTGTTACCTCTTTCTGCAACTCTCTGTGCCTCTGTTCTGCACCTCTCTTGTCTCTTTCTGTACCTCTCGTTCCCTCTTTCTGCACCTCGTGCCTGTTTCTGCACTTCTCTTACCTCGTTCTGCACCTCTCTTGCTTCTTTCTGCACCTCTCTTGCCTCTTTCTGCACCGCTGTTGCCTCTTTATGCACTCGTATTCCCTCTTTCTGCACCTCTCTTGCTCTCTTTGTGCACCTCTCTTGTCTCTTTCTGCACCTCTCTTGCCTCTTTCTGCACTTCTGCTACCTCTTTCTGCACCTCTGTTGCTTCTTTCTGTACCTCTCTTGCCTCTTTCTGCACTTCTTTTGATTCTTTCTGCACTTCTCTTGCTTCTTTGTGCAGCTCTCTTGCACTACTTGTGCACCCCTCTTGCTTCTCTTCTACACCTCTCTTGCCTCTTTCTGCACCTCTCTTGCCTCTTGCTGCACCCCTGTTCCATCTTTCTGCACCTCTTTTGCCTGTTTCTGTAACTTTCTAGCCTCTTTCTGCAGTTCTCTTTCCTCCTTCTGCACCTCTGGTGCTTCTTTCTGTACTTCTCTTGCCTATTTCTGCATCCCTCTTGCCTCTTTCTGTACCTCATGTTGCTTCTTTCTGCACTCTCTCTTCTTTCTGCACGTCTCGTGCTTCTTTCTGCACCCCTCTTGGCTCTTTCTGCACCCCTCTTGCCTCTTTCTGCACTTCTCTTGCCTCTTTCTGCACCTCTCTTGCTTCTTTCTGTACCTCTCTTGCCTCTTTCTGCACCCCTCTTGCCTCATTATGCACTTGCTCTTCCCTCTTTCTGCACCTCTTTTCCTCTTTGTGCACCTCTCTTGTCTCTTTCTGTACCTCTCTTGCCTCTTTCTGCACTTCTGTTTCCTCTTTCTGCACCTCTGTTGCTTCTTTCTGCACTGTTCTTCTCTCTTTCTGCATTTCTGTTTCTTCTTTCTGCACTTCTCTTGCTTCTTTCTACACCCATCTTCCCTCTTTTTGCACCACTCTTGCCTCTTTCTGCACCCCTCTTCCCTCTTTCTGCACCCTTCTTGCCTCTTTCTGCACCCCTCTTTCTACACCTCTCTTGCCTGTTTCTACACCTCTCTTGCCTGTTTCTGCACCTCTCTTTCTTCTTTCTGCACCCCTGTTGCCTCTTTCTGCACTTGTATTCCCTCTTTCTGTGCCTCCTTTGTCTCTTTGTGCACCTCTGTTGTCTCTTTGTGCACCACTCTTGCCTCTCTCTGCACTTCTGTTGCCTCTTTCTGTACCTCTGTTGCTTCTTTCTGCACTTCTCTTGCCTCTTTCTGCACCTCTGCTTGCTCTCTTTCAGTACTTCTCTTGCCTCTTTCTGCAACCCTCTTGTCTCTTTCTTCACTTCTCTTGCTTCTTTCTGCACCTGACTTGCTTCTTTCTGCATCCCTCTTGCCTCTTTCTGCACCCTTCTTCCCTCTTTCTGCACCTCTCTTGCCTATTTCTGCATCCCTCTTCCCTCTTTCTGTACATCTCTTGCCTCTTTCTGCACCCCTGTTACCTCTTTATGCACCTCTTGTGCCTGTTTCTGTACCTCTCTTGCCTCTTTCTGTACCCCTGTTCCCTCTTTCTGCACATCGTGCCTATTTCTGCTACTCTCTTGTCTCTATCTGCTGTTCTCTTTCTTCCTTCTGCACCTCTGTTGCTTCTTTTTTGCACTTCTCTTGCCTCTTTCTGAACTCCTCTTGCATGTTTCTCCACCTCACTTGCCTCTTTCTGCACCCCTCTTGCCTCTTTCTGCACTTCTGTTGCTTCTTTCTGCACTCGTCTTCCCTCTTTCTGTACCTCTCATTTCCTCTTTGTGCACCTCTCTTCCTCCATTTCTGTCACGTCTCTTGCCTCTTTCTGCACTTCTGTTGCCTCTTTCTGCACATCTGCTGCTTCTTTCTGCCCTTCTCTTGCTTCTTTCTGCATTTCTGTTGCTTATTTCTGCACTTCTCTTGCCTCTTTCTGCAGCTTCTCTTGCAAATTTGTGCACCCCTCTTGCCTCTTTCTGCACCATCTCTCGCCTCTTTCTACGCCTCTCTCTCTTTCTGTACCTCTTGTGCTTCTTTCTGCACCTCTCTTGGCTATTTCTGCACTCCTCTTCCCTCGTTCTGCACCTCTCTTGCTTCTTTCTGCACCTCTCTTGCTTCCTTCTCCACCCCTGTTGCACTCATTCTGCACTCGTCTTCCCTCTTTCTGCACATCTCTTTTCTCTTTGTGCACCTCTCTTCTCTCTTTCTGTACCTCTCTTGCCTCTTTCTGCACTTCTGTTGCCACTTTCTGTACCTCTGTTGCTTCTTTCTGACCTCTGGCCTCTTTCTGCATTTCTGTTTCTTCTTTCTGCACCCTCTTGCCTCTTTCTGTAATTCTGTTGCTTCTTTCTGCACTCGTCATCCCTCTTTCTGCACCTCTCATTTCTCTTTGTGCACTTCTCTTGTCTCTTTCTGTACCTCTCTTGCCTCCTTCTGCACTTCTGTTGCCTCTTTATGCACACCTGTTGCTTCTTTCTGCACTTCTCTTGCTTCTTTCTGCATTTCTGATGCTTCTTTCTGTACCTCTCTTCCCTCTTTCTGTAGTTCTCTTGCAAATTTGTGCACCCCTCTTGCCTCTTTCTACACCACACTTGCCTCTTTCTGCACCCCTCTTCCTTCTTTCTGCCATCTGCCTTGCATCTTTCTGCACCTCTCTTGTCTCTTTCTGTACCTCTCTTGCCTCTTTCTGTACTTCTGTTGCCTCTTTCTGCACCTTTGTTGCTTCTTTCTGCACTTCTCTTGCCTCTTTCTGCATCTATTTTGCTTCTTTCTGCACTTCTCTTGCTTCTTTGTGCAGCTCTCTTGCAAATTTGTGCACCGCTCTTGCTTCTTTCTGTACCCCTCTTCCTTCTTTCTGCACCTCTCTTGCTCCTGCATGCACCTCTGTTCCATCTTTCTGCACCTTGTCTTGCCTGTTTCTGTAACTTTCTTGCCTCTTTCTGCAGTTCTCTTTCCTCTTTCTGCACCTCTGTTGCTTCTTTCTGTACTTCTCTTGCCTATTTCTGCACCTCTTTTGCCTCTTTCTGTACCTCTGTTGCTTCTTTCTGCACTTCCCTTCTTTCTGTACCTCTCGTGCTTCTTTCTGCACCTCTCTTGGCTCTTTCTGTACCACTCCTCCCATTTTCTGTACTTCTCTTTCCTCTTTCTGCACCTCTCTTGCTTCTTTCTGACCCTCTCTTGCTTCTTTCTGCACCCCTGTTGCCTCATTATGCACTCGTCTTCCCTCTTTCTGCACCTCTTTTTTCTCTTTGTGCACCTCTTTTGTCTCTTTCTATACCTCTCTTGCCTCTTTCTGTACTTCTGTTGCCTCTTTCTGCACCTCTGTTTCTTCTTTCTGCACTGTTCTTGTCTCTTTCTGCATTTCTGTTTCTTCTTTCTGCACTTCTCTTGCCTCTTTCTGCACTCATCTTCCCTCTTTCTGCACCCCTCTTCCCTCTTTCTGCACCTCTCTTGCCTCTTTCTGCACCCCTCTTGACTCTTTCTGCACCTCTCTTGCCTGTTTCTGCACCTCTCTTGCCTGTTTCTGCACCTCTCTTTCTTCTTTCTGCACCCCTGTTGCCTCTTTCTGTACCTCTCTTGCTTCTTTCTGCACTTCTCTTCCTCTTTCTGTACCTCTTGTGCTTCTTTCTGCACCCCTCTTGGCTCTTTCTGCACCCTCTTCCCTCTTTCTGCACTTCTCTTGCCTCTTTCTGCACCTCTCTTGCTTCTTTCTGCACCTCTCTTGCTTCTTTCTGCACCTCTGTTGCCTCATTATGCACTCGTCTTGCCTCTTTCTGCACCTCTCTTGTCTCTTTTGCACCTCTCTTGTCTCTTTCTGCACCTCTCTTGCCTCTTTCTGCACTTCTCTTGCCTCTATTCTGCACCTCTGTTGCTTCTTTCTGCACTGTTCTTGTCTCTTTCTGCATTTCTGTTTCTTCTTTCTGCACTTCTCTTTCTTCCTTCTGCACCCATCTACCCTCTTTCTCCACCTCTCTTACCTCTTTCTGCACCCCTCTACCCATTTTCTGCACCTCTCATGCCTCTTTCTGCACTCCTCTTCCCTCTTTCTACACCTCTCTTGCCTGTTTCTGCACCTCCCTTGCCTCTTTCTGCACCTCTGTTGCTTCTTTCTGCACTTCTCTTGCCTCTTTCTGTACCTCTGTTGCTTCTTTCACTACTTCTCTTGCCTCTTTCTTCACCCCTCTTGCCTCTTTCTGCATTTCTGTTGCTTCTTTCTGCACTTCTCTTGCTTCTTTCTGCACCTGTCTTGCTTCTTTCTTCACCCCTCTTGCTTCTTTCTGCCCACTTCTTCCCTCTTTCTGCCCACTTCTTCCCTCTTTCTGTACCTCTCTTGCCTCTTTCTGCATCCGTCTTCCTCGTTCTGTACGTCTCTTGCCTCTTTCTGCATGTGCCTGTTTCTACACCTCTCTTGCCTCTTTCTGCACTTGTCTTGCCTGTTTCTGCACCCCTGTTCCCTCTTTCTCCACATCTCTTGCCTGTTTCTGCACCTCTCTTGCTTCTTTCTGCAGTTCTCTTGCTTCCTTCTGCACCTCTGTCGCTTCTTTTTGCACTTCTCTTGCCTCTTTCTGCACTCCTCTTTCGTCTTTCTGCATCTCACTTGCCTCTTTCTGCACCTCTCCTGCCTCTTTCTGCAGCTCTCTTGCCTCTTTCTGCATCTCACTTGCCTCATTCTGAACCTCTTGTTGCTTCTTTCAGCACTTCTCTTGCCTCTTTCTGCACCCCTCTTGCCTCTTTCTGCACCTCTGTTGCTTCTTTCTGCACTCATCTTGCCTCTTTCTGCACTCTCTCATTTCTCTTTGTGCACCTCTCTTGCCTCTTTCTGTACCTCTCTTGCCTCTTTCTGCACTTCTCTTGCCTCTTTCTGCACCTCTGTTGCTTTTATCTGCACTTCTCTTGCCTCTTTCTGCACCTCTCTTCCTTCTTTCTGCACCCCTGTTGCCTCTTTCTGCACTTGTCTTCCCTCTTTCTGCACTTCTCTTGTCTGTTTGTTCACCTCTGTTGTCTCTTTCTGCACCTCTCTTGCCTGTATCAGGACTCTCTGTTGCCTCTTTCTGCACCTCTGTTGCTTCTTTCTGCACTTCTCTTGCCTCTTTCTGCCCCTCTCTTGCCTCTTTCAGTACTTCTATTGCCTCTTTCTGCAACCTCTCTTGCCTCTTTCTGCATCTCTGTTGCCTCTTTCTGCACCTCTGTTGCTTCTTTCTGTACTTATGTTGGCTATTTCTGCATCCCTCTTGTGTGTTTCTGTACCCCTGTTGCTTCTTTCTGCACTTCTCTTCTTTCTGTACCTCTCATGCTTCTTTCTGCACCCTCTTGGCACTTTCTCCACCTCTCTTGCCTCTTTCTGCACTTCTCTTCCCTCTTTCTGTACCTCTCATTTCTCTTTCTGCACCTCTCTTTGCCTTTTTCTGCACCTCTGTTGCCTCATTCTGAACTCGTCTTCCCTCTTTCTGCACCTCTCTTTTCTCTTTGTGCACCTCTCTTGTCTCTTTCTGTACCTCTCTTGCCTCTTTCTGCACTTCTGTTGCCTCTTTCTGCACGCTGTTGCTTCTTTCTTCACTCACTGCTCTTGTCTCTTTCTGCACTTCTGTTTCTTCTTTCTGCACTTCTCTTGCTTCTTTCTGCACCCTTCTTCACTCTTTCTGCACCCTCTTTCTACACCTCTCTTGCCTGTTTCTACACCTCTCTTGCCTGTTTCTGCACCTCTCTTTCTTCTTTCTGCACCCCTGTTGCCTCTTTCTGCACTTGTATTCCCTCTTTCTGTGCCTCCTTTGTCTCTTTGTCCACCTCTGTTGTCTCTTTGTGCACCACTCTTGCCTCTTTCTGCACTTCTGTTGCCTCTTTCTGCACCTCTGTTGCTTCTTTCTGCACTTCTCTTGCCTCTTTCTGCACCTCTGTTGCTTCTTTCAGTACTTCTCTTGCCTCTATCTGCAACCTCTCTTGTCTCTTTCTGCACTTCTCTTGCCTCTTTCTGCACCTGACTTGCTTCTTTCTGCATCCCTCTTGCCTCTTTCTGCACCCTTCTTCCCTCTTTCTGCACCTTTCTTGCCTATTTCTGCATCCCTCTTCCCTCTTTCTGTACATCTCTTGCCTCTTTCTGCACCCCTGTTATCTCTTTATGCACCTCTTGTGCCTGTTTCTGTACCTCTCTTGCCTCTTTCTGTACCCCTGTTTCCTCTTTCTGCACATCGTGCCTATTTCTGCTACTCTCTTGCCTCTATCTGCTGTTCTCTTTCTTCCTTCTGCACCTCTGTTGCTTCTTTCTGTACTTCTCTTGCCTCTTTCTGAACTCCTCTTGCATGCTTTCTGCACCTCACTTGCCTCTTTCTGCACCCTCTCTTGCCTCTTTCTGCACTTCTGTTGCTTCTTTCTGCACTCGTCTTCCCTCTTTCTGTACCTCTCATTGCTCTCTTTGTGCACCTCTCTTCTCCATCTTTCTGTCACCTCTCTTGCCTCTTTCTGCACCTCTGTTGCCTCTTTCTGCACATCTGTTGCTTCTTTCTGCCACTTCTCTTGCTTCTTTCTGCACCTTTCTTGCTAATTTGTGCACCCCTCTTGCCTCTTTCTGCACCACTCTTGCCTCTTTCTACTGCCCCTCTTTCTTTCTGTACCTCTTGTGCTTCTTTCTGCACCTCTCTTGCCTCTTTCTCCACCCCTCTTGCCTGTTTCTGCACTTCTCTTGCCCCGTTCTGCACCTCTCTTGCTTCTTTCTGCACCTCTCTTGCCTCTTTCTGCACCTCTGTTCATTCTTTCTGCACCTCTCTTGCCTCTTTCTGCACCTCTCTTGCCTCTTTCTGCAGTTCTCTTGCCTCCTTCTGCACCTCTGCTGCTTCCTTATGCACTTCTCTTGCCTCTTTCTGCACTTCTCTTGCTTCTTTCTGCACCTCTCTTGTCTGTTTCTGCAACTCTTGTCTCTTTCTGCACTTCTCTTGCTTCTTTCTGTATCTCTGATGCTTCTTTCTGCACCTCTCTTGCCTCTTTCTGTACTTCTCTTGCCTCTTTCTGCACCTCTCTTGCCTCTTTCTGCACCTCTGTTGCTTCTTTCTGCACCTCTCTTGCCTCTTTCTGCACCCCTCTTGCCTGTTTCTGCATTTCTCTTGCCTCTTTCTGCACTTCTGTTGCCTTTGCTGCACTTCTCTTGCTTCTTTCTGCACCTCTCTTTCTTCTTTCTGCATGCCTCTTGCCTCTTTCTGCACCTGTCTTCCCTCTTTCTGCACCTCTCTTTGTCTCTTTGCTGCACCTCTGTTGTCTCTTTCTGCACCTCTCTTGCCTCTTTCTGCACTTCTCTTGCCTCTTTCTGCACCTCTGTTGCTTCTTTCTGCACTTCTCTTCCCTCTTTCTGCACCTCTTTTGTCTCTTTCTGCACCTCTGTTGCCTCTTTCTGCACCTCTCTTGCCTCTTTCTGCACCTCTGTTGCCTCTTTCTGCACCTCTCTTGCTTCTTTCTGCACCTCTCTTGCCTCTTTCTGCACCTCTGTTGCCTCTTTCTGCACCTGTCTTGCCTCTTTCTGTACGTCCCTCTTGCTTCTTTCTGCCCTCTCTTCCCTCTTTCTGCACACTTCTTCCCTCTTTCTGTACCTCTCTTGCCTCTTTCTGCATCTCTCTTGCCTCTTTCTGCACCTCTTTGCCTCTTTCTGCACCTCTGCCTGCTTTCTACACCTCTCTTGCCTCTTTCTGCACTTCTCTTGCCTCTTTCTGCACCCCTGTTCCCTCTTTCTGCACCTCTCTTGCCTCGTTTCTGCACCTCTCTTGCTTCTTTCTGCACGTTCTCTTGCCTCCTTCTGCACCTCTGTTGCTTCTTTCTGTACTTCTCTTGCCTCTTTCTGCATCCCTTTTGCCTCTTTCTGTACCTCTCTTGCTTCTTTCTGCACTTCTCTTCTTTCTGTACCTCTCGTGCTTCTTTCTGCACCCTCTTGCCTCTTTCTGCACTCCTCTTCCTCTTTCTGCACCTCTCTTGCCTCGTTCTGCACCTCTCTTGCTTCTTTCTGCACCTCTCTTGCTTCTTTCTGCACCTCTGTTGCCTCTTTCTGCACTCGTCTTCCCTCTTTCTGCACCTCTCTTGTCTCTTTTGTGCACCTCTCTTGTCTCTTTCTGTACCTCTCTTGCCTCTTTCTGCATTTCTGTTGCCTCTTTCTGCACCTCTGTTGCTTCTTTCTGCACTTCTCTTGCCTCTTTCAGCACCTATGTTTCTTCTTTCTGCACTTCTCTTGCTTCTTTCTGCACTCATCTTGCCTCTTTCTGCACCCCTCTTGCCTCTTTCTGCACCTCTCTTGCCTCTTTCTGCACCCCTCTTGCCTCTTTCTGCACCTCTCTTGCCTGTTTCTGTACCTCTCTTGCCTCTTTCTGCACCTCTCTTGCTTCTTTCTGCACCCTGTTGCCTCTTTCTGTACCTCTCTGTGCTTCTTTCTGCACCCCTCCTGCCTCTTTCTGCACCCCTCTTCCCTCTTTCTGCACTTCTCTTGCCTCTTTCTGCACCTCTCTTGCTTCTTTCTGCACCTCTCTTGCTTCTTTCTGCACCTTTGTTCATTCTTTCTGGACCTCTCTTGCCTGTTTCTGCAACTCTCTTGCCTCTTTCTGCAGTTCTCTTGCCTCCGTCTGTACCTATGCTGCTTCCTTATGCACTTCTCCTGCCTCTTTCTGCACTTCTCTTGCTTTTTTCTACCCCTCTCCTGTTTGTTTCTGCAACTCTTGTCAC
Organism: Calotriton arnoldi; assembly: GCA_963921515.1. Classification (NCBI taxonomy): domain Eukaryota; kingdom Metazoa; phylum Chordata; class Amphibia; order Caudata; family Salamandridae; genus Calotriton; species Calotriton arnoldi. Next base: position 1,545,479 of record CAWUFW010003709.1, read on the forward strand.
TTTCATCACTTCTCTTGCTTCTTTCTGTATCTCTGATGCTTCTTTCAGCACTTCTCTTGCCTCTTTCTGCACTTCTCTTGCTTCTTTCTGCACCTCTCTTGCCTCTTTCTACACCTCTCTTGCTTCTTTCTGCACCCCTCTTGCCTCTTTCTGCACCCCTCTTGCCTGTTTTTCTCATTTCTCTTGGCTCTTTCTGCACTTCTGTTGCTTTCTGCACTTCTCTTGCTTCTTTCTGCACCTCTCTTTCTTCTTTCTGCATGCCTGTTGCCTCTTTCTGCACTCGTCTTGCCTCTTTCTGCACCTCTCTTGTCTCTTTCGCACCTCTCTTGTCTCTTTCTGCACCTCTCTTGCCTCTTTCTGCACTTCTGTTGCCTCTTTCTGCACCTCTGTTGCTTCTTTCTGCACTTGTCTTGCCTCTTTCTGCACCTCTCTTGTCTCTTTCTGCACCTCTGTTGTCTCTTTGTGCACCTCTCTTACCTCTTTCTGCACTTCTGTTGCCTCTTTCTGCACCTCTGTTGCTTCTTTCTGCACTTCTCTTGCCTCTTTCTGTACCTCTGCTTGCTTCTTTCTGCACCTGTCTTGCTTCTTTTCTGTACCCTCTTGCTTCTTTCTGCCCACTCTCTTCCCTCTTTCTGCCACTTCTTCCCTCTTTCTGTACCCTCTCTTGCCTCTTTCTGCATCTCTGCTTCCTCGTTCTGTACCGCTTGCCTCTTTCTGCATGCCTGTTTCTACACCTCTCTTCCCTCTTTCTGCACTTCTCTTGCCTGTTTCTGCACCTCTGTTCCCTCTTTCTCCACATCTCTTGCCTGTTTCTGCACCTCTCTTGCTTCTTTCTGCAGTTCTCTTGCTTCCTTCTGCACCTCTGTTACTTCTTTCTGCACTTCTCTTGCCTCTTTCTGCATCCCTCTTGCCTCTTTCTGTACCCTCTCTTGCCTCTTTCTGCACTTCTCTTCTTTCTGTACCTCTCGTGCCTCTTTCTGCACCCTCTTGCCTCTTTCTGCACCTCTCTTGCCTCTTTCTGCACTTCTCTTGCCTCGTTCTGCACCTCTCTTGCTTCTTTCTGCACCTCTCTTGCTTCTTTCTGCACTCCTGTTGCCTCATTCTGCACTCTGTCTTCCCTCTTTCTGCACCTCTCTTTTCTCTTTGTGCACCTCTCTTGTCTCTCTTTCTGTACTTCTCTTGCCTCTTTCTGCACTTCTCTGTTGCCTCTTTCTGCACCTCTGTTGCTTCTTTCAGCACTGCTCTCTGTCTCTTTCTGCATTTCTGTTTGCTTCTTTCTGCACTTCTCTTGCCTCTTTCTACACCCTCTTTCCTTCTTTCTGTACTCTCTCTCGCCTCTTTCTGCACTCCTCTTGCCTCTTTCTGCACCTCTCTTGCCTCTTTCTGCACCTCTCTTGCCTCTTTCTGCACCTCTCTTGCCTCTTTCTGCACCTCTCTTGCCTCTTTCTGCACCTCTCTTGCCTCTTTCTGCACCTCTCTTGTGTCTTTCTGCACCTCTCTTGCTTCTTTCTACACCTCTCTTGCCTCTTTAAGCAGTTCTCTTGCCTCCGTCTACACCTCTGTTGCTTCTTTCTGCTCTTCTCTTGCCTCTTTCTGCACCTCTCTTGCGTCTTTCTGCACCTCACTTGCCTCTTTCTGCACCTCTCCTGCCTCTTTCTGCACTTCTCTTGCCTCTTTCTGCACCTCTCTTGCTTCTTTCTGCACCTCTCTTGTCTCTTTCTGCACTTCTCTTGCTTATTTCTGCAACTCTGCTTGCTTCTTTCTGCACCTCTCTTGCCTCTTTCTGTACTTTCTCTTGCCTAGTTTCTGCACCTCTCTTGCCTCTTTCTGCACCTCTGTTGCTTCTTTCTGCACCCCTCTTGTCTTTTTCTGCACCTCTCTTGCCTCTTTCTGCACCCTCTTCCCTGTTTCTGTATCTCTCTTGCCTCTTTCTGCACCTCTGTTGCTTCTTTGCTGCACTTCTCTTGCCTCTTTCTGCACCTCTCTTTCTTCTTTCTGCACCCTCTGTTGCCTCTTTCATGCACTTGTCTTCCCTCTTTCTGCGCCACTTCTTGTCTCTTTGTGCACCTCTGTTGTCTCTTTCTGCACCTCTCATGCCTCTTTCTGCACTTCTGTTGCCTCTTTCTGTACCTCTGTTGCTTCTTTCTGCACTTCTCTTTCCTCTTTCTGCACCTCTCTTGCCTCTTTCTGCACCTCTCTTGCCTCTTTCTGCATTTCTGTTGATTTCTTTCTGCTCTGCTCTTGCTTCTTTCTAGCATCTCTCTTGCCTCTTTCTGCACCCTTCTTACCTCTTTCTGCACCTCTCTTGCCTTTCTGCATCCGTCTTCCTCGTTCTGTACCGTTCTTGCCTCTTTCTGCACCCCTGTTGCCTCTTTCTGCAACTCTTGTGCCTCTGTTCTGTACCTCTCTTGCCTCTTTCTGTACTCCTTGTTGCCTCTTTCTGCACCTCTCGTGCCTGTTTCTGCACTTCTCTTACCTCGTTCTGCACCTCTCTTGCTTCTTTCTGCACTTCTCTTGCTTCTTTCTGCACTCCTGTTGCCTCTTTATGCACTCGTATTCCCTCTTTCTGCACCTCTCTTTTCTCTTTCTGCACCTCTCTTGCTCTCTTTCTGTACCTCTCTTGCCTCTTTCTGCACTTCTGCTGCCTCTTTCTGCACCTCTGTTGCTTCTTTCTGTACTTTTCTTGCCTCTTTCTGCATCTCTCTTGCTTCTTTCTGCACTTCTCTGCTCTTTGTGCAGCTCTCTTGCAATCTTGTGCACCTCTCTTGCTTCTCTTTCTTCACCTCTCTTCCCTCTTTCTGCACCTCTCTTGCCTCTTTCATGCACCCCTGTTCCATCTTTCTGCACCTCTTTTGCCTGTTTCTGTAACTCTCTTAGCCTCTTTCTGCAGTTCTCTTTCCTCCTTCTGCACCTCTGTTGCCTCTTCCTGCACTTCTCTTGCCTCTTTCTGCATCCCTTTTGCCTCTTACTGCACCACTGTTGCTTCTTTCTGCACCTCTCTCTCTCTTTCTGTCACGTCTCTTGCTTCTTTCTGCACCCTCTTGGCTCTTTCTGCACCCCTCTTGCCTCTTTCTGCACTTCTCTTGCCTCGTTTCTGCACCTCTCTTTGCTTCTTTCTGCACCTCTCTTGCTTCTTTCTGCACTCCTGTTGCCTCATTCTGCACTTGTCTTCCCTCTTTCTGCACCTCTTTTTCTCTTTGTGCACCTCTCTTGTCTCTTTCTGTACCTCTCTTGCCTCTTTCTGCACTTCTGTTTCCTCTTTCTGCACCTCTGTTGCTTCTTTCTGCACTGTTCTTCTCTCTTCTGCATTTCTGTTTCTTCTTTCTGCACTTCTCTTGCTTCTTTCTACACTCCATCTTGCCTCTTTCTGCACCTTTCTTGCCTCTTTCTGCACCTCTCTTCCCTCTTTCTGCACCTCTCTTGCCTCTTTCTGCACCCCTCTTGCCTCTTTCTGCACCTCTCTTGCCTGTTTCTACACCTCTCTTGCCTGTTTCTGCACCTCTCTTTCTTCTTTCTGCACCTCTGTTGCCTCTTTCTGCACTTGTATTGCCTCTTTCTGTGCCTCTCTTTGTCTCTTTGTGCACCTCTGTTGTCTCTTTGTGCACCACTCTTGCCTCTCTCTGCACCTCTGTTGCCTCTTTCTGTACCTCTGTTGCTACTTTCTGCACTTCTCTTGCCTCTTTCTGCACCTCTGTTGCTTCTTTCAGTACTTCTCTTCCCTCTATCTGCACCCTCTTGCCTCTTTCTGCACTTCTCTTGCTTCTTTCTGCACCTCTCTTGCTTCTTTCTGCATCCCTCTTGCCTCTTTCTGCACCCTTCTTCCCTCTTTCTGCACCTCTCTTGCCTCTTTCTGCATCTCTCTTGCCTCTTTCTGCACCACTCTTGCTTGTTTCTGCACCCTACTTGCCTCTTTCTGCACCTCTCTGCCTGTTTCTGCACCTCTCTTGCCTCTTTCTGTACCCCTGTTCCTCTTTCTGCACTCTCTTGCTATTTCTGCTACTTCTCTTGCCTCTATCTGCTGTTCTCTTTCTTCCTTCTGCACCTCTGTTGCTTCTTTCTGTACTTCTCTTGCCTCTTTCTGCACTTCTCTTGCCTGTTTTCTGCACCTCACTTGCCTCTTTCTGCACCCTCTTGCCTCTTTCTGCACTTCTGTTGCTTCTTTCTGCACTCGTCTTCCCTCTTTCTGTACTCTCTCATTCCTCTTTCTGCACCTCTCTTGCTCTCATTTCTGCACGTCTCTTGCCTCTTTCTGCACTTCTGTTGCCTCTTTCTGCACCTCTGCTTGCCTCTTTCTGCCCTTCTCTTGCTTCTTTCTGCATTTCTGTTGCTTCTTTCTGCACTCTCTCTTGCCTCTTTCTGCACCTCTCTTGCCACTTTCTGCACCCCTCTTGCCTCTTTCTGCACCACTCTTGCCTCTTTCTACGCCTCTCTTCTTTTCTGTACCTCTCTGTGCTTCTTTCTGCACCCCTCTTGGCTATTTCTGCACTCCTCTTGCCTCTTTCTGCACTCTCTTGCTTCTTTCTGCACCTCTCTTGCTTCCTTCTGCACCCCTGTTGCACTCATTCTGCACTCGTCTTGCCTCTTTCTGCACATCTCTTGTCTCTTTGTGCACCTCTCTTGCTCTCTTTCTGTACCTCTCTTGCCTCTTTCTGCACTTCTGTTGCCACTTTCTGCACCTCTGTTGCTTCTTTCTGCTCTGTGCTCTCTTTCTGCATTTCTGTTTCTTCTTTCTGCACCTCTCTTGCCTCTTTCTGCACCTCTGTTGCTTCTTTCTGCACTCGTCATTCCCTCTTTCTGCACCTCTCATTCCTCTTTCTGCACTTCTCTTGCCTCTTTCTGCACCTCTCTTGCCTCCTTCTGCACTTCTGTTGCCTCTTTCTGCACACTCTGTTGCTTCTTTCTGCACTCCTCTTGCTTCTTTCTGCACCTCTGTTGCTTCTTTCTGCACTTCTCTTGCCTCTTTCTGTAGCTCTCTTGCACTCTTTCTGCACCTCTCTTGCCTCTTTCTGCACCACACTTGCCTCTTTCTGCACCTCTCTTACTTCTTTCTGCATCTGCCTCTTATCTTTCTGCACCTCTCTCTGTCTCTTTCTGCACCTCTCTTGCCTCTTTCTGCACTTCTCTTGCCTCTTTCTGCACCTCTTGTTGCTTCTTTCTGCACTTCTCTTGCCTCTTTCTGCTTTTATCTTGCTTCTTTCTGCACTCTCTCTTGCCTCTTTCTGCAGCTCTCTTGCTTACTTTCGTGACCCGCTCTTGTTTCTTTCTGTACCCCTCTTCGCTTCTTTCTGCACCTCTCTTGCTCCTGCATGCACCCTGTTCCATCTTTCTGCACCTCTGTTTGCCTGTTTCTGCACTTCTCTTGCCTCTTTCTGCAGCTCTCTTCTCCTCTTTCTGCACCTCTGTTGCTTCTTTCTGCACTTCTCTTGCCTATTTCTGCATCTCTTTTGCCTCTTTCTGTACCTCTGTTGCTTCTTTCTGCACCTCTCTTCTTCTTTCTGCACCTCTCGTGCTTCTTTCTGCACTCCTCTTGGCTCTTTCTGTACCACTCCTGCCTCTTTTCTGTACTTCTCTTTCCTCTTTCTGCACCTCTCTTGCTTCTTTCTGACCACTCTCTTGCTCTCTTTCTGCACCTCTCTTGCCTCATTACTGCACTCTGTCTTCCCTCTTTCTGCACCTCTTTTTCTCTTTGTGCACCTCTTTTGTCTCTTTCTACACCTCTCTTGCCTCTTTCTGCACTTCTGTTGCCTCTTTCTGCACCTCTGTTTCTTCTTTCTGCACTGCTCTTGCCTCTTTCTGCATTTCTGTTTCTTCTTTCTGCACTTCTCTTGCTTCTTTCTACACCTCATCTTCCCTCTTTCTGCACCTCTCTTGCCTCTTTCTGCACCTCTCTTTCCTCTTTCTACCTCTCTTGACTCTTTCTGCACCTCTCTTGCCTGTTTCTGCTACCTCTCTTGCCTGTTTCTGCACCTCTCTTGTCTTCTTTCTGCACCCTCGTTGCCTCTTTCTGCACCCTGTTGCTTCTTTCTGCACTTCTCTTGCTTTCTGCTACCTCTCTGTGCTTCTTTCTGCACCCCTCTTGCCTCTTTCTGCACCCTCTTGCCTCTTTCTGCACTTCTCTTGCCTCGTTCTGCACCTCTCTTGCTTCTTTCTGCACCTCTCTTGCTTCTTTCTGCACCCCTGTTGCCTCATTCTGCACTCGTCTTCCCTCTTTCTGCACCTCTCTTGCTCTCTTTGTGCACCTCTCTCTGTCTCTTTCTGTACCTCTCTTGCCTCTTTCTGCACTTCTGTTGCCTCTTTCTGCACCTCTGTTGCTTCTTTCTGCACTGTTCTTGCCTCTTTCTGCATTTCTGTTTCTTCTTTCTGCACTTCTCTTGCTTCTTTCTGCACCTCTCTTCGCCTCTTTCTCCACCTCTCTTGCCTCTTTCTGCACTCTCTCTACCCTCTTTCTGCACCTCTCTATGCCTCTTTCTGCACTTCTCTTTCCTCTTTTCTACCTCTCTTGCCTGTTTCTGCACCTCACTCTTGCCTCTTTCTGCACCTCTGCTTGCTTCTTTCTGCACTCTCTCTTGCCTCTTTCTGCACCCCTCTGTTGCTTCTTTCTACACTCTCTCTTGCCTCTTTCTGCACCTCTCTTGCCTCTTTCTGACATTTCTGCTTGCTTCTCTTTCTGCACCTCTCTTGCTTCTTTCTGCACCTCTCTTGCTTCTTTCTGCACCTCTCTTGCTTCTTTCTGCCACTCTCTTGCCTCTTTCTGCACTTCTCTTGCCTCTTTCTGCACCTCTCTTGCCTCTTTCTGCACTCCTGCTTGCCTCTTTCTGCACCTCTCTTGCCTCTTTCTGCACCCTCTTGCCTCTTTCTGCACCTCTCTTCCCTCTTTCTGCACTTCTCTTGCCTCTTTCTGCACCTCTGTTCCTCTTTCTGCACTTCTCTTGCCTCTTTCTGCACCTCTCTTGCTTCTTTCTGCACGTTCTCTTGCTTCCTTCTGCACCTCTCTTGCTTCTTTCTGCACTTCTCTTGCCTCTTTCTGCACTTCTCTTGCCTCTTTCTGCATCTCTACTTGCCTCTTTCTGCACCTCTCTTGCCTTTTTCTGCAACTCTCTTGCTTCTTTCTGCATCTCTCTTGCCTCTTTCTGCACCCTCTGTTGCTTCTTTCTGCACTTCTCTTGCCTCTTTCTGCACCCCTCTGCCTCTTTCTGCACCTCTGTTGCTTCTTTCTGCACTTCTCTTGCCTCTTTCTGCACCTCTCTTGTCTCTTTCTGCACCTCTCTTGCTCTCTTTCTGTACCTCTCTTGCCTCTTTCTGCACTTCCTCTTGCCTCTTTCTGCACCTCTGTTGCCTCTTTCTGCACTTCTCTTGCTTCTTTCTGCACCTCTCTTGCTTCTTTCTGCACCTCTGTTGCCTCTTTCTGCACTTGTCTTCCCTCTTTCTGCACCTCTTTTGCCTCTTTGTGCACCTCTGTTGCCTCTTTCTGCACCTCTCTTGCCTCTTTCTGCACTTCTGTTGCCTCTTTCTGCACCTCTGTTGCTTCTTTCTGCACTTCTCTTGCCTCTTTCTGCATCCTCTTTTGCCTCTTTCTGTCACTTCTGTTGCCTCTTTCTGCACCCCTCTTGCCTCTTTCTGCACCTCTGTTGCCTCTTTCTGCACCTCTCTTGCTTCTTTCTGCACTTCTGTTGCCTATTTCTGCATCCCTCTTGCCTCTTTCTGCACTCCTGTTGCCTCTTTCTGCACTTCTTCTTCTTTCTGTACCTCTCATGCTTCTTTCTGCACCTCTCTTGCCTCTTTCTGCACCTCTCTTGCCTCTTTCTGCACTCTCTCTTGCCCTCTTTCTGCACCTCTCTTGTCTCTTTCTGCACCTCTCTTGCTTCTTTCTGCACCTCCTGTTTGCCTCATTCTGCACTTCGTCTTCCCTCTTTCTGCACCTCTCTTGCCTCTTTCTGCACACTCTCTTGCCTCTTTCTGTACCTCTCTTGCCTCTTTCTGCACTTCTGTTGCCTCTTTCTGCACCTCTCTTGTCTCTTTCTGCACCTGCTCTTGTCTCTTTCTGCACTTCTCTGTTGCCTCTTTCTGCAACTCTCTTGCTTCTTTCTGCACCTCTCTTGCCTCTTTCTGCACCTCTCCTTCTTTCTGCACCTCTCTTGCCTCTTTCTGCACCTCTCTTGCCTCTTTCTGCACCTCTCTTTGCCTCTTTCTGCACCCCTGTTGCCTCTTTCTGCACTCTGTTACTTCTTTCTGCACTTCTCTTGCCTCTCTTCTGCCTCTTTGCTGCACCTCTGTTGCCTCTTTCTGCACCTCTCTTGCCTCTTTCTGCACTTCTCTTGCCTCTTTCTGCACCTCTGTTGCTCTCTTTCTGCACTTCTCTTGCCTCTTTCTGCACCTCTGTTGCTTCTTTCAGTACTTCTCTTGCCTCTATCTGCAACCTCTCTTGTCTCTTTCTGCACTTCTCTTGCTTCTTTCTGCACCTGTCTTGCTTCTTTCTGCATCCCTCTTGCCTCTTTCTGCACCCTTCTTTCCCTCTTTCTGCACCTCTCTTTGCCTCTTTCTGCATCCCTCTTCCCTCTTTCTGTCACATCTCTTGCCTCTTTCTGCACCCTGTTACCTCTTTCTGCACCTCTTGTTGCCTGTTTCTGCACCTCTCTTGCCTCTCTTTCTGCACCTCTGTTGCCTCTTTCTGCACACTCGTGCCTCTTTCTGCAACCTCTCTTGCCTCTATCTGCTGACTCTCTTTCTTCCTTTCTGCACCTCTGTTGCTTCTTTCTGCACTTCTCTTGCCTCTTTCTGAGCTCTCTTGCATGTTTCTGCACCTCACTTGCCTCTTTCTGCACCCTCTTGCCTCTTTCTGCACTTCTGTTGCTTCTTTCTGCACTTCTCTTCCCTCTTTCTGTACCTCTCTGTTCTCTTTCTGCACCTCTCTTGCTCCATTTCTGCACGTCTCTTGCCTCCTTCTGCACTTCTGTTGCCTCTTTCTGCACCTCTCTTGCTTCTTTCTGCACTTCTCTTGCTTCTTTCTGCACTTCTGTTGCTTCTTTCTGCACTTCTCTTGCCTCTTTCTGCACCTCTCTTGCCAATTTCTGCACCTCTTGCCTCTTTCTGCACCACTCTTGCCTCTTTCTATGCCCCTCTTCTTTTCTGTACCTCTTGTGCTTCTTTCTGCACCCTCTCTTGGCTATTTCTGCACTCCTCTTGCCTCGTTCTGCACCTCTCTTGCTTCTTTCTGCACCTCTCTTGCTTCGTTCTGCACCCCTGTTGCACCATTCTGCATCTCTTGCCTCTTTCTGCACCTCTCTTTTCTCTTTCTTGCACTCTCTCTTCTCTCTTTCTGCACCTCTCTTGCCTCTTTCTGCACTTCTGTTGCCTCTTTCTGTACCTCTGTTGCTTCTTTCTGCTCTGTGTCTCTTTCTGCATTTCTGTTTCTTCTTTCTGCACCCCTCTTGCCTCTTTCTGTAATTCTGTTGCTTCTTTCTGCACTCGTCTTCCCTCTTTCTGTACCTCTCATTTCTCTTTGTGCACTTCTCTTGTCTCTTTCTGTACCTCTCTTGCCTCCTTCTGCACTTCTGTTGCCTTTTTCTGCACACCTGTTGCTTCTTTTTGCACTTCTCTTGCTTCTTTCTGCATTTCTGATGCTTCTTTCTGCACTTCTTCCTCTTGCTGTAGTTCTCTTGCATATTTGTGCACCCTCTTGCCTCTTTCTGCACCACTCTTGCCTCTTTCTGCACCCTCTTCCTTCTTTCTCCATCTGCCTTTATCTTTTCTGCACCTCTCTTGTCTCTTTCTGTACCTCTCTTGCCTCTTTCTGTACTTCTATTGCCCCTTTCTGCACCTTTGTTGCTTCTTTCTGCACTTCTCTTGCCTCTTTCTGCTTTTACTTTTGCTTCTTTCTGCACTTCTCTTGCTTCTTTGTGCAGCTCTCTTGCTAAATTTGTGCACCGCTCTTGCTTCTTTCTGTACCCTCTTCCTTCTTTCTGCACCTCTCTTGCCTCTTGCATGCACCCTGTTCCATCTTTCTGCACCTTGTTTGCCTGTTTCTGTAACTCTCTTGCCTCTTTCTGCAGTTCTCTTTCCTCCTTATGCACCTCTGTTGCTTCTTTCTGTACTTCTCTTGCCTCTTTCTGCACCTCTTTTGCCTCTTTCTGTACCTCTGTTGCTTCTTTCTGCACTTCTCTTCTTTCTGTACCTCTCGTGCTTCTTTCTGCACCCCTCTTGCCTCTTTCTGTACCACTCTCTCCCATCTTTCTGTACTTCTCTTTCTTCGTTCTGCACCTCTCTTGCTTCTTTCTGACCTCTCTTGCTTCTTTCTGCACCCCTGTTGCCTCATTATGCACTCTGTCTTCCCTCTTTCTGCACCTCTTTTGCTTCTTTGTGCACCTCTTTGTCTCTTTCTATACCTCTCTTGCCTCTTTCTGCACTTCTGTTGCCTCTTTCTGCACCTCTGTTTTGCTTCTTTCTGCACTGTCTCTTGTCTCTTTCTGCATTTCTGTTTCTTCTTTCTGCACTTCTCTTGCTTCTTTCTACACTCATCTTCCCTCTTTCTGCACCCTCTTCCTCTTTCTGCACCTCTCTTGCCTCTTTCTACACCTCTCTTGCCTGTTTCTATACCTCTCTTGCCTGTTTCTGCACCTCTCTTGCTTCTTTCTGCACCCCTGCTTGCCTCTTTCTGTACCTCTTGTTGCTTCTTTCTGCACTTCTCTTCTTTCTGTACCTCTTGTGCTTCTTTCTGCACCCCTCCTGGCTCTTTCTGCACCATCTTCCCTCTTTCTGCACTTCTCTTGCCTCGTTCTGCACCTCTCTTGCTTCTTTCTGCATCTTCTCTTGCCTCTTTGTGCACCTCTCTTGTCTCTTTCTCACCTCTCTTGCCTCTTCTGCACTTCTGTTGCCTCTATCTGCACCTCTGTTGCTTCTTTCTGCACTGTTCTTGTCTCTTTCTGCATCTCTGTTTCTTCTTTCTGCACTTCTCTTTCTTCCTTCTGCACCCATCTTCCCTCTTTCTCCACTCTCTTACCTCTTTCTGCACCCCTCTGCCCATTTTCTGCACCTCTCATGCCTCTTTCTGCACTCCTCTTTCATCTTTCTACACCTCTCTTGCCTGTTTCTGCACCTCCCTTGCCTGTTTCTGCACCTCTCTTGCCTCTTTCTGCACCTTTGTTCATTCTTTCTGGACCTCTCTTGCCTGTTTCTGCAACTCTCTTGCCTCTTTCTGCAGTTCTCTTGCCTCCGTCTGTACCTCTACTTGCTTCCTTCATGCACTTCTCCTGCCTCTTTCTGCACTTCTCTTGCTTTTTTCTACCCTCTCCTGTTTGTTTCTGCAACTCTTGTCACTTTCATCACTTTTCTTGCTTTTTTCTGCACCTCTGTTGCTTCTTTCAGCACTTCTCTTGCTTCTTTCTGCACTTCTCTTGCCTGTTTCTGCACCTCTCTTGCCTCTTTCTACACCTCTGTTGCTTCTTTCTGCACCCCTCTTGTCTTTTTCTGCACCCCTCTTGCCTCTTTCTGCACCCTCTTGCCTGTTTTTCTATTTCTCTTGGCTCTTTCTGCACTTCTGTTGCTCTTGCTGCACTTCTCTTGCTTCTTTCTGCACCTCTCTTCTTCTTTCTGCATGCCTGTTGCCTCTTTCTGCACTTCGTCTTCCCTCTTTCTGCACCTCTTTTGTCTCTTTGCGCACCTCTGTTGTCTCTTTGTGCACCTCTCTTACCTCTTTCTGCACTTCTGTTGCCTCTTTCTGCACCTCTGTTGCTTCTTTCTGCACTTGTCTTCCCTCTTTCTGCCTCTTTTGTCTCTTTGTGCACCTCTGTTGTCTCTTTGTGCACCTCTCTTCACCTCTTTCTGCACTTCTCTTGCCTCTTTCTGCACCTCTGTTGCTTCTTTCTGCACTTCTCTTGCCTCTTTCTGCACCTCTGTTGCTTCTTTCTGCACTTCTCTTGCTTCTTTCTGCACCTGTCTTGGCTTCTTTCTTGCATCCCTCTTGCTCTTTCTGCCCACTTCTTCCCTCTTTCTGCCCACTTCTTCCCTCTTTCTGTACCTCTCTTGCCTTCTTTCTGCATCTCGGCTTCCCTCGTTCTGTACCGCTTTGCCTCTTTCTGCATGCCTGTTTCTACACCTCTCTTGCCTCTTTCTGCACTTGTCTTGCCTGTTTCTGCACCCCTGTTCCCTCTTTCTCCACATCTCTTGCCTGTTTCTGCACCCTCTTGCTTCTTTCTGCAGTTCTCTTGCCTCCTTCTGCACCTCTGTTGCTTCTTTCTGTCACTTCTCTTGCCTCTTTCTGCATCCCTCTTTGCCTCTTTCTGCTTACCCCTCTTGCTCTTTCTGCACTTCTCTTCTTTCTGCTGCCTCTCAGTGCTTCTTTTCTGCACCCCTCTTGGCCTCTTTCTGCACCCCTCTTCCCTCTTTCTGCACTTCTCTTGCCTCGTTCTGCACCTCTCTTGCCTCTTTCTGCACCTGCTCTTGCCTCTTTCTGCACCTCTGTTGCCTCATTCTGCACTCGTCTTCCCTCTTTCTGCACATCTCTTTTCTCTTTGTGCACCTCTCTTGCCTCTTTCTGTACTTCTCTTGCCTCTTTCTGCACTTCTGCTTGCCTCTTTCTGCACCTCTGTTGCTTCTTTCAGCACTCTCTTGTCTCTTTCTGCAATCTCTGTTTCTTCTTTCTGCACTTCTCTTTGCTTCTTTCTGCACCTCTCTTGCCTCTTTCTGTACCTCTCTTGCCTCTTTCTGCATCCCTCTTGCCTCTTTCTGCACCTCTCTTGCCTCTTTCTGCACCTCTCTTGCCTCTTTCTGACCTCTCTTGCCTGCTTTCTGCACCTCTCTTGCCTCTTTCTGCACCTCTCTTGCCTCTTTCTGCACCTCTGTTCCCTCTTTCTGGCACTCCTCTCTTGCCTGTTTCTGCACTCTCTTGCCTCTTTCTGCACTTCTCTTGCTTCCTTCTGCACCTCTGTTGCTTCTTTCTGCTCTTCTCTTGCCTCTTTTTGCACCCCTCTTGCGTGTTTCTGCACCTCTCTTGCCTCTTTCTGCACATCTCTTGCCTCTTTCTGCACCTCTCTTGCTTCTTTCTGCACCTCTCTTGTCTGTTTCTGCAACTCTCTTGCCTCTTTCATGCACTTCTCTTGCCTTTTCTGCAACTCTGTTGCTTCTTTCTAGCACTTCTCTTGCCTCTTTCTGCACTCTCTCTTGCCTCTTTCTGCACCTCTCTTGCCTCTTTCTGCACCTCTGTTGCTTCTTTCTGCACCCTCTTGCCTCTTTCTGCACTCTCTTGCCTCTTTCTGCACCTCTCTTGCCTGTTTCTGTATCTCTCTTGCCTCTTTCTGCACCTCTCTTGCTTCTTGCTGCACTTCTCTTGCCTCTTTTCTCTGCACCTCTCTTTCTTTCTGCACCTCTGTTGCCTCTTTCTGCACTTGTCTTCCCTCTTTCTGCACCCCTCTTGTCTCTTTGTGCACTTCTGTTGTCTCTTTCTGCACCTCTCTTGCCTCTTTCTGCACTTCTGTTGCCTCTTTCTGTACCTCTGTTTGCTTCTTTCTGCACTTCTCTTGCCTCTTTCTGCACCCCTCTTGCCTCTTTCTGCACTTCTGTTGCTTCTTTCTGCTCCTGTCTTGCCTCTTTCTAGCATCTCCTCTTGCCTCTTTCTGCACCCTCTTCCTCTTTCTGCACCTCTCTTGCCTCTTTCTGCATCCGATGCTTCCCTCGTTCTGCTACCGCTCTCTTACCTCTTTCTGCACCTCTGTTACCTCTTTCTGCAACTCTCTGTGCCTCTTTCTGTACCTCTCTTGTCTCTTTCTGTACCCTCTTGCCTCTTTCTGCACCTTCGTGCCTGTTTCTGCACTTCTCTTACCTCGTTCTGCACCTCTCTTGCTTCTTTCTGCACCTCTCTTGCTTCTTTCTGCATTCCTGTTGCCTCATTATGCACTCGTCTTGCCTCTTTCTGCACCTCTCTTTTCTCTTTGTGCACCTCTTTTGTCTCTTTCTGTACCTCTCTTGCCTCTTTCTGCACTTCTGCTGCCTCTTTCTGCACCTCTGTTGCTTCTTTCTGCACTTCTCTTGCCTCTTTCTGCATTTCTGTTGATTCTTTCTGCACTTCTCTTGCTTCTTTCTGCAGCTCTCTTACCTCTTGCTGCACCTCTCTTGCCTCTCTTCTGCACCCCCTCTTCCCTCTTTCTGCACCTCTCTTGCCTCTTCATGCACCTCTTGCCTCTTTCTGCACCTCTTTTGCCTGTTTCTGTAACTTTCTTGCCTCTTTGCATTCTCTGTCTCCTTCTGCCTCTTGTGCTTCTTTCTGCACTTCTCTTGCCTGTTTCTGCATCCCTTTGCTCTTTCTGTACCTCTGTTGCTTCTTTCTGCACTTCTCTTCTTTCTGCACCTCTCGTGCTTCTTTCTGCACCCCTCTTGGCTCTTTCTGCACCCTCTTCCCTCTTTCTGCACTTCTCTTGCCTCGTTCTGCACCTCTCTTGCTTCTTTCTGTACCTCTCTTGCTTCTTTCTGCACCCTGTTGCCTCTTTATGCACTTCGTCTTCCCTCTTTCTGCACCTCTCTTTTCTCTTTGTGCACCTCTCTTGTCTCTTTCTGTACCTCTCTTGCCTCTTTCTGCACTTCTGCTTGTCCTCTTTCTGCACCTCTATTGCGTCTTTCTGCACTGTTCTTCTCTCTTTCTGCATTTCTGTTTCCTCTTTCTGCACTTCTCTTGCTTCTTTCTGCACATCTTTCCTATTTCTGCACCTTTCTTGCCTCTTTCTGCACCCTCTTCCCTCTTTCTGCTACCTCTCTTGCCTCTTTCTGCACCTCCTCTTGCCTCTTTCTACACTCTCTTTCCTGTTTCTGCACCTCTCTGCCTGTTTCTGCACCTCTCTTTCTTCTTTCTGCAACCCTGTTGCCTCTTTCTGCACTTGTATTCCCTCTTTCTGTACCTCCTTTGTCTCTTTGTGCACTCTCTGTTGTCTCTTTGTGCACCTCTCTTGCTCTCTCTCTGCACTTCTGTTGCCTCTTTCTGCACCTCTGTTGCTACTTTCTGCACTTCTCTTGCCTCTTTCTGCAACTCTGTTGCTTCTTTCAGTACTTCTCTTGCCTCTTTCTGCACCCCTCTTGCCTCTTTCTGCACTTCTCTTGCTTCTTTCTGCACTCTGACTTGCTTCTTTCTGCACCTCTCTTGCCTCTTTCTGCACCCTCTTGCCTCTTTCTGCACCTCTCTTGCCTCTTTCTGCATCCCTCTTGCCTCTTTCTGTACCTCTCTTGCCTCTTTCTGCACCCCTTGCCTCTTTATGTACCTCTTGTGCCTGTTTCTGTACCTCTCTTTGCCTCTTTTCTGTACGCCCTGTCTTGCCTCTTTCTGCACATCTGTTGCCTCTTTCTGCACTCTCCTCTTGCCTCTTATCTGCTGTTCTCTTGCTTCCTTCTGCACCTCTGTTGCTTCTTTTTGTACTTCTCTTGCCTCTTTCTGCACTCCTCTTGCTGTTTTTCCACCTCACTTGCCTCTTTCTGCACTCCTCTTGCCTCTTTCTGCACTTCTGTTGCTTCTTTCTGCACTCGTCTTCCCTCTTTCTGCACCTCTCATTTCTCTTTGTGCACCTCTCTTGTCTCTTTCTGTACCTCTCTTGCCTCTTTCTGTACTTCTGTTGCCCCTTTCTGCACCTTTGTTGCTTCTTTCTGCACTTCTCTTGCTTGTTTCTGCACCTCGGTTGCCTCTTTCTGCACTTCTCTTGCCTCTTTCTGCACCTTTCTTGCATCTTTCTGCACCCCTCTTGCCTCTTTCTGCACCCTCTTGCCTCTTTCTGCACGCCTCTCTTGCCTCTTTCTGCACCTCTTGTTGCTTCTTTCTGCACCCCTCTTGGCTCTTTCTGCACCCTCTTCTGCCTCTTTCTGTACCTCTCTTGCTTCTTTCTGCACCTCTCTTGCTTCTTTCTCACACCTCTGTTGCACTCTTTCTGCACTCGTCTTTGCCTCTTTCTGCACCTCTCTTTTCTCTTTCTGCACTCTCTTCTCTCTTTCTGTACCTCTCTTGCCTCTTTCTGCACTCTCTGTTGCCACTTTCTGCACCTCTTTTGTGCTTTCTGCACTTCTCTTGCCTCTTTCTGCATTTCTGTTTCTTCTTTCTGCACCTCTCTTGCCTCTTTCTGTCACTCTCTTGCTTCTTTCTGCATCTCGTCATCCCTCTTTCTGCACCTCTCTTTCCTCTTTGTGCACCTCTCTTGTCTCTTTCTGCACCTCTCTTGCCTCTTTCTGCACCTCTGTTGCCTCTTTCTGCACCTCTGTTGCCTCTTTCTTGCACTCTCTCTTGCCTCTTTCTGCATTTCTGTTGCTTCTTTCTGCACTTCTCTTGCTTCTTTCTGCACTCTTCTCTTGCCTCTTTCTGCACCACTCTTCCCTCTTTCTGCACCTCACTTGCCTCTTTCTGCATCCCTCTACCCTCTTTCTACACCCCCCTTGCCTCTTTTTGCACCTCTCTTGTCTCTTTCTGCACCTCTCTTGCCTCTTTCTGCACCTCTCTTTGCCTATTTCTAGCACCTCTGTTGCTTCTTGCTGCACTTCTCTTGCCTCTTTCTGCACTTTCTCTTGCTTCTTTCTGTACCTCTCTTGCCTCTTTCTGCACCTCTCTTGCCTATTTCTGCACCCCTCTTGCCTCTTTCTGTACTCTCTTGCCTCTTTCTGCACTTCTCTTGCTTTCTGCTGCACTCTCCTGCTCCTTCTTTCTGCACCTTCTTGCCTCTTTCTGTACCTGTTGCCTCTTTCTGCACTTCTCTTGCCTCTTTCTGCACCTCTGTTGCTTTTTCTGTGCTCTATTTCTGCACCTCTCTTGCCTCTTTCTGTACTCTCTGCTTGCTTCTTTCTGCACTTCTCTTGCCTCTTTCTGCACCTCTGTTGCCTCTTTCTGCACTCCTCTTGCCTGTTTCTGTACCTCTCTTGCTCTTTCTGCACCTCTCTTGCCTCTTTCTGCACCTCTCTTGCTCTCTTTCTGCACCTCTCTTGCTTCTTTCTGCACCTCTGTTGCCTCTTTATGCACTCGTCTTCCCTCTTTCTGCACCTCTATTTGCTCTCTTTGTGCACCTCTTTGTCTCTTTCTGTACCTACTCTTGCCTCTTTCTGCACCTCTGTTGCCTCTTTCTGCACCTCTGTTTGCTTCTTTCTGCACTCCTCTTGCCTCTTTCTGCATTTCTGTTGCTTCTTTCTGCACCTCTCTTGCTTCTTTCTGCACCTCATCTTGCCTCTTTCTGCACCCCTCTTACCTCTTTCTGCATCTCTCTTGCCTCTTCTGCATCCATCTACCTGCCTCTTTCTACACCTCTCTTGCCTGTTTCTACTCTCTCCACTCTTGTCCTGTTTCTGCACCTCTTGCTCTTTCTGCACCCCTGTTGCCTCTTTCTGCACCTCCTGTTGCTTCTTTCTGCACTTCTCTTGCCTCCTTCTGCACCTCTCTGTGCTTCTTTCTGCACCTCTCTTGCCTCTTTCTGCACCTCTCTTGCCTCTTTCTGCACCTCTCTTGCCTCTTTCTGCACTTCTCTTGCTTCTTTCTGCAGCTCTCTTGACTCTTTCTGCACCCCTGTTGCATCATTCTGCACTTGTCTTCCTCTTTCTGCACATCTCTTGCCTCTTTGTGCACCTCTGTTGTCTCTTTCTGCACCTCTCTTGCCTCTTTCTGCACTTCTGTTGCCTCTTTCTGCACACTCTGTTGCTTCTTTCTGCACTTCTCTTGTCTCTTTCTGCACTTCTGTTTGCTTCTTTCTGCACTTCTCTTGCTTCTTTCTGCACTCTCTCTTGCTTCTTTCTGCACCTCTCTTGCCTCTTTCTGCACCCTCTTGCCTCTTTCTGCACCTCTCTGCCTCTTTCTGCACTCCTCTTGTCTCTTTCTGCACCTCTCTTGCCTCTTTCTGCACCTCTCTTGCCTCTTTCTGCACTCTCTTGCCTCTTTCTGCACTTCTGTTGCTTCTTTCTGCACCTCTCTTGCCTCTTTCTGCACCTCTCTTGCCTCTTTCTGCACTTCTCTTGCCTCTTTCTGCACCTCTGCTTGCCTCTTTCTGCACTTCTCTCCTGCCTCTTTCTGCACTTCTCTTGCTTCTTTCTGCCCTCTCTTGCTTCTTTCTGCACCTCTTGCCTCTTTCTGCACTTCTCTTGCCTCTTTCTGCACCTCTGTTGCTTCTTTCTGCACTTCTCTTGCCTCTTTCTGCACCTTCTGCTTGCCTCGTTTCTGCACTTCTCTTGCCTCTTTCTGCACCTCTGTTGCTTCTTTCTGCACCTCTCTTGTCTCTTTCTGCACCTCTCTTGCCTCTTTCTGCACCTCTCTTGCCTCTTTCTGCACTTCTCTTGCCTCTTTCTGCACTTCTGTTGCCTCTTTCTGCACTTCTCTTGCCTCTTTCTGCATCCCTCTTTCTTCTTTCTGCACCTGTTGCCTCTTTCTGCACCTCTGTCTTACCTCTTTCTGCACCTCTTTTGTCTGTTTGTGCACCTCTGCTTGTCTCTTTGTGCACCTCTCTTGCCTCTTTCTGCACCTCTGATGCCTGTTTCTGCACCTCTCTTGCCTCTTTCTGCAGTTCTCTTTGCTTCCTTCTGCACCTCTGTTGCTTCTTTCATTGCACTTCTCTGCCTCTTTCTGCACCCTCTTGTGTGTTTTTGCATCTCACTTGCCTCTTTCTGCACCTTTCCTTGCCTCTTTCTGCAGCTCTCTTGCCTCTTACTGCATCTCACTTGCCTCATATTGCACCTCTGTTGCTTCTTTCAGCACTTCTCTTCCCTCTTTCTGCCCACTTCTTCCCTCTTTCTGTACCTCTCTTGCCTCTTTCTGCATCCGGCTTCCCTCGTTCTGTACGGCTTTTGCCTCTTTCTGCATGCCTGTTTCTACACCTCTCTTCCCTCTTTCTGCACTTGTCTTGCCTGTTTCTGCACCCCTGTTCCCTCTTTCTCCACATCTCTTGCCTGTTTCTGCACCCCTCTTGCTTCTTTCTGCAGTTCTCTTGCTTCCTTCTGCACCTCTGTCGCTTCTTTTTTTGCACTTCTCTTGCCTCTTTCTGCACTCCTCTTTCATGTTTTTGCATCTCACTTGCCTCTTTCTGCACCTCTCCTGCCTCTTTCTGCAGCTCTCTTGCCTCTTTCTGCATCTCACTTGCCTCATTCTGCACCTCTGTTGCTTCTTTCAGCACTTCTCTTGCCTCTTTCTGCACCCCTCTTGCACTCTTTCTGCACTTCTGTTGCTTCTTTCTGCACTCATCTTCCCTCTTTCTGCACCTCTCATTTCTCTTTGTGCACCTCTCTTGTCTCTTTCTGTACCACTCTTGCCTCTTTCTGCACTTCAATTGCCTCTTTCTGCACCTCTGTTGTTTTATCTGCACTTCTCTTGCTTCTTTCTGCACCTCTCTTTCTTCTTTCTGCACCCCTGTTGCCTCTTTCTGCACTTGTCTTCCCTCTTTCTGCACTTCTTTTGTCTGTTTGTTCACCTCTGTTGTCTCTTTGTGCACCTCTCTTGCCTGTATCAGGACTTCTGTTGCCTCTTTCTGCACCTCTGTTGCTTCTTTCTGCACTTCTCTTGCCTCTTTCTGCCCCTCTTTGCCTCTTTCAGTACTTCTATTGCCTCTTTTCTGCAACCCTCTTGCCTCTTTCTGCATCTCTGTTGCCTCTTTCTGCACCTCTGTTGCTTCTTTCTGTACTTATGTTGGCTATTTCTGCATCCCTTTTGTGTGTTTCTGTACCCCTGTTGCTTCTTTCTGCACTTCTCTTCTTTCTGTACCTCTCGTGCTTCTTTCTGCACCCCTCTTGGCACTTTCTCCACCCCTCTTGCCTCTTTCTGCACCACTCTTGCCTCTTTCTACGCCCCTCTTCTTTCTGTACCTCTTGTGCTTCTTTCTGCACCCCTCTTGGCTATTTCTGCACTCCTCTTCCCTCGTTCTGCACCTCTCTTGCTTCTTTCTGCACCTCTCTTGCTTCCTTCTCCACCCCTGTTGCACCATTCTGCACTCGTCTTCCCTCTTTCTGCACATCTCTTTTCTCTTTGTGCACTCTCTTCTCTCTTTCTGTACCTCTCTTGCCTCTTTCTGCACTTCTGTTGCCACTTTCTGTACCTCTGTTGCTTCTTTCTGCTCTGGTCTCTTTCTGCATTTCTGTTTCTTCTTTCTGCACCCCTCTTGCCTCTTTCTGTAATTCTGTTGCTTCTTTCTGCACTCGTCATCCCTCTTTCTGCATCTCTCATTTCTCTTTGTGCACTTCTCTTGTCTCTTTCTGTACCTCTCTTGCCTCCTTCTGCACTTCTGTTGCCTTTTTATGCACACCTGTTGCTTCTTTCTGCACTTCTCTTGCTTCTTTCTGCATTTCTGATGCTTCTTTCTGTACTTCTCTTCCCTCTTTCTGTAGTTCTCTTGCAAATTTGTGCACCCCTCTTGCCTCTTTCTGCACCACACTTGCCTCTTTCTGCACCCCTCTTCCTTCTTTCTCCATCTGCCTTTATCTTTTCTGCACCTCTCTTGTCTCTTTCTGTACCTCTCTTGCCTCTTTCTGTACTTCTGTTGCCCCTTTCTGCACCTTTGTTGCTTCTTTCTGCACTTCTCTTGCCTCTTTCTGCTTTTATTTTGCTTCTTTCTGCACTTCTCTTGCTTCTTTGTGCAGCTCTCTTGCAAATTTGTGACCCGCTCTTGCTTCTTTCTGTACCCCTCTTCCTTCTTTCTGCACCTCTCTTGCTCCCGCATGCACCCCTGTTCCATCTTTCTGCACCTTGTTTGCCTGTTTCTGTAACTTTCTTGCCTCTTTCTGCAGTTCTCTTTCCTCCTTATGCACCTCTGTTGCTTCTTTCTGTTGCCTATTTCTGCATCTCTTTTGCCTCTTTCTGTACCTCTGTTGCTTCTTTCTGCACTTCTCTTCTTTCTGTACCTCTCGTGCTTCTTTCTGCACTCCTCTTGGCTCTTTCTGTACCACTCCTCC
Source organism: Calotriton arnoldi (assembly GCA_963921515.1). NCBI lineage: Eukaryota > Metazoa > Chordata > Amphibia > Caudata > Salamandridae > Calotriton > Calotriton arnoldi. The sequence goes on from CAWUFW010003709.1 coordinate 1,566,350, forward strand.
CATTTTCTGTACTTCTCTTTCCTCGTTCTGCACCTCTCTTGCTTCTTTCTGACCCTCTCTTGCTTCTTTCTGCACCCCTGTTGCCTCATTATGCACTCGTCTTCCCTCTTTCTGCACCTCTATTTTCTCGTTGTGCACCTCTTTTGTCTCTTTCTATACCTCTCTTGCCTCTTTCTGCACTTCTGTTGCCTCTTTCTGCACCTCTGTTTCTTCTTTCTGCACTGTTCTTGTCTCTTTCTGCATTTCTGTTTCTTCTTTCTGCACTTCTCTTGCTTCTTTCTACACTCATCTTCCCTCTTTCTGCACCCCTCTTCCCTCTTTCTGCACCTCTCTTGCCTCTTTCTGCACCCCTCTTGACTCTTTCTACACCTCTCTTGCCTGTTTCTATACCTCTCTTGCCTGTTTCTGCCCCTCTCTTTCTTCTTTCTGCACCCCTGTTGCCTCTTTCTGTACCCCTGTTGCTTCTTTCTGCACTTCTCTTCTTTCTGTACCTCTTGTGCTTCTTTCTGCACCCCTCCTGGCTCTTTCTGCACCCTCTTCCCTCTTTCTGCACTTCTCTTGCCTCGTTCTGCACCTCTCTTGCTTCTTTCTGCACCTCTCTTGCTTCTTTCTGCACCCCTGTTGCCTCATTATGCACTCGTCTTCCCTCTTTCTGCACCTCTCTTTTCTCTTTGTGCACCTCTCTTGTCTCTTTCTGTACCTCTCTTGCCTCTTTCTGCACTTCTGTTGCCTCTATCTGCACCTCTGTTGCTTCTTTCTGCACTGTTCTTGTCTCTTTCTGCATTTCTGTTTCTTCTTTCTGCACTTCTCTTTCTTCCTTCTACACCCATCTTCCCTCTTTCTCCACCTCTCTTACCTCTTTCTGCACCCCTCTACCCATTTTCTGCACCTCTCATGCCTCTTTCTGCACTCCTCTTTCATCTTTCTACACCTCTCTTGCCTGTTTCTGCACCTCCCTTGCCTGTTTCTGCACCTCTCTTGCCTCTTTCTGCACCTTTGTTCCCTTTTTCTGGACCTCTCTTGCCTGTTTCTGCAACTCTCTTGCCTCTTTCTGCAGTTCTCTTGCCTCCGTCTGTACCTCTGCTGCTTCCTTATGCACTTCTCCTGCCTCTTTCTGCACTTCTCTTGCTTTTTTCTACCCCTCTCCTGTTTGTTTCTGCAACTCTTGTCACTTTCATCACTTCTCTTGCTTCTTTCTGTACCTCTGATGCTTCTTTCAGCACTTCTCTTGCCTCTTTCTGTACTTCTCTTGCCTGTTTCTGCACCTCTCTTGCCTCTTTCTACACCTCTGTTGCTTTTTTCTGCACCCCTCTTGTCTTTTTATGCACCCCTCTTGCCTCTTTCTGCACCCCTCTTCCCTGTTTTTCTATTTCTCTTGGCTCTTTCTGCACTTCTGTTGCTTTTGCTGCACTTCTCTTGCTTCTTTCTGCACCTCTCTTTCTTCTTTCATCATGCCTGTTGCCTCTTTCTGCACTTGTCTTCCCTCTTTCTGCACCTCTTTTGTCTCTTTGCGCACCTCTGTTGTCTCTTTGTGCACCTCTCTTACCTCTTTCTGCACTTCTGTTGCCTCTTTCTGCACCTCTGTTGCTTCTTTCTGCACTTCTCTTGCCTCTTTCTGTACCTCTGTTGCTTCTTTCAGTACTTCTCTTGCCTCTTTCTTCACCCCTCTTGCCTCTTTCTGCATTTCTGTTGCTTCTTTCTGCACTTTTCTTGCTTCTTTCTGCACCTGTCTTGCTTCTTTCTTCATCCCTCTTGCTTTTTTCTGCCCACTTCTTCCCTCTTTCTGCCCACTTCTTCCCTCTTTCTGTACCTCTCTTGCCTCTTTCTGCATCCGGCTTCCCTCGTTCTGTACGGCTTTTGCCTCTTTCTGCATGCCTGTTTCTACACCTCTCTTCCCTCTTTCTGCACTTGTCTTGCCTGTTTCTGCACCCCTGTTCCCTCTTTCTCCACATCTCTTGCCTGTTTCTGCACCCCTCTTGCTTCTTTCTGCAGTTCTCTTGCTTCCTTCTGCACCTCTGTCGCTTCTTTTTTTGCACTTCTCTTGCCTCTTTCTGCACTCCTCTTTCATGTTTTTGCATCTCACTTGCCTCTTTCTGCACCTCTCCTGCCTCTTTCTGCAGCTCTCTTGCCTCTTTCTGCATCTCACTTGCCTCATTCTGAACCTCTGTTGCTTCTTTCAGCACTTCTCTTGCCTCTTTCTGCACCCCTCTTGCCTCTTTCTGCACTTCTGTTGCTTCTTTCTGCACTCATCTTCCCTCTTTCTGCACCTCTCATTTCTCTTTGTGCACCTCTCTTGTCTCTTTCTGTACCACTCTTGCCTCTTTCTGCACTTCAATTGCCTCTTTCTGCACCTCTGTTGTTTTATCTGCACTTCTCTTGCTTCTTTCTGCACCTCTCTTTCTTCTTTCTGCACCCCTGTTGCCTCTTTCTGCACTTGTCTTCCCTCTTTCTGCACTTCTTTTGTCTGTTTGTTCACCTCTGTTGTCTCTTTGTGCACCTCTCTTGCCTGTATCAGGACTTCTGTTGCCTCTTTCTGCACCTCTGTTGCTTCTTTCTGCACTTCTCTTGCCTCTTTCTGCCCCTCTTTTGCCTCTTTCAGTACTTCTATTGCCTCTTTCTGCAACCCTCTTGCCTCTTTCTGCATCTCTGTTGCCTCTTTCTGCACCTCTGTTGCTTCTTTCTGTACTTATGTTGGCTATTTCTGCATCCCTTTTGTGTGTTTCTGTACCCCTGTTGCTTCTTTCTGCACTTCTCTTCTTTCTGTACCTCTCATGCTTCTTTCTGCACCCCTCTTGGCACTTTCTCCACCCCTCTTCCCTCTTTCTGCACTTCTCTTCCCTCTTTCTGTACCTCTCATTTCTCTTTGTGCACCTCTTTTGCTTTTTTCTGCACCCCTGTTTCCTCATTCTGAACTCGTCTTCCCTCTTTCTGCACCTCTCTTTTCTCTTTGTGCACCTCTCTTGTCTCTTTCTGTACCTCTCTTGCCTGTTTCTGCACTTCTGTTGCCTCTTTCTGCACCTCTGTTGTTTCTTTCTTCACTCACTGCTCTTGTCTCTTTCTGCATTTCTGTTTCTTCTTTCTGCAGTTCTCTTGCTTCTTTCTACACCCTTCTTTCCTCTTTCTGCACCCCTCTTCCCTCTTTCTGCACCTCTCTTGCCTCTTTCTGCATCCCTCTTCCCTCTTTCTACACCTCTCTTGCCTGTTTCTGCACCTCTCTTGCCTCTTTCTGCACCCCTGTTCCCTCTTTCTGGACCTCTTTTGCCTGTTTCTACAACTCTCTTGCCTCTTTCTGCAGTTCTCTTGCCTCTGTCTGCACCTCTGTTGCTTCTTTCTGCTCTTCTCGTGCCTCTTTCTGCACCCCTTTTGCGTGTTTTTGCACCTCACTTGCCTCTTTCTGCACATCTCCTGCCTCTTTCTACACTTCTCTTGCTTTTTTCTGCACCTCTCCTGTTTGTTTCTGCAACTCTCTTGTCAGTTTCATCACTTCTCTTGCTTATTTCAGTACCTCTGTTGCTTCTTGCAGCACTTCTCTTGCATCTTTCTGTACTTTCTCTTGCCTGTTTCTACACCTCTCTTGCCTCTTTCTGCACCTCTGTTGCCTCTTTCTGCACCCCTCTTCCCTGTTTCTGTATTTCTCTTGGCTCTTTCTGCACCTCTGTTGCTTTTTGCTGCACTTCTCTACCTCTTCTTTCTGCACCTCTCTTTCTTCTTTCTGCACCCGTTACCTCTTTATGCACTTGTCTTCCCTCTTTCTGCACCTCTTTTGTCTCTTTGTGCACCTGTGTTTTCTCTTTCTGCACCTCTCTTGCCTCTTTCTGCACCTCTGTTGCTTCTTTCTGCACTTCTCTTGCCTCTTTCTGCACCCCTCTTGCCTCTTTCCGCTTTTCTGTTGCTTCTTTCTGCTCCTGTCTTGCTTCTTCCTACATCCATCTTGCCTCTTTCTGCACCCTTCTTACCTCTTTCTGCACCTCTCTTGCCTTTCTGCATCCATCTACCCTCGTTCTGTACCGTTCTTACCTCTTTCTGCACCCCTGTTACCTCTTTCTGCAACTCTTGTGCCTGTTTCTGTACCTCTCTTGTCTCTTTCTGTACCCTTGTTCCCTCTTTCTGCACCTCGTGCCTGTTTCTGCAACTCTCTTGCCTCTATCTGCAGTTCTCTTGCTTCCTTCTGCACCTCTGTGGCTTTTTTTTTTGCACTTCTCTTGCCTCTTTCTGCACCCCTCTTGCGTGTTTTTGCATCTCACTTGCCTCTTTCAGCACCTCTCCTGCCTCTTTCTGCAGCTCTCTTGCCTCTTACTGCATCTCACTTGCCTCATTCTGCACCTTTGTTGCTTCTTTCAGCACTCTCTTGCCTCTTTCTGCACTTCTGTTGCTTCTTTCTGCACTCGTCTTCCCTCTTTCTGCACCTCTCTTGTCTCTTTCTGTACCACTCTTGCCTCTTTCTGCACTTCTATTGTCTCTTTCTGCACCTCTGTTGCTTTTATCTGCACTTCTCTTGCTTCTTTCTGCATCTCTCTTTCTTCTTTCTGCACCCCTGTTGCCTCTTTCTGCACTTGTCTTACCTCTTTCTGCACTTCTTTTGTCTGTTTGTGCACCTCTGTTGTCTCTTTGTGCACCTCTATTGCCTGTTTCTGGACTTCTGTTGCCTCTTTCTGCACATCTGTTGCTTCTTTCTGCACTTCTCTTGTCTCTTTCTTCCCCTCTCTTGCTTCTTTCAGTACTTCTATTGCCTCTTTCTGCAACCCCCTTGCCTCTTTCTGCATTTCTGTTGCCTCTTTCTGCACTCCTCTTGCTTCTTTCTGCACCTGTCTTGTTTCTTTCTACATCCCTCTTGCCTCTTTCTGCACCTCTCCTGCCTCTTTCTGCAGCTCTCTTGCCTCTTACTGCATCTCACTTGCCTCATTCTGCACCTTTGTTGCTTCTTTCAGCACTCTCTTGCCTCTTTCTGTACTTCTGTTGCTTCTTTCTGCACTCGTCTTCCCTCTTTCTGCACCTCTCTTGTCTCTTTCTGTACCTCTCTTGTCTCTTTCTGTACCACTCTCACCTCTTTCTGCACTTCTATTGCCTCTTTCTGCACCTCTGTTGCTTTTATCTGCACTTCTCTTGCTTCTTTCTGCATCTCTCTTTCTTCTTTCTGCACCCCTGTTGCCTCTTTCTGCACTTGTCTTACCTCTTTCTGCACTTCTTTTGTCTGTTTGTGCACCTCTGTTGTCTCTTTGTGCACCTCTCTTGCCTGTTTCTGGACTTCTGTTGCCTCTTTCTGCACCTCTGTTGCTTCTTTCTGCACTTCTCTTGTCTCTTTCTGCCCCTCTCTTGCTTCTTTCAGTACTTCTATTGCCTCTTTCTGCAACCCTCTTGCCTCTTTCTGCATTTCTGTTGCCTCTTTCTGCACCTCTCTTGCCTTTCTGCATCCGTCTTCCCTCGTTCTGTACCGTTCTTACCTTTTTCTGCACCCCTGTTACCTCTTTCTGCAACTCTTGTGCCTGTTTCTGTGCCTCTCTTGTCTCTTTCTGTACCCTTGTTCCCTCTTTCTGCACCTCATGCCTGTTTCTACAACTCTCTTGCCTCTATCTGCAGTTCTCTTGCTTCCTTTTGCACCTCTGTTGCTTCTTTTTTTGCACTTCTCTTGCCTCTTTCTGCACCCCTCTTGTGTGTTTTTGCATCTCACTTGCCTCTTTTGGCACCTCTCCTTCCTCTTTCTGCAGCTCTCTTGCCTCTTACTGCATCTCACTTGCCTCATTTTGCACCTCTGTTGCTTCTTTCAGCACTTCTCTTGCCTCTTTCTGCACACCTCTTGCCTGTTTCTGCACTTCTGTTGCTTCTTTCTGCACTCGTCTTCCCTCTTTCTGCACCTCTCATTTCTCTTTGTGCACCTCTCTTGTCTCTTTCTGTATCTCTCTTGACTCTTTCTGCACTTCTATTGCCTCTTTCTGCACCTCTGTTGCTTTTATCTGCACTTCTCTTGCTTCTTACTGCACCTCTCTTTCTTCTTTCAGCACCACTGTTGCCTCTTTCTGCACTTGTCTTCCCTCTTTCTGCACTTCTTTTGTCTGTTTGTGCACCTCTGTTGTCTCTTTGTGTACCTCTCTTGCCTCTTTCTTGACTTCTGTTGCCTCTTTCTGCACCTCTGTTGCTTCTTTCTGCACTTCTCTTGCCTCTTTCTGCCCCTCTGTGGCTTATTTCAGTACTTCTATTACCTCTTTCTGCAACCCTCTTGCCTCTTTCTGCATTTCTGTCGCCTCTTTCTGCACCTCCTGCTTCTTTCTGCACCTGCCTTGTTTCTTTCTACATCCCTCTTGCCTATTTCTGCACACTTCTTCCCTCTTTCTGCACCTCTCTTGCCTTTTTCTGCATCCGGCTTCCCAGGTTCTGTACCGCTCTTGCCTCTTTCTGCACCCCTATTACCTCTTTCTGCGCCTCTTGTGCCTATTTCTGTACCTCTCTTTTCTCTTTCTGTACCCCTGTTCCCTCTTTCTGTACCTTGTGCCTGCTTCTGCAACTCTCTTGCCTCTATCTGCAGTTCTCTTGCTTCCTTCTGCAACTCTGTTGCTTCTATTTTTGCACTCCTCCTGCCTTTCTTCACTTCTCTTGCTTTTTTCTGCACCTATCCTGTTTCTTTCTGCAACTCTCTTGTCACTTTCATCACTTCTCTTGCTTCTTTCTGTACCTCTGTTGCTTCTTTTAGCACTTCTCTTGCCTCTTTCTGTTCTTTTCTTGCCTGTTTCTACACCCCTCTTGCCTCTTTCTGCACCTCTGTTGCTTCTTTCTGCACCCTCTTGTCTTTTTCTGCACCCTTCTTGCCTCTTTCTGCACCCATCTTCCCTGTTTCTGTACTTCTCTTGCCTCTTTCTGTACCTCTGTTGCATTTTGCTGAACTTCTCTTGCTTTTTTCTGCACCTGTCTGTCTTCTTTCTGCACCCCTGTTGCCTCTATCTGCACTTGTCTTCCATCTTTCTGCACCTCTTTTGTCTCTTTGCGCACCTCTGTTGTCTCTTTGTGCACCTCTCTTGTCTCTTTCTGCACCCCTCTTGCCTCTTTATGCACTTCTGTTGCCTCTTTCTGCACCTCTGTTGCTTCTTTATGCACTTCTCTTGCTTCTTTCTGCAATTCTGTTGCTTCTTTCTGCACTTCTCTTGCCTCTTTCTGCAGCTCTCTTTCAAATTTGTGTACCCCTCTTGCCTCTTTTTGCACCACTCTTGCCTCTTTCTGCACTGCTGTTGCCTCTTTCTGTACCTCTGTTGCTTCTTTCTGCACTTCTCTTGCTTCTTTGTGCAGCTCTCTTGCAAATTTGTGTACCCCTGTTGCCTCTTTCTACACCCCTCTTCCTGCACCTCTCCTGCCTCTTCATGCACTGCTGTTCCATCTTTATGCACCTTGTTTGCCTGTTTCTGCAACTTTCCTGCCTCTTTCTGCAGTTCTCTTGCCTCCTTCTGCACCTCTATTGCTTCTTTCTGTACTTATCTTGTCTATTTCTGCATCCCTTTTGCCTCTTTCTGTTTCCCTCTTACTTCTTTCTGCACTTCTCTTCTTTATGCACCCCTCTTTGCTCTTTCTACACCCCTCTTCTCTCTTTATGCACTTCTCTTGCCTCGTTCTGCACCTCTCTTGCCTCGTTCTGCACCTCTCTTGCTTCTTTCTGCACCTCTCTTGCTTCTTTCTGCATCCCTGTTGCCTCATTCTGCACTCGCCTTCCCTCTTTCTGCTCCTCTCTTTTCTCTTTGTACACCTCTCTTGTCTCTTTCTGTACCTCTCTTGCCTCTTTCTGCACTTCTGTTGCCTCTTTCTGCACGTCTGTTACTTCTTTCAGCACTTCTCTTGCCTTTTTCTGCACCCCTGGTCCCTCTTTCTGCAACTCTCTTGCCTCTATCTGCAGTTCTCTTGCTTCCTTCTGCACCTCTGTCACATCTTTCTTTGCACTTCTCTTGCCTCTTTCTGCACCCCTCTTGCGTGTTTTTGCATCTCACTTGCCTCTTTCAGCACCTCTCCTGCCTCTTTCTGCAGCTCTCTTGCCTCTTACTGCATCTCACTTGCCTCATTCTGCACCTCTGTTGCTTCTTTCTGCACTTCTCTTGCCTCTTTCTGCACCCCTCTTGGCTCTTTCTACACCCCTCTTCCCTCTTTCTGCACTTCTCTTGCCTCGTTCTGCACCTCTCTTGCTTCTTTCTGCACCTCTCTTGCTTCTTTCTGCATCCCTGTTGCTTCATTCTGCACTCGCCTTCCCTCTTTCTGCTCCTCTCTTTTCTCTTTCTGCACTGCTCTTGTCTCTTTCTTCATTTCGGTTGCTTCTTTCTGCACTTCTCTTGCCTCTTTCTTCACCTCTGTTACTTCTTTCAGCACTTCTCTTGCCTTTCTCTGCACCCCTGTTCCCTCTTTCTGCAACTCCCTTGCCTCTATCTGCAGTTCTCTTGCTTCCTTCTGCACCTCTGTCACTTCTTTTTTTGCACTTCTCTTGCCTCTTTCTGCACCCCTCTTGCGTGTTTTTGCATCTCACTTGCCTCTTTCAGCACCTCTCCTGCCTCTTTCTGCATGTCTCTTGCCTCTTACTGCATCTCACTTGCCTCATTCTGCACCTCTGTTTCTTCTTTTAGCACTTCTCTTGCCTCTTTCTGAACCCCTCTTGCCTCTTTCTGCACTTCTGTTGCTTCTTTCTGCACTTGTCTTCCCTCTTTCTGCACCTATCATTTCTCTTTGTGCACCTCTCTTGTCTCTTTCTGTACCTCTCTTGCCTCTTTCTGCACTTCTATTGCCTCTTTCTGCACCTCTGTTGCTTTTATCTGCACTTCTCTTGCTTCTTTCTGCACCTCTCTTTCTTCTTTCTGCTACTGTTGCCTCTTTCTGCACTTGTCTTCCCTCCCTCTTTCTGTAGTTCTTTTGTCTGTTTGTGCACCTCTGTTGTCTCTTTGTGCACCTCTCTTGCCTTTTTATGGACTTCTGTTGCCTCTTTCTGCACTTCTGTTGCTTATTTCAGTACTTCTATTGCCTCTTTCTGCAACCCTCGTGCCTCTTTCTGCATTTCTGTCGCTTATTTCTGCACTTCTTCTGCTTCTTTCTGCACCTGCCTTGTTTCTTTCTACATTCCTCTTGCCTATTTCTGCACACTTCTTCCCTCTTTCTGCACCTCTCTTGCCTTTTTCTGCATCCGGCTTCCCAGGTTCTGTACCGCTCTTGCCTCTTTCTGCACCCCTGTTACCTCTTTCTGCACCTCTAGTGCCTATTTCTGTACCTCTCTTTTCTCTTTCTGTACCCCTGTTCCCTCTTTCTGCACCTTGTGCCTGATTCTGCAACTCTCTTGCCTCTATCTGCAGTTCTCTTGCTTCCTTCTGCAACTCTGTTGCTTCTATTTTTGCACTCCTCCTGCCTCTTTCTTTACTTCTCTTGCTTTTTTCTGCACCTAGCCTGTTTCTTTCTGCAACTCTCTTGTCACTTTTATTACTTCTCTTGCTTCTTTCTGTACCTCTGTTGCTTCTTTTAGCACTTCTCTTGCCTCTTTCTGTTCTTTTCTTGAATGTTTCTACACCTCTCTTGCCTCTTTCTGCACCTCTGTTGCTTCTTTCTGCACCCTCTTGTCTTTTTCTGCACCCTTCTTGACTCTTTCTGCACCCATCTTCCCTGTTTCTGTACTTCTCTTGCCTCTTTCTGCACTTCTGTTGCTTTTTGCTGAATTTCTCTTGCTTTTTTCTGCACCTCTCTGTAGGAGAGTAGGATCTGCTTCACATGGGTACCCCCACTTTTTGCTGATGCTTCACTGTTTTTCGACTTTAGTCTGGCTTGGGCCCTGCTAATCAGAACCCCAGCCTAGCTGCTTCCTCTCTAAAATGGTTTCCATGTACCTTAGGTACATCTTTGATCGGAATCTGGAGTGCCCTTATAAGTCCCTAGTATATGGTACACTATGTACCCAGGGCATAGTACCCCAGAGGCCTGCCAGGGGCTGAAGCATGTATTATGCCATCCCTGGAAGGCCAGCCAAAATGACACCACAGGTCTGCTACTGCAACCTGGGTAAGGTGGTGCATGCACCCCTTACTGTGATATAGGCTACCTGTATCACTACCATTGCACACACATATAAACCTATAAGTCACTCCTATGGCAGGCCTTTACAATCCTGAAGGCAGAGTGCTTGGTTTTTATGTGAGAGGGTGCCACTGCATGAGCAGAGCCCCTCTGCAGCATTCGGAGTCCCTCCTCTGATGCTGTTTGTCATACAGCCTGACCATATACTCTTAAGTGCATTATATCCTCGCGGTACAATGCTAACTTTGGACTGGCTGCACCAAAACATGTCGTGTTTGGTGTCAAACATCTTGGAATACTACCCCCCGCCAATACTGGCGGCGGGGAGTAGCATTCCACCCTTCTAGAGTGAGAGACATGTACCCACCGGCCTACCCGGTAACTACTTTACAGAGTCCTGGCATCACAAAATGGATGCCACTGCCACAGACACGTGTCTGGCCTCCTGCTGCTGACTAGAACTCCGGCAGGGGAGGCCTGGACAATAGGTTTCCTGTCGAAGGGAGGTGTAACCACCTCCCCAGATAGGATAGTGGGTATTGGGGCTGGGCGGGAGCACTCTCTGGTGCTTTGAAGTACTGCACTGGGGGCACATTTGGTGTCCCTGTGCATATGCCAGTTCAAACCGGTTGCAGGGGCTACCTGCCCCTGCTCTGGTGTGAAACTGGACAAAGGGAATGGGTGTAACCACCCCTCTTCCCTGACCCTCCCATAGGTGGGTCCACAGAGTATGTCTAACCCCCTAACTTAGTATAAGTATGGGACCCCAGTCCTTAGGACTTTAGATTACCCTGGACGAAACTCTGAAGCCGAATCCTGGACCTTCGACACTCTACTTGAAGATTAGAGGACTGAAGAATCTCCCTTGGGGTCAAGGAGTGACTCCCCTGCTTGGCAGGCACCTAAGAAGCAATTGTCCGGTCTGCATCACTGAAGCTCCTGCCAGACTCAGAAGTCTTTGCAACACCAGAGGTAGATTTCCAGACTTCACCGAGGCTGCCCTGAGTCCCCAGTGAAGCTGAGGCCCGTAGCTGTCGTGGGTAATGTGGAACCTGTGACCCCTGGACACTGAGAACTTTTGCAAGTGCATCCTCTTCCTGGTCTCCCACGAAGTTGTGCTTTGGGCTCCGAGTAGCCTCCACCTCCAGCACCGATTGCACCAAAGATCACTGGCCTCCACTCCACGAGTGTCCTGTGAGCTAGCTCCAAGTGTGTCCACTCGAGGCTCCTTCGCGGTCGCTAGTCCGTTGGCTAGTGGGCCCTCCCGAAGGCAGCTCTTCTTCTGCTTGGGCTTTCCTATTTGCTCCAGATGTGCCCTGACTTACCCTTGCTGGGTGAGTCCCACAGACCCTGCTGGTCTGCATCAACGTCCTTTCTTTGTTTCCACGTGACTTGCCATTGCCAACGCTGGTTGGGTCCAATCCGGTCGCCGATATGTCAGCAATCGACAAACGTCATGGGACAGCCCGAATCCAGCTCCTGGCTGTCGTCGACACCTCCTGGACCTTGTGGCTGAAGAGTCAAGACGACCATAAACCTACCTGAAGCACCCGACATCGGTGGGCATCTGCTCATCGCCCTCCTGGTCACTGGCTAGTGACCCAGACTCTGTCCCCTCTGCTTTCAGGTTCTTCAGATCTGCGATCCACCCTTGGATCCACCTGGACACTTTCGACTTGGTCGCCAGCAGCCTGCTGCAGCAGATCGCCATTGAAAAAGACGATGAAACCTGACGCCAAAAGACAACTATGCACCCGGCTTCCCTGGGTGAGGTAACTCGAGTACTCCGGCGCTCCCGTGGGTATTGACTCTAGAACAACCTAGTTCTAAAGGGATTTGCTCCAAGTCCTCTTCTAAGTGTCCTTTCCTTTTTAAAATCCAACCGCGACTTTCCCCATAGAAGTTAACGGTGGCTCGCGGCTGTGTTCTCACACTGCACGCGTCCCCCGTGGGTCCCCTGTGTCACTACCTTGGGTGGTTCCTTGGGGTCCAAGCACTTCTACAGGCTCTAGGCCTTGTGTCTGGCTCAGTCATGGTTCGTATACCACTTTTTTGGCATATGGTTTGGTACGCCCCTAGGGCTCAAACGTGTATTTGTGCTATTACTGTCCCAGTCTATAACTCTAGGTGCTTCTTTTTCTCCCACCTCTTCATACCTTAAGGCATTGGTTAATAAAATGGGGAGGAGGATAGCCCCTATCCGAGGCAAAACGATAAGTAGGTCCCCACTCCCCTCAACATCTATAGATAAAATGCTACAGAGGGCAATAGGGGTGGTGGACTCCGAAATCGAGCTAAGAGAAAGGCGGTTATCACTCACTCCTGACTTACCTGTCTCGCCATCCTTATTGATCACTCAGCCAACCCAGGCTCAAACCCAGACAGAAGTACAGCCACCGACTGTTAGAGAGATAGCTGTGCGCAAAAAAATGATAGATACAAGCAAACATGCCCAGAGTACCCTTAAAAAGGGAAAACGCAAAATAGCTTCTGAGGTCGGAGCAAAAAAAAAGAAATTTTCTGAGGACATAAATACAGAGGAGAGGGTAGAGCAAGTGCACAGAGCTGGTAGGCTTAATCAAACCAGTGTAGAGAAGCAGTACCCAATGTGGGTGTTGAGTCTGGTGGAAGACTTGCAGAATGACCTAAGGGCTATTATCAAAGAAGAATTGGCCCCACTTGTTGGTCGTCTAGATATTCTGGATAAAGTCTTAATGACAGGGGAGGCCTGTTCTCATAACCACCCCAAGGGCCATCCCACAAGAGGGATTGAGGTCTGCTGCCAGGTCGAAAGTAAGGACCCAACAACTCCGTTGGGGTTGGAGAGGGATGTTCCCAAGGGTCCCAGTTTGAATTCTGAAATGGGGAACCAAAGCGACACTAGGGTACAGAGAGACAGGAGCTATGGTACGGAGAGCAGTGCAAAGAACAAGCAGCCAAGTGTAAGAAGTCGAGAAGAGTCCATACCCCTAGCCCCAGTTACTAATAGTAAAGAGAGCAGACAAGTAATCCACGGTTTGAGGGAAGGTGGAAATGCTTTAAATGTCTCAAATCTTCCCGACATAAACCTTCCTCCTGCCTGTGCACCCTATGTAGCTATTTTGACGGGTGTCCCATCCATCGATCCTAGCATGAAGGAAACTTATTTTGAGTTGAGGAATAAATGCCTGTTCTGGCTTGTTAAATATAAACATTTTGATTTTGCCAGAGCCGGAGAAATTATCATGGTTCGTGAGAGTGAGGTGGGTGGGAAATCGGAAAAAAGAGAGGCAGGTGATTGTGTTGTTATAAATTTTGAAAACCCCCACACGGTGGCCAATTTACTTAATAATCCTACTAGTTGTTATGATCCCACGACGGCTATGAGTCTACAACCTTTGAATTTTTTTTATCCACCACCTCAGTCAATGGTAAGAAGTAGGGTTCCATCTTTAATTTCAGAAGGCGGTGCAGGCCTTCGCCCAGAAGGGAACTGGGATGCTTACCATAGGCGCCCGTTATTTAATTTCCCGGTGAACAACAGATTTGATGTATTGGAGGGTGTAGATTGACTGAGAGAGGAATCGACGTTGATGGAGTCATTACAGACAACAGGATATGATTTTGAGGATGGGGATGAGGAGGGATTGAAGCGAATTATGGTAGGTGACAGCCCTGGCCACTCCCTCTTGATCAACCAGATAGGAGGTAGACCCATCACATCGATGGCCCTAGACGCAAAAGTTAATGTCTCTTTGAGAGAACTAAATAGAGAAAGCATAGAATGTGGGAAAATAGGTGAGTGTTGCATGGGTGATCTTGGTGAACATGTTATATATGAGATCGTGGTACCAGGGGCTGAGAGTGGGGAGACCGGCCAAGCGACTGGGTTAAGGATACTTTCATGGAATGTGGCAGGCCTCAAAAACAAATTGCCCTGTACGGATTGGGGTGACTTTGTCGATAAATTCGACATTTGCATTTTCCAAGAGACCTGGGCAAGGGAAGACTTACATCGGGTAGGCTATGCCCCCTACAACATCTTAGCTTCTATGGCAGGGAGGGGGAGACCATCAGGAGGCCTATCAATCTGGGTAGCTACCCATCTCGGATGTAGGGCGGAGCAGCTACTAACCCCGTCAAGTGACATTCAATGTGTCTTGCTCTCCTTCCCAACAAAGGTGAAAATTGCCATAGTGAATGTGTACTCCCGCCCGTTAACAACAGCCAGGAATCATCTACTATTGCTCTGCTGGGAGATTTTATTCCAACTTTAGACCCGGCGACCTGGTTGATTGTGGGAGGTGATTTTAATTGTCACTTTGAACCCCTCATTGATCCTTTACACTCTGCCCCAACAGAAGAAGACCTTTATTGGTCTATTCCTAACCCTTTGACTACACCTATTAAAGCTTGGTCTCCACTGGTCATGCAGTTAAACTCACTCACTCTCACCTACTCCCTAAGAGCATGCAATGGCCGGACCAAATCTGACCAACCTGGCCAGTTTACATTCAATAGAGCAGGCCAGACCTCACTTATTGATTATATCTTGGTGGAAACAAGACATTGGGGAAAGGTTCTTGATTTTCATGTTGTGCAGAGGCAGGACAGTGACCACAATACTTTGATCCTAATTTTCAATCAGGAGGATTTGGGCATTGTAAAAACTCCTTTCCCTGCTGACAACTGTCACAGTCCCTTGGTAGTGACCAATAATAGAAGACGTATTAGATGGGGCCATATCCAACAGTCTCCTACCAAGTTGGCGAAAATTTACCAGTTAGCATTGCCATCTTTAGTTAAAATGTGGGAGACAGTTTATATGGTGGGCCAAAATTTGATGCTAGACAAAGTAGGCGAAATACACTCTGAGCTTTCCTTAAATCTGGGGAGGTCTTCTACCCGGTGAGCCGTGTTAGAGTAAACGGTCACAACAGATGCCCCTGGTTTAACGAACAGTGTCGTAAGGATAAGTGGGTTTTATTGGAAGCAATCAAGGCCAAGGATAGGGTGCAAATTAAAACTGCGAGGGCCAGATATAATCGATCTATCGAGTGGGGAAAAAGAATGGGAGCAAGAAAGGTGGGAAATGTTAAGGAAAGCCCTGGAGGACAAGGATTTGAAAACGTTCTGGGCAATAGTGAGTACGGGTGACAGAGACGGGAGACACGCCATCGAGCCTAATATAGCGCCTGAAGCTTGGGAGTCCCATTTTGGGACATTATACTCCCAACGGGATGCCGGTTACGCCAATACTAGTATTACTACCACGGCTACTGAGATTCAACTAGAGGGGGAGAAGGAGATTACGTGCACTGAAGTGAGGAGTGCTATCCACAAGCTACAAAGCAATAAAGCCCCAGGCTTAGACAAACTTCCAGGGGATCTCTTTAGGAAAGAACCTGTAATATGGGTCCCATACCTGTGTGCCCTATTTAATGCGGTATTGCAGGGCTCCAATCCTACCCCAAGGTTGTCTTTAACCTATCTCCAATAAGGGATTGTTTGGACTGGTGCAAGGTGCCTGTGAGAAGTTGGCCTGGTATATGCTGTCCACTAATTATAGTGGGCACCTTGCACCAGACCAAACAACCCCTTATTGGAGATAGGTTAAAGACAACCTTTATTGAAAGCTATCCTAGTGGTAGCTATGGAGAGCAGCCTTCAGGCTAAGTCTTGAAGGAATGTAAAGCAGCTTGTTTTACCAGTCTATAATCTCTTGAGTGACCAAATGAAAGAGGACCACACCAGGTATATATTCAAAATATATGTATTTATTGCTAAACACACCCCTCTAGTCTCTTTATGAGGCTAGAGTTCGAAGTACATAAGTTATAAGTTAGTTATCAACAGTAATAGCACAAATACACATTTGAGCCCTATGGGCGTACCAAACCATATACCAATAAAGTGGTATAAGAACAACGACTGAGCTAGACACAAGGCCTAGAGCCTGTAGAAGTGCTTGGACCACAAGGAACCACCCAAGGTAGTGACACAGGGGACCCACGGGGGACGCGTGCAGTGTGATAACACAGCCGTGAATCGCCGTTGACTTCTATGGGGAAAGTCGCGGTTGGAAGTTTAAAGAAAAGGAACACTTAGAGGAGGACTTGGAGCAAACCCTTTTAGAACTAGGTCGTTCTAGAGTCTATACCCACGGGAGCACCGGAGTACTCGAGTTACCTCACCCAGGGAAGCCGGGTGCATAGGTGTCTTTCGGG
The DNA here is from genome assembly GCA_963921515.1 of Calotriton arnoldi. Taxonomy (NCBI): domain Eukaryota; kingdom Metazoa; phylum Chordata; class Amphibia; order Caudata; family Salamandridae; genus Calotriton; species Calotriton arnoldi. The sequence goes on from CAWUFW010003709.1 coordinate 1,582,573, forward strand.
GTCGGGTTTCGTCGTCGTTTTCAATGGCGATCTGCTGCAAAGTGCTGCTGGCGACCAAGTCGAAAGTGTTCGGGTGGATCCAAAGGTGGATCGAAGATCTGAAGAACCTGAAAGCAGAGGGGACAGAGTCTGGGTCACTAGCCAGTGACCAGGAAGGCGATGAGCGAATGCCCACCGATGTTGGGTGCTTCAGGTAGGTTGATGGTCGTCTTGACTCTTCAGCCACGAGGTTCAGGCGGCGTCGACAAAGACCAGGAGCTGGAATCGAGCTGTCCCACAACGTCTGTCGATTGCTGAGGTGTCAGTGACCGGATTGGACCCAACAAGCCTTAGCAACGGCAAGTCTTGTGGAAAGTGAAGAAGGACGATGGTGCAGACCAGCAAGATCTGAGGGACTCAACCAGCAAGGGTAAGTCAGGGCAAGCCTGGAGCAAGCAGGGGAGCTCAAGCAGGATAAGATTGGCCTTCGTTAGGGGCTACTAGCCAACGGACTAGCGACCGCAAAGGAGCCTCGAGACGATGCACGTGGAGCTGGCTCACAGGACACTCGTGGAGTGGAGGTCAGTGATCTTTGGTGCAGTCGGTGCTAGAGGCGGGGGCTACTCGGAGCCCAAAGCACAACTTCGTGGGAGTCCAGGAAGAGGATGCACTTGCAAATGTGCTCGGTGTCCAGGGGTCATGGTTCCACGTTACCCACGACAGCTATGGGCCTCAGCTTTGCTGGGGATTCAGGGCAGCCTCGGAGAAGTCTGGAAATCTACCTCTGGTGATGCAAAGACTTCGGCATCCGACGGGAGCTTCAGCGATGCGGACCGGACAATTGCTTCTTTGGTGCCTGCCAAGCAGGGGAGTCACTCCTTGACCACAAGGGAGATTCTTCTGTCCTCTAATCTTCAAGTAGAGCATTGAAGGTCCAGGATTCTGTGTCAGAGTTTCGTCCGGGGATAATCTAAAGTCCTAAGGACTGGGGTCCCATACTTATACTAAGGTAGGGGGTTGGACATACTCTGTGGACCCACCTATGGGAGGGTCAGGGCAGAGGGGTGGCTACACCCCTTTCCCTTTGTCCAGTTTCGCGCCAGAGCAGGGGCTGGAAGCCCCTGATCCGGTTTGAACTGGGGTATGCACAGGACACCAAATGTGCCCCCAGTGCAGGACTTCAAAGCACCAGAGAGTGCTCCCGCCCAGCCCCAATACACACTATCCTGTCTGGGGAGGTGGTTACACCTCCCTGGGACAGGAAACCTATTGTCCAGGCCTCCCCTGCCGGAGTTTCGGTCAGCAGCAGGAGGCCAGACTCGTGTCTGTGGCAGCGGCATCCATTTTGTGATGCCAGGGCTTGGAAAGAAGTTACCGGGCAGGCCGGTGTGTACATGTCTCTCCCTCTAGAAGGGTGGAATGCTACCCCGCCGCCAGAACTGGCGGGGGTAGTATTCCAAGATGTTTGACACCAAACACGACATGTTTCCGTGCAGCCATCCCAAAGTTAGCATTTAACGCGAGGTTATAATGCGCTTAAGAGTATATGGTCAGGCTGCACTACAAACAGCATCAGAGAAGGGTCTACGAATGCTGCAGAGGGGCCCTGCTCATGCAGGGGCACCCTCTCACATAGGAACCACGCACTCTGCCTTCAGGATTGATAAGGCCTGCCATAGGAGTGACTTATAGGTTTATATGTGTGTATGTATGTAGTGATATAGGTAGCCTATATCACAGTAAGGGGTGCATGCACCACCTTACCCAGGCTGCAGTAGCAGACCTGTGGTGTCAGTTTGGATGGCCTTCCAGGGGTGGCACAATACATGCTGCAGCCCCTGGTAGGCCTCTGAGGTACCTACGCCCTGGGTACATAGTATACCATATACTAGGGACTTATAAGGGCACTCCAGATTCCAATCAGAGATGTGCCTAAGGCACATGGAAACCATTTTAAAGAGGAAGCAGCTAGGCTGGGGTTCTGATTAGCAGGGCCACAGCCAGACTAAGGTCGAAAAACAGTGAAGCATCAGCAAAAAGTGGGGGTACCCATGTGAAGCAGATCCTACTCTCCTACAGGAACCACGCACTCTGCCTTCAGGATTGATAAGGCCTGCCATAGGAGTGACTTATAGGTTTATATGTGTGTATGTATGTAGTGATATAGGTAACCTATATCACAGTAAGGGGTGCATGCACCACCTTACCCAGGCTGCAGTAGCAGACCTGTGGTGTCCTTTTGGCTGGCCTTCCAGGGGTGGCACAATACATGCTGCAGCCCCTGGTAGGCTTCTGAGGTACCTATGCCCTGGGTACATAGTATACCATATACCAGGGACTTACAAGGGCACTCCAGATTCCAATCAGAGATGTGCCTAAGGCACATGGAAACCATTTTAGAGAGGCAGCAGCTAGGCTGGGGTTCTGATTAGCAGGGCCCCAGCCAAACTAAAGTCGAAAAACAGTGAAGCATCAGCAAAAAGTGGGGGTACCCATGTGAAGCAGATCCTACTCTCCTACACAACCCCCCGCCAAACGTAGGGACACTAAACTAACCTTGCCCAGTTAAGTCTTCATGTTCTAAGTGGAAGTACCTAGAGAGTCCATCTGCATTGGCATGGTTACTCCCAGGTCTATGTTCCACTGTGAAGTCCATCCCCTGTAGGGAAATGGACCACCTAAGCAGTTTGGGGTTTTCACCCTTCATTTGTTTTAGCCATAAGAGGGGCTTATGGTCTGTTTGAACAAGGAAGTGAGTACCAAACAAGTATGGCCTCAACTTCTTCAGAGCCCAGACCACAGCAAAGGCCTCCCTCTCAATGGCTGACCAACGTTTCTCTCTAGGGGTCAGCCTTCTGCTAATAAAAGCTACTGGCTGATCCTGACCTTCATCATTCAATTGTGACAGTACAGCCCCTACCCCCAATTCAGATGCATCTGTTTGGACAATTAACTTCTTGGAGTAATCAGGACTCTGTAGAATGGGAGCAGTGCACATGGCCTGCTTCAGGTCATCAAATGCCTTTTGACAGCTAACTGTCCACTGAACCTTTTGGGCATTTTCTTGGAAGTTAAGTCATTCAGGGGTGTCACTATTGATCCATACCCCTTGACAAATCTCCTATAGTACCCAGTCAGGCCTAGAAAGGCTCTCACCTAAGTCTGGGTAGTGGGAGCAGTCCTGTCCATGATGGTCTGGATCTTGCTCTGCAAGGGTTGAACCTGGCCTCCACCCACAAGGTGGCCCAGGTACACAACCTGACTCTGCCCTATCTGGCACTTGGTGGCCTTGATAGTCAGGCCTGCTTTCTGCAGGGCCTGTAAAACATTTCTGAGGTGGACCAGGTGATCCTCCCAGGTGGAGCTAAAGACAGCAATATCATCTAGATATGCTGCACTATAGGCTTCCAGACCTGTAAGGACTGTATTCACCAACCTCTGAAAAGTGGCAAGTGCATTCTTCAGGACCAAAGGGCATCACCACAAATTGATAATGCCCACTAGGGGTTGAGAATGCTGTTTTTGGCTTTGCATCATCAGCTAGTCTGATCTGCCAGTAGCCAGCTGTCAGGTCAAATGTGCTTAGATACTTTGCTGATGCCAAAGTGTCTAATAGCTCATCTGCCCTAGGTATTGGATGGGCATCAGTCCTAGTGACTGCATTGAGATCCCTGTAGTCCACACAAAACCTCATCTCTCTTTTCCCACCATTGGTGTGAGGTTTTGGCACAAGGACCACTGGACTAGCCCAAGGGCTATCTGAGGGTTCAATAACTCCCAAATCCAATATTTTCTGGACTTCTGTCCTGATACAGTCCCTGACATGGTCAGGTTGCCTATAAATCTTATTTTTAATAGGCAGACTGTCCCCAGTGTCCACTTCATGAGTGCACCAGGTGGTCTGACTGGGTGTCAGTGAGAACATGTGTCTGAACTGATTGAGCACCTGTCTGCAATCAGTCTGCTGCTGGGTAGTGAGGCTGCCTGCCAAGGCTACACCATCCACTGACCCATCATCAGGGTTCTGTGAGAGCAGGTCAGGGAGTGGGTCACTCTCTTCCTCCTGTCCCTCATCAGTAGCCATGAGCAAGCCCATGTCTGCCCTGTCCACATATGGTTTTAACCTGTTGACATGGAGAACCCTGTGGGGACTCCTGGGTGTTCCTAGGTCTACTAAGTAGGTAACCTCACCCTTCTGTTCAACAATGGTATGGGGTCAACTCCATTTGTCTTGGAGAGCTGCTGGGGCCACTGGCTCCAACACCCACACCTTCTGTCCTGGCTGGTAAACAGTCAGTACAGCCTTTTGGTCATGCCAGGCTTTTGAAGTTCCTGGCTAGCCTCAAGGTTTTTAGTTGCCTTTTTCATGTACTCAGCCATCCGGGTGCGGAGACCAAGTACATAGTCCACTATGTCTTGCTTTGGGGGCTTGAGAGGCAACTCCCATCCTTCCTTTACCAAGCACAATGGACCCCTGACAGGGTGACCAAACAAAAGTTCAAAAGGGCTGTAGCCAACCCCCTTTGAGGCACCTCCCTGTATGCAAATAAAAGGCAGGGCAAGAGTATGTCCCATCTTCGCCTAAGCTTTTCTGGGAGCCCTTTAATCATGCCCTTCAAGGTTTTGTTGAATCTCTCAACTAAACCATTGCATTGTGGGTGATAGGGTTTGGTGAACTTGTAAGTCACTCCACACTCCTTCCACATTGCTTTCAAGTATCCAGACATAAAGTTAGCAACCCTGTCTGATACAACCTCCTTAGGGAAGCCCACTCTTGAGAAAATTCCCAGGAGGGCCCTTGCCACCACAGGTGCTGTAGTGGTCCTAAGGGGAATAGCCTCTGGGTACCTGGTGGCATGATCCACTACCACCAGGATAAACCTGTGCCCAGATGCTGTTTGGGGATCCATGGGACCAACAATGTCAATCCCCACCCTTTCAAAGGGAACCCCCACCACAGGTAGTGGTATCAGGGGGCCTTTGTAGTGCCACCTGCCTTGCCACTGGCCTGGCAGGTTACACAGGAGCGACAAAACTCCTTGGTGTCTTTAGACATATGGGGCCAGTGAAAGTGAGGGACAAGTCTGTCCCAAGTCTTGTTCTGGCCCAGGTGACCTGCTAAGGGAATGTCATGGGCTAGGGTCAATAGGAAGCCCCTGAACTTCAGAGGTATAACCAACCTCCTGGTGGCACCAGGCTTGGGGTCTCTACACTCTGAGTACAAGAGTCCATCATCCCAATACACTGTATGGGGACCACTAGCTTTCCTAGCAGCCTCAGCAGCAGCTTGCTGTCTGAGGGGTTCAAGAGAGGGGCAGCTCTGCTGCTCCTGGCTCAGATCTGCCCTGGAAGGGCCCCTGTCCCCAAGAACTCAACCTGGTCAGGTTCAAGCTCCTCTGGGACAGTTCCTTCCTCAGGACTGAGATCATCCCCCTCAAGAGACTGATCTTCCTTCTGAGCCAAGGGGAAGGCACTGCCTTTACCCTACTACTCCTCTTCTTGGAGGGCACTTGGTCCATTATTCCAGAATCCAAGGCCTGTTCAGTGTTAGACATTTTGCTCTGTGACCTGGTCACAGCAAACACATCTGCAGGGATCCCCAGCATTTCTGCATGGGTCCTGAGCTCCACTTCTGCCCAAGCTGAAGTTTCAAGATCATTGCCAAGCAAGCATTCCACTGGTAGGTTTGCACTCACCACAACCTTCTTAAGGCCAGTTACCCCTCCCCAGGAGAAGTTAACAACTGACAGAGTATGGTCTGTTCTGACATTGCTAGCATTGGTCACTTGGTACATTTCACCAAGTATAATCTGCCCAGGATTCACAAGGTCTTGTGTCACCATGGTGACACTTGCCCCTGTGTCCCTAAATGCCAAAGCCTCTTTTCCATTGATTAAGGGCTGTTGTCTGTACTTGCCCAGATTACTGGGTCTCACAGAGGAGGTCACATCCATGCCTCCATCACAGACTAGGACAGCCTGAGTGAGTTCTCTGACTAGGTCAGAGCTCATCTCCTTACCCAGGGTCAACCCTACTAAACCCTTGGCTTGTGTACTCCCACCACCAACTGTAACTGTACTAGGGGGAACAGGTGCCTTAGGGGCGTTGGTGGGGGCTGGAGTAGAGTCTTTGGACTTGGTGCAATCACTGGTCCAGTGGGTCTTTTGCTTACAGACCTTGCACCATGGTTTCTTTTGGCCTTTCCCTTTGTTAGACTGTAAATCCCCACCTGAAGAAGATTTTTGGGGGCCTTGTGAAGACTTCTGGTCTTTACCCTTCTCCCCACCCTTATCAGAGTTCTTAGAATCTTGCTTCTTTGGGTCACCACCTTGGTTCTGTACCTTCTGCCTCACACTGGTTCTGACCCATTTGTCTGCCTTCTTTCCCAATTCTTGGGGAGAGGTCAGATCAGAGTCCACCAGGTACTGATGCAACAGCTGATTTTGACAGTTATTAAGAATCTGCTCCCTCATGATAAGATTGTACAATCCTGTGAAGTCACAAACCTTACTGCCCATCAACCAACCTTCCAGAGCCTTAGCAGAACAATCCACATAGTCTACCCAGTCTTGAGTCTGTGCTTTTTGGGTGTCTCTGAACTTTAACCTGTATTGTTCAGTTGTTAGGCCAAACCCATCAATCAGAGCACTCTTCAAGACTTTGTAATTGTCAGCATCCTCTTCTCTTACAGTGAGGAGCTTGTCTCTACCTTTGTCTGCAAAGGAGAGCCACAAGATTGCTGCCCACTGCTCCTGAGGGACCCTCTGTACTTTACAGGCCCTCTCCAGTGCAGAAATCCATTTGTGGATGTCATCCCCATTCTGGTAGGGAGGGACAATCTTGCTCAGGTTTCTATGGTCATAAGACCTTTCCCTATCTCTGGGGAAATTGCTGCCACCATGGGACTCTAGTCCCATCTTCTGTCTCTCTCTATAGAGATCTAGGGACTCCCTGTCTATAGCCAATTGCTGTTTTCTGAGCTCAAGCTGGGCTTGTTCATACTGAAGCAATCTCTTTCTCCTTTCATGAGAGGATTCCCTCCTATGAGAGGAGGCAGAGGTCCCTATTGAGGTGTCAGAGTGGTTAGACTCCTGAGAAGGAGATCTAGACCTTCTGGGCACACTCAGTACTCTTCCTGGGGGACAAAGGGGAGGTCATTCTGTTCCTCCTCCTCCTCCTCCACAGGAGGAATTGGGTTTTCCAGGTCAAGGTCATTTTCACCTTCCTGGCCAGTTTCAGAGGGGGGCCTGGGTTTCGTCACCCCTGGCCCCTTCCTCATTTTCTGCCCCACCCTCTCTGCCTACCCCTTCAGACCCTAGGGGCCTGCTGAGATCATCAGCCAGTAACACCTCCTTCAGGTGCTGGGTGCTGGCCCTTTGCCTGCCTTCAACTTCCTAGTATTGCATAATGCTCTCAATTCCAAGAATGGGAGTTTATCATACTTGGAGGGAAGAAGCCCACTGGCTTCTGGCAAGGACTCACTGGGTCCTGGCTTTGAAGACATTACTAGTGAGGTGTGGTGTCTGCACTACCTACTCTAGTGTGGCCTACTAAACTCTCTTGAGTTGTAGAAAGGGTGTGCTATCCCTTAACACACAACTCTAAGTTCAGTAGAACTTACTGTATACTAAGCTTGATTTATATGTACCTTAGGTACCTTTAGTGGTTTTCAGTTGATCAATTCAATTGAGATTATCTGGTAAAACAATAGCAAGCTGGAATCCCACACACTGAACACCAATGTGAGAAGTTGGCCTGGTATATGCTGTCCACTAATTATAGTGGGCACCTTGCACCAGTCCAAACAACCCCTTATTGGAGATAGGTTAAAGACAACCTTTATTGAAAGCTATCCTAGTGGTAGCTATGGAGAGCAGCCTTCAGGCTAAGTCTTGAAGGAATGTAAAGCAGCTTGTTTTACCAGTCTATAATCTCTTGAGTGACCAAATGAAAGAGCACCACACCAGGTATATATTCAAAATATATGTATTTATTGCTAAACACACCCCTCTAGTCTCTTTATGAGGCTAGAGTTCGAAGTACATACGTTATAAGTTAGTTATCAACAGTAATAGCACAAATACACGTTTGAGCCCTAGGGGCGTACTCAAACCATATACCAATAAAGTGGTATAAGAACCACGACTGAGCTAGACACAAGGCCTAGAGCCTGTAGAAGTGCTTGGACCACAAGGAACCACCCAAGGTAGTGACACAGGGGACCCACGGGGGACGCGTGCAGTGTGATAACACAGCCGCGAATCGCCGTTGACTTCTATGGGGAAAGTCGCGGTTGGATGTTTAAAGAAAAGGAACACTTAGAGGAGGACTTGGAGCAAACCCTTTTAGAACTAGGTCATTCTAGAGTCTATACCCACGGGAGCACCGGAGTACTCGAGTTACCTCACCCAGGGAAGCCGGGTGCATAGGTGTCTTTCGGGGTCGGGTTTCGCTCGTCGTTTTCAATGGCGATCTGCTGCAAAGTGCTGCTGGCGACCAAGTCAAAAGTGTTCGGGTGGATCCAAAGGTGGATCGAAGATCTGAAGAACCTGAAAGCAGAGGGGACAGAGTCTGGGTCACTAGCCAGTGACCAGGAAGGCGATGAGCGAATGCCCACCGATGTTGGGTGCTTCAGGTAGGTTGATGGTCATCTTGACTCTTCAGCCACGAGGTCCAGGAGGTGTTGACGACAACCAGGAGCTGGAATCGAGCTGTCCCACAACGTTTGTCGATTGCTGAGGTGTCGGCGACCAGATTGGACCCAACAAGCCTTGGCAACGGCAAGTCCCTTGGAAATAGAAGAAGGACAGTGGTGCAGACCAGCAAGGTCTGAGGGACTCACCCAGTGAAGGTAAGTCAGGACACGCCTGGAGCAATCAGGGAAGCCCAAGCAGGATAAGATTGGCCTTCGGGAGGGCCTACTAGCCAACAGACTAGCAACCGCAAAGGAGCCTCGAGTGGACACACTTGGAGCTGGCTCACGGGACACTCATGGAGTGGAGGCCAGTGATCTTCGGTGCAGTCGGTGCTGGAGGCGGGGGCTACTCGGAGCCCAAAGCACAACTTCATGGAAGCCCAGGAAGAGGATGCACTTGCAAATGTGCTTGGTGTCCAGGGGTCATGGTTTCACGTTACCCACGACAGCTACGGGCCTCAGCTTTGCTGGAGACTCAGGGCAGCCTTGGCTTAGTCTGAAAATCCACCTCTGGTGATGTAAAGACTTTGGCGTCCGGCGGGAGCTTTGGCGATGCAGACCGGACAATTGCTTCTTTGGTGCCTGCCAAGCAGGGGAGTCACTCCTTGACCCCAAGGGAGATTCTTCAGTCCTCTAATCTTAAAGTAGAGCATCGAAGGTCCAGGATTCTGTGTCAGAGTTTCGTCCAGGTAAATCTAAAGTCCAAAGGACTGGGGTCCCATACTTATGCTAAGGTAGGGGGTTGGACATACTCTGGGGACCCACCTATGGGAGGGTCAGGGCAGAGGGGTGGTTACACTCCTTTCCCTTTGTCCAGTTTCATGCCAGAGCAGGGGCTGGAAGCCCCTGAGCCGGTTTGAACTGGGGTATGCACAGGGACACCAAATGTGCCCCCAGTGCAGGACTTCAAAGCACCAGAGAGTACTCCCGCCCAGCCCCAATACACACTATCCTGTCTGGGGAGGTGGTTACACCTCCCTGGGACAGGAAACCTACTGTCCAGGCCTCCCCTGCCAGAGTTTCGGTCAGCAGCAGGAGGCCAGACTCGTGTCTGTGGCAGCGGCATCCATTTTGTGATGCCAGGGCTTGGAAAGAAGTTACCGGGCAGGCCGGTGTGTACATGTCTCTCCCTCTAGAAGGGTGGAATGCTACCCCCGCTGCCAGAACTGGCAGGGGGGTAGTATTCCAAGATGTTTGACACCAAACACAACATGTTTCCGTGCAGCCATCCCAAAGTTAGCATTTCACGCGGGGTTATAATGCGCTTAAGAGTATATGGTCAGGCTGCACTACAAACAGCATCAGAGAAGGGTCTCCGAACGCTGCAGAGGGGCCCTGCTCATGCAGGGGCACCCTCTCACATAGGAACCACGCACTCTGCCTTCAGGATTGATAAGGCCTGCCATAGGAGTGACTTATAGGTTTATATGTGTGTATGTATGTAGTGATATAGGTAACCTATATCACAGTAAGGGGTGCATGCACCCCCTTACCCAGGCTGCAGTAGCAGACCTGTGGTGTCCTTTTGCCTGGCCTTCCAGAGGTGGCACAATACATGCTGCAGCCCCTGGTAGGCCTCTGAGGTACCTATGCCCTGTCTACATAGTATACCATATACTAGGGACTTACAAGGGCACTCCAGATTCCAATCAGAGATGTGCCTAAGGCACATGTAAACCATTTTAGAGAGGAAGCAGCTAGGCTGGGGTTCTGATTAGCAGGGCCTTAGCCAGACTAATGTCGAAAAACAGTGAAGCATCAGCAAAAAGTGGGGGTACCCATGTGAAGCAGATCCTACTCTCCTACAGTGCCCACTATAATTAGTGGACAGCATATGCCAGGCCAACTTCTCACATTGGTGTGCAGCGTGTGGGATTCCAGCTTGCTATTGTTTTACCAGATAATCTCAATTGAATTGATCAACTGAAAACCACTAAGGGTACCTTAGGTACATATAAAAACAAGCTTAGTATACAGTAAGTTCAACTGAACTTAGAGTTGTGTGTTAAGGGCTAGCACACCCTTTTTACAACTCAAGAGAGTTTAGTAGGCCACACTAGAGTAGGTAGTGCATACACCACACCTCACTAGTAATGTCTTCACTACCAGGAACCAGTGGGCTCCTGCCATCCAAATTTGACAACTCCCATTCTTGGAATTGAGAGAGTTGTGCAAGATTAGGAAGTTGAAGACAGGCAAAAGTGCCAACACCCAACGTCTCATGGAGATGCTCCTGCTAGATGATCTCAGAAGACCTATAGGGTCTGTAAGGGTAGGCAGAGAGGGTGGGGCAGAAGATGAGGGTGGGGCCAGGGATGAAAATACCCAGGACCCAACCTCTGAAACTGGCCAGGAGGATGACAATGATCCTGACCTGGAGAATGCAGCTACTCCTGAGGATGAGGAGGAGGATCAGGATGACCTCCCCTTTGTCCCCCCAGGAAGAGTTGTGAGTGTGCCCAGAAGGTCTAGATCTCCTTCTCAGGAGTCTAACCACTCTGACACCTCAGTAGGGACCTCTGTTTCCTCTCATAGTAGGGAATCCTCCAGTGAGAGGAAAGAGAGACTGCTCAAGTATGGAGAAGCTCAGTTGAGACTCAGAAGAGAGCAGTTGGCTATAGACAGGGAGTCCCTAGAGCTTCAAAGGCAAAGAAAAAGTTGGGACTAGAGTCCCATGGTGGCAGCAACTTCCCTAGTGGTAGGGAAAGGTCTTATGACCATAGAAACCTGAGCAAGATTGTCCCTCCCTACCAGAGTGGGGATGACATCCACAAATGGATTTCTGCACTGGAGAGGGCCTGTAAAGTACAGAGGGTCCCTCAGGAACAGTGGGCAGCAATCTTGTGGCTCTCCTTTGCAGACAAAGGTAGAGATAAGCTTCTCTCTGTTAGAGAAGAGGATGCTGATAATTATCCAGTCTTAAAAAGTGCATTGATTGATGGGTTTGGCCTAACAACTGAACAATACAGGTTAAAGTTCAGAGATACGCAAAAGGCACAGAATCAAGACTGGGTGGACTTTGTTGATTGTTCTGCTAAGGCTCTGGAAGGTTGGTTAGTGGGCAGTAAGGTGTGTGACTTCAAAGGATTGTACAATCTTATCATGAGGGAGCAGATTCTTAATAACTGTCAAAATCAGCTGTTGCATCAGTACCTGGTGGACTCTGATCTGACCTCTCCCCAAGAATTGGGAAAGAAGGCAGACAAATGGGTCAGAACCAGGGTGAGGCAGAAGGTACAGAACCAAGGTAGTGACCCAAAGAAGCAAGATTCTAAGAACTCTGACAAGGGTGGGGAGAAGGGTAAAAACCAGAAGTCTTCACAAGGCCCCCAAAAATCTTCTTCAGGTGGGGATTCACAGTCTAACAAAGGGAAAGGCCCAAAGAAACCATGGTGCAAAGTCTGTAAGCAAAAGACACACTGGACCAGTGATTGCACCAAGTCCAAAGACTCCTGTTCCCCCTAGTGCAGTTACAATTGGTGGTGGGAGTACACAAGCCAAGGGTTTAGTAGGGTTGACCCTGGGTAAGGAGATGAGCTCTGGCCTAGTCAGAGAACTCACTCAGGCTGTCCTAGTCTGTGATGGAGGCATGGATGTGACCTCCTCTGTGAGTCCCAGTAATCTGGGCAAGTACAGGCAACAGCCTTTAATAAATGGAAAAGAGGCTTTGGCATTTAGGGACACAGGAGCAAGTGTTACCATGGTGAGACAAGATCTTGTGGATCCTGGGCAGATTATACTTGGTGAAATGTACCAAGTGACCAATGCTAGCAATGTCAGAACAGACCATACTCTGGCAGTTGTTAACTTCTCTTGGGGAGGGGTAACTGGCCTTAAGAAGGTTGTGGTAAGTGCAGACCTACCAGTTGAATGCTTGCTTGGCAATGATCTAGAAACTTCAGCTTGGGCAGAAGTGGAGCTCAGGACCCATGCAGAAATGCTGGGCATCCCTGCAGATGTGTTTGCTGTGACCAGGTCACAGAGCAAAATGCCTAACACTGAACAGGCCTTGGATCCTGGAACAATGGACCAAGTGCCATCCAAGAGGAGGAGTAGTAGGGTAAAGGCAGTGCCTTCCCCCTTGGCTCAGAAGGAAGATCAGTCTCTTCAGGGAGATGATCTCAGTCCTGAGGAAAGAACTGTCCCAGAAGAGCTTGAGCCTGATCAGGTTGAGTTTTTAGGGACAGGGGGCCCTTCCAGGGCAGATCTGAGCCAGGAGCAGCAGAGCTGCCCCTCTCTTGAACCCCTCAGACAGCAAGCTGCTGCTGAGGCTGCTGGGAATGCTAGTGGTCCCCATAAAGTATATTGGGATGATGGACTCTTGTACTCAGAGTGTAGAGACCCCAAGCCTGGTGCCATCAGGAGGTTGGTTATACCTCTGAAGTTCAGAGGCTTCCTATTGACCCTAGGTCATGACATTCCTTTAGCAGGACACCTGGGCCAGAACAAGACTTGGGACAGAATTGTCCCTCACTTTCACTGGCCCCACATGTCTGAAGACACCAAGGAGTTTTGTCGCTCCTGTGTAACCTGCCAGGCCAGTGGCAAGGCAGGTGGCACTACAAAGGCCCCCTGATACCACTACCTGTGGTGGGGGTTCCCTTTGAAAGGGTGGGGATTGACATTGTTGGTCCCATGGATCCCCAAACAGCATCTGGGCACAGGTTTATCCTGGTGGTGGTGGACCATGCCACCAGGTACCCAGAGGCTATTCCCCTTAGGACCACTACAGCACCTGTGGTGGCAAGAGCCCTCCTGGGAATTTTCTCAAGAGTGGGCTTCCCTAAGGAGGTTGTATCAGACAGGGGGGCAAACTTTATGTCTGGATACTTGTAGGCAATGTGGAAGGAGTGTGGAGTGACTTACAAGTTCACCACACCCTATCACCCACAATGCAATGGTTTAGTTGAGAGATTCAACAAAACCTTGAAGGGCATGATTAAAGTGCTCCCAGAGAAGCTTAGGCGAAGATGGGACATGCTCTTGCCCTTCCTTTTATTTGCATACAGGCAGGTGCCTCAAAAGGGGGTTGGCTACAGCCCTTTTGAACTTTTGTTTGGTCACCCTGTCAGGGGTCCATTGTGCCTGGTGAAGGAAGGATGGGAGTTACCTCTCAAGCCCCCAAAGCAGGACATAGTGGACTATGTACTTGGTCTCCGCTCCCGGATGGCTGAATACATGAAAAGGCAACTAAAAACCTTGAGGCTAGCCAGGAACTCCAAAAAGCCTGGCATGACCAAAAGGCTGTACTGACTGTTTACCAGCCAGGGCAGAAGGTGTGGGTGTTGGAGCCAGTGGCCCCAGCAGCTCTCCAAGACAAATGGAGTAGACCCCATACCATTGTTGAACAGAAGGGTGAGGTTACCTATTTAGTAGACCTAGGAACACCCAGGAGTCCCCACAGGGTTCTCCATGTCAACAGATTGAAACCATATGTGGACAGGGCAGACATGGGCTTGCTCATGGCTACTGATGAGGGACAGGAGGAAGAGAGTGACCCACTCCCTGACCTGCTCTCACAGAACCCTGATGATGGATCAGTGGATGGTGTAGCCTTGGCAGGCAGCCTCACTGCCCAGCAGCAAACTGATTGCAGACAGGTGCTCAATCAGTTCAGGCATATGTTCTCTCTGACACCAAGTCAGACCACCTGGTGCACTCATGAAGTGGACACTGGGGACAGTCTGCCTATTAAAAATAAGATTTATAGGCAACCTGACCATGTCAGGGACTGTATCAGGACAGAAGTCCAGAAGATGTTGGATTTGGGAGTTATTGAACCCTCAGATAGCCCTTGGGCTAGTCCAGTGGTCCTTGTGCCAAAACCTCACACCAGTGGTGGGAAAAGAGAGATGAGGTTTTGTGTGGACTACAGGGGTCTCAACGCAGTCACTAGGACTGATGCCCATCCAATACCCAGGGCAGATGAGCTAATAGACACTTTGGCCTCAGCCAAGTATCTAAGCACATTTGACCTAACAGCTGGCTACTGGCAGATCAGGCTAGCTGATGATGCAAAGACAAAAACAGCATTCTCAACCCCTAGTGGGCATTATCAATTTGTGGTAATGCCCTTTGGTTTGAAGAATGCACCTCCCACTTTTCAGAGGTTGGTGAATGCAGTCCTTACAGGTCTGGAAGCCTATAGTGCAGCATATCTAGATGATATTGCTGTCTTTAGCTCCACCTGGGAGGATCACCTGGTCCACCTCAGAAATGTTTTACAGGCCCTGCAGAAAGCAGGCCTGACTATCAAGGCCACCAAGTGCCAGATAGGGCAGAGTCAGGTTGTGTACCTGGGCCACCTTGTAGGTGGAGGCCAGGTTCAACCACTGCAGAGCAAAATCCAGACCATCATGGACTGGGTTGCTCCAACTACCCAGACTCAGGTGAGAGCCTTCTTAGGCCTGACTGGGTACTATAGGAGATTTGTCAAGGGGTATGGATCAATAGTGACACCCCTGAATGACTTAACTTCCAAGAAAATGCCCAAAAAGGTTCAGTGGACAGCTAACTGTCAAAAGGCATTTGATGACCTGAAGCAGGCCATGTGCACTGCTCCCATTCTCCAGAGTCCTGATCACTCCAAGAAGTTCATTGTAACCCTGGGCGTAGTTCGCCAAGTAGCGCTACACGAAGTGCACTTTGCACTACGCGAGCTACGCGTAGCACTACGCGAACTGCGTAGTGCGCTGTTCGCGATGATTGCACAGTGCCGGATGATTTTCTGCACTGTGCAATCATTGAAAACGGCATCTTGCACAGTGCGAGCTGTCTTTTACTGCCACTCGAGTAGATTTTTACTCAAGCGGCAGCTTTCTCAATGCGGACTGGTAGTTTCTCATCGCGAGTGGTCGCGAGCATACGCGACCACTCGCAATGAGAAACCTGACCTCCCGCGTTGAGAATCTCGCCGGGAGGTTTATTTTCCACGCTCGCGATCGGCAACTTGATGTTGCTGATCGCGAACGAGGAAAAAGTCTCGCCGGGATGTCATTTTGCTTGCTCACGGTCGCCAACTTGACGTTGAGGACTGCGAGGAAGCAAAAAATGACCGCTGCACTACGCTACGCGTGTTTGCACTGTGCTACGTGCAATTCGCGTAGTGCGAAGTAGCACAAACTTCGCAAACTACGCGAGCGTAGCATAGTGCTTTGCCCAGGGCTAGTTCATTGTCCAAACAGATGCATCTGAATTGGGGGTAGGGGCTGTACTGTCACAATTGAATGAAGAAGGTCAGGATCAGCCATTAGCTTTCATTAGCAGAAGGCTGACCCCTAGAGAGAAACGTTGGTCAGCCATTGAGAGGGAGGCCTTTGCTGTGGTCTGGGCTCTGAAGAAGTTGAGGCCATACTTGTTTGGTACTCACTTCCTTGTTCAAAGAGACCATAAGCCCCTCTTATGGCTAAAACAAATGAAGGGTGAAAACCCCAAACTGCTTAGGTGGTCCATTTCCCTACAGGGTATGGACTTTACAGTGGAACATAGACCTGGGAGTAACCATGCCAATGCAGATGGACTCTCTAGGTACTTCCACTTAGAACATGAAGACTCAACTGGACAAGGTTAGTTTAATGTCCCTGCGTTTGGGGGTTGTGTAGGAGAGTAGGATCTGCTTCACATGGGTACCCCCACTTTTTGCTGATGCTTCACTGTTTTTCGACTTTAGTCTGGCTGGGGCCCTGCTAATCAGAACCCCAGGCTAGCTGCTTCCTCTCTAAAATGGTTTCCATGTACCTTAGGTACATCTTTGATTAGAATCTGGAGTGCCCTTATAAGTCCCTAGTATATGGTATACTATGTACCCAGGGCATAGGTACCCCAGAGGCCTGCCAGGGGCTGAAGCATGTATTATGCCACCCCTGGAAGGCCAGACAAAATGACACCACAGGTCTGCTACTGCAGCCTGGGTAAGGTGGTGCATGCACCCCTTACTGTGATATAGGCTACCTGTATCACTACCATTGCACACACCTATAAAACTATAAGTCACTCCTATGGCAGGCCTTTACAATCCTGAAGGCAGAGTGCTTGGTTTTTATGTGAGAGGGTGCCCCTGCATGAGCAGAGCCCCTCTGCAGTGTTCAGAGTCCCTCCTCTGATGCTGTTTGTCATACAGCCTGACCATATACTCTTAAGTGCATTATATCTTCGCGGTACAATGCTAACTTTGGACTGGCTGCACCAAAACATGTCGTGTTTGGTGTCAAACATCTTGGAATACTACCCCCGCCAGTTCTGGCGGTGGGGGTAGCATTCCACCCTTCTAGAGTGAGAGACATGTACCCACCGGCCTACCCGGTAACGTCTTTACAGAGCCCTGGCATCACAAAATGGATGCCGCTGCCACAGACACGGGTCTGGCCTCCTGCTGCTGACTGAAACTCCGGCAGGGGAGGCCTGGACAATAGGTTTCCTGTTGAAGGGAGGTGTAACCACCTCCCTAGACAGGATAGTGTGTATTGGGGCTGGGCGGGAGCACTCTCTGGTGCTTTGAAGTCCTGCACTGGGGGCACATTTGGTGTCCCTGTGCATATGCCAGTTCAAACCGGTTGCAGGGGCTACCTGCCCCTGCTCTGGTGTGAAACTGGACAAAGGGAATGGGTGTAACCATCCCTCTTCCCTGACCCTCCCATAGGTGGGTCCCCAGAGTATGTCCAACCCCCTAACTTAGTATAAGTATGGGACCCCAGTCCTTAGGACTTTAGAATACCCTGGATGAAACTCTGAAGCCGAATCCTGGACCTTCGACGCTCTACTTGAAGATTAGAGGACTGAAGAATCTCCCTTGGGGTCAAGGAGTGACTCCCCTGCTTGGCAGGCACCTAAGAAGCAATTGTCCGGTCTGCATCGCTGAAGCTCCTGCCAGACGCCGAAGTCTTTGCAACACCAGAGGTACATTTCCAGACTTTCCCGCGGCTGCCCTGAGTCCCCAGCAAAGCTGAGGCCCGTAGCTATCGTGGGTAACGTGGAACTGTGACCCCTGGACACCAAGAACTTTTGCAAGTGCATCCTCTTCCTGGTCTCCCATGAAATTGTGCTTTAGGCTCCAAGTAGCCCCCACCTCCAGCACAGACTGCACCGAAGATCACTGGCCTCCACTCCACGAGTGTCCTGTGAGCCAGCTCCAAGTGTGTCCACTCGAGGCTCCTTCGCGGTCGTTAGTCCGTTGGCTAGTGGGCCCTCCCAAAGGCAACTCTTCTTCTGTTTGGGCTTTCCTGGTAGCTCCAGACGTGCCCTGACTTACCCTCACTGGGTGAGTCTCACAGACCTTGCTGGTCTGCATCAACATCCTTTCTTTGTTTCCATGTGACTTGCCGCTGCCAAGGCTGGTTGGGTCCAATCTGGTCGCCGACACCTCAGCAATCGACAAACGTTGTGTGACAGCATAAATCCAGCTCCTGGTTGTCATCGACGCCTCCTGGACCTCGTGGCTGAAGAGTCAAGACGACTGTCAACCTACCTGAAGCACCCGACATCGGTGGGCATCTGCTCATTGCCCTCCTGGTCACTGGCTAGTGACCCAGACTCTGTCCCCTCTGCTTTCAGGTTCTTCAGATCTGCGATCCACCCTTGGATCCACCCGGACACTTTCGACTTGGTCGCCAGCAGCCTGCTGCAGCAGATCGCCATTGAAAACGACAACGAAAC
The DNA here is from genome assembly GCA_963921515.1 of Calotriton arnoldi. Lineage (NCBI taxonomy): Eukaryota > Metazoa > Chordata > Amphibia > Caudata > Salamandridae > Calotriton > Calotriton arnoldi. Next base: position 1,600,898 of record CAWUFW010003709.1, read on the forward strand.
CCGACGCCAAAAGACACCTATGCACCCGGCTTCCCTGGGTGAGGTAACTCGAGTACTCCGGTGCTCCCGTGGGTATTGACTCTAGAACGACCTAGTTCTAAAGGGATTTGCTCCAAGTCCTCTTCTAAGTGTCCTTTCCTTTTAAAAATCCAACCGCGACTTTCCCCATAGAAGTTAACGGTGGCTCGCGGCTGTGTTCTCACACTGCACGCGTCCCCCGTTGGTCCCCTGTGTCACTACCTTAGGTGGTTCCTTGGGGTCCAAGCACTTCTACAGGCTCTAGGCCTTGTGTCTAGCTCAGTCGTGGTTCTTATACCACTTTTTTGGTGTATGGTTTGGTACGCCCCTATGGCTCAAACGTGTATTTGTGCTATTACTGTTGATAACTGACTTTTAACTTATGTACTTCGAACTCTAGCCTCATAAAGAGACTAGAGGGGTGTGTTTAAGACTAAATACATATATTTTATATATATACCTGGTGTGGTCCTCTTTCATTTGGTCACTCAAGAGATTATAGACTGGTAAAACAAGCTGCTTTACATTCCTTCAAGACTTAGCCTGAAGGCTGCTCTCCATAGCTACCACTAGGATAGCTTTCAATAAAGGTTGTCTTTAACCTATCTCCAATAAGGGGTTGTTTGGACTGGTGCAAGGTGCCCACTATAATTATTGGACAGCATATACCAGGCCAACTTCTCACACTCTCTGTCTTCTTTCTGCACCCCTGTTGCCTCTTTCTGCACTTGTTTCCCATCTTTCTGCACCTCTTTTGTCTCTTTGTGCACCTCTGTTGTCTCTTTGTGCACCTCTCTTGTCTCTTTCTGCACCCCCATTGCCTCTTTCTGCACTTCTGTTGCCTCTTTCTGCACCTCTGTTGCTTCTTTCTGCACTTCTCTTGCTTCTTTCTGCAATTCTGTTTCTTCTTTCTGCACTTCTCTTGCCTCTTTCTGCAGCTCTCTTTCAAATTTGTGTACCCCTCTTGCCTCTTTTTGCACCACTCTTGCCTCTTTCTGCACTGCTGTTGCCTCTTTCTGTACCTCTGTTTCTTCTTTCTGCACTTCTTTTGCCTCTTACTGCATTTCTTTCACCTCTCTCTGCACTTCTCTTGCTTCTTTGTGTAGCTCTCTTGCAAATTTGTGTACCCCTTTTGCCTCTTTCTGCACCCCTCTTCCTGCACCCCTCTTCCTGCACCTCTCCTGCCTCTTCATGCACTGCTGTTCCATCTTTATGCACCTTGTTTGCCTGTTTCTGCAACTTTCCTGCCTCTTTCTGCAGTTCTCTTGCCTCCTTCTGCACCTCTGTTGCTTCTTTCTGTACTTCTCTTGCCTATTTCTGCATCCCTTTTGCCTCTTTCTGTACCCCTCTTACTTATTTCTGCACTTCTCTTCTTTCTGCACCCCTCTTGGCTCTTTCTACACCCATCTTCCCTCTTTCTGCACTTCTCTTGCCTCGTTCTGCACAACTCTTGCTTCTTTATGCACCTCTCTTGCTTCTTTCTGCATCCCTGTTGCCTCATTCTGCACTCACCTTCCCTCTTTCTGCTCCTCTCTTTTCTTTGTGCACCTCTCTTGTCTCTTTCTGTACCTCTCTTGCCTCTTTCTGCACCTCTGTTACTTCTTTCAGCACGTCTCTTGCCTTTTTCTGCACCCCTGTTCCCTCTTTCTGCAACTCTCTTGCCTCTATCTGAAGTTCTCTTGCTTCCTTCTGCACCTCTGTCGCATCCTTTTTTTGCACTTCTCTTGCCTCTTTCTGCACCCCTCTTGTGTGTTTTTGCATCTCACTTGCCTCTTTCAGCACCTCTCCTGCCTCTTTCTGCAGCTTTCTTGCCTTTTACTGCATCTCACTTGCCTCTCTCTGCACCTCTGTTGCTTCTTTCAGCACTTCTCTTGCCTCTTTCTGCCCCCTCTTGGCTCTTTCTATACCCCTCTTCCCTCTTTCTGCACTTCTCTTGCCTCGTTCTGCACCTCTCTTGCTTCTTTCTGCACCTCTCTTGCTTCTTTCTGCATCCCTGTTGCTTCATTCTGCACTCGCCTTCCTTCTTTCTGCTCCTCTCTTTTCTCTTTCTGCACTGCTCTTGTCTCTTTCTTCATTTGTGTTGCTTCTTTCTACACTTCTCTTGCCTCTTTCTTCACCTCTGTTACTTCTTTCAGCACTTCTCTTGCCTTTTTCTGCACCCCGTTCCCTCTTTCTGCAACTCCCTTGCCTCTATCTGCAGTTCTCTTGCTTCCTTCTGCACCTCTGTCGCTTCTTTTTTGCACTTCTCTTGCCTCTTTCTGCACCCTCTTGCTTGTTTTTGCATCTCACTTGCCTCTTTCAGCACCTCTCATGCCTCTTTCTGCAGCTCTCTTGCCTCTTATTGCATCTCACTTGCCTCATTCTGCACCTCTGTTTCTTCTTTCAGCACTTCTCTTGCCTCTTTCTGCACCCCTCTTGCCTCTTTCTGCACTTCTGTTGCTTCTTTCTGCACTCGTCTTCCCTCTTTCTGCATCTCTCATTTCTCTTAGTGCACCTCTCTTGTCTCTTTCTGTACCTCTCTTGCCTCTTTCTGCACTTCTATAGCTTCTTTCTGCACCTCTCTTTCTTCTTTCTGTACCACTGTTGCCTCTTTCTGCACTTGTCTTCCCTCTTTCTGCACTTCTTTTGTCTGTTTGTGCACCTCTGTTGTCTCTTTGTCCACCTCTCTTGCCTCTTTCTGGACTTCTGTTGCCTCTTTCTGCACCTCTGTTGCTTCTTTCTGCACGTCTCTTGCCTCTTTCTGCCCCTCTGTTGCTTATTTCAGTACTTCTATTGCCTCTTTCTGCAACCCTCTTGCCTCTTTCTGCATTTCTGTCGCCTCTTTCTGCACTTCTCCTGCTGCTTTCTGCACCTGCCTTGTTTATTTCTACATCCCTCTTGCCTATTTCAGCACACTTCTTCCATCTTTCTGCACCTCTCTTGCCTTTTTCTGCATCCGGCTTCCCAGGTTCTGTACCGCTCTTGCCTCTTTCTGCATCCCTGTTACCCCTTTCTGCACCTCTCGTGCCTATTTCTGTACCTCTCTTTTCTCTTTCTGTACCCCTGTTCCCTCTTTCTGCACCTTGTTCCTGCTTCTGCAACTCTCTTGCCTCTATCTGCAGTTCTCTTGCTTCCTTCTGCAACTCTGTCGCTTCTATTTTTGCACTCCTCCTGCCTCTATCTTCACTTCTCTTGCTTTTTTCTGCACCTATCCTGTTTCTTTCTGCAACTCTCTTGTCACTTTCATCACTTCTCTTGCTTATTTCAGTACATTTGTTGCTTCTTTTAGCACTTCTCTTGCCTCTTTCTGTTCTTTTTCTTGCCTGTTTCTGCACCTCTCTTGCCTCTTTCTGCACCTCTGTTGCTTCTTTCTGCACCCTCTTGTCTTTTTCTGCTCCCTTCTTGCCTCTTTCTGCACCCATCTTCCCTGTTTCTGTACTTCTCTTGCCTCTTTCTGCACCTCTGTTGCTTTTAGCTGAACTTCTCTTGCTTTTTTCTGCACCTCTCTGTCTTCTTTCTGCACCCCTGTTGCCTCTTTCTGCACATGTCTTCCATCTTTCTGCACCTCTTTTGTCTCTTTGTGCACCTCTGTTGTCTCTTTGTGCACCTCTCTTGTCTCTTTCTGCACCCCTGTTGCCTCTTTCTGCACTTCTGTTGCCTCTTTCTGCACCTCTGTTGCTTCTTTCTGCACTTCTCTTGCTTCTTTCTGCAATTATGTTGCTTCTTTCTGCACTTCTCTTGCCTCTTTCTGCAGCTCTCTTTCAAATTTGTGTACCCCTCTTGCCTCTTTTTTCACCACTCTTGCCTCTTTCTGCACTGCTGTTGCCTCTTTCTGTACCTCTGTTTCTTCTTTCTGCACTTCTCTTGCCTCTTTCTGCATTTCTTTTACTTCTCTCTGTACTTCTCTTGCTTCTTTGTGCAGCTCTCTTGCAAATTTGTGTACCTCTCTTGCCTCTTTCTGCACCCCTCTTCCTGCACCTCTCCTGCCTCTTCATGCACTGCTGTTCCATCTTTATGCACCTTGTTTGCCTGTTTCTGCAACTTTCCTGCCTCTTCTGCAGTTCTCTTGCCTCCTTCTGCACCTCTGTTGTTTCTTTCTGTACTTCTCTTGCCTATTTCTGCATCCCTTTTGCCTCTTTCTATACCCCTCTTACTTCTTTCTGCACTTCTCTTCTTTCTGCACCCCTCTTGGCTCTTTCTACACCCCTCTTCCCTCTTTCTGCACTTCTCTTGCCTCGTTCTGCGCCTCTCTTGCTTCTTTCTGCACCTCTCTTGCTTCTTTCTGCATCCCTGTTGCCTCATTCTGCACTCGCCTTCCCTCTTTCTGCTCCTCTCTTTTCTCTTTGTGCACCTCTCTTGTCTCTTTCTGTACCTCTCTTGCCTCTTTCTGCACTTCTGTTGCCTCTTTCTGCACCTCTGTTACTTCTTTCAGCACTTCTCTTGCCTTTTTCTGCACCCCTGTTCCCTCTTTCTGCAACTCTCTTGCCTCTATCTGAAGTTCTCTTGCTTCCTTCTGCACCTCTGTCGCATCCTTTTTTTGCACTTCTCTTGCCTCTTTCTGCACCCTCTTGTGTGTTTTTGCATCTCACTTGCCTCTTTCAGCACCTCTCCTGCCTCTTTCTGCAGCTTTCTTGCCTTTTACTGCATCTCACTTGCCTCTCTCTGCACCTCTGTTGCTTCTTTCAGCACTTCTCTTGCCTCTTTCTGCCCCCTCTTGGCTCTTTCTATACCCCTCTTCCCTCTTTCTGCACTTCTCTTGCCTCGTTCTGCACCTCTCTTGCTTCTTTCTGCACCTCTCTTGCTTCTTTCTGCATCCCTGTTGCTTCATTCTGCACTCGGCTTCCTTCTTTCTGCTCCTCTCTTTTCTCTTTCTGCACTGCTCTTGTCTCTTTCTTCATTTGTGTTGCTTCTTTCTACACTTCTCTTGCCTCTTTCTTCACCTCTGTTACTTCTTTCAGCACTTCTCTTGCCTTTTTCTGCACCCCGTTCCCTCTTTCTGCAACTCCCTTGCCTCTATCTGCAGTTCTCTTGCTTCCTTCTGCACCTCTGTCGCTTCTTTTTTTGCACTTCTCTTGCCTCTTTCTGCACCCCTCTTGCTTGTTTTTGCATCTCACTTGCCTCTTTCAGCACCTCTCATGCCTCTTTCTGCAGCTCTCTTGCCTCTTATTGCATCTCACTTGCCTCATTCTGCACCTCTGTTTCTTCTTTCAGCACTTCTCTTGCCTCTTTCTGCACCCCTCTTGCCTCTTTCTGCACTTCTGTTGCTTCTTTCTGCACTCGTCTTCCCTCTTTCTGCATCTCTCATTTCTCTTAGTGCACCTCTCTTGTCTCTTTCTGTACCTCTCTTGCCTCTTTCTGCACTTCTATAGCTTCTTTCTGCACCTCTCTTTCTTCTTTCTGTACCACTGTTGCCTCTTTCTGCACTTGTCTTCCCTCTTTCTGCACTTCTTTTGTCTGTTTGTGCACCTCTGTTGTCTCTTTGTCCACCTCTCTTGCCTCTTTCTGGACTTCTGTTGCCTCTTTCTGCACCTCTGTTGCTTCTTTCTGCACGTCTCTTGCCTCTTTCTGCCCCTCTGTTGCTTATTTCAGTACTTCTATTGCCTCTTTCTGCAACCCTCTTGCCTCTTTCTGCATTTCTGTCGCCTCTTTCTGCACTTCTCCTGCTGCTTTCTGCACCTGCCTTGTTTATTTCTACATCCCTCTTGCCTATTTCAGCACACTTCTTCCATCTTTCTGCACCTCTCTTGCCTTTTTCTGCATCCGGCTTCCCAGGTTCTGTACCGCTCTTGCCTCTTTCTGCATCCCTGTTACCCCTTTCTGCACCTCTCGTGCCTATTTCTGTACCTCTCTTTTCTCTTTCTGTACCCCTGTTCCCTCTTTCTGCACCTTGTTCCTGCTTCTGCAACTCTCTTGCCTCTATCTGCAGTTCTCTTGCTTCCTTCTGCAACTCTGTCGCTTCTATTTTTGCACTCCTCCTGCCTCTATCTTCACTTCTCTTGCTTTTTTCTGCACCTATCCTGTTTCTTTCTGCAACTCTCTTGTCACTTTCATCACTTCTCTTGCTTATTTCAGTACATTTGTTGCTTCTTTTAGCACTTCTCTTGCCTCTTTCTGTTCTTTTCTTGCCTGTTTCTGCACCTCTCTTGCCTCTTTCTGCACCTCTGTTGCTTCTTTCTGCACCCTCTTGTCTTTTTCTGCTCCCTTCTTGCCTCTTTCTGCACCCATCTTCCCTGTTTCTGTACTTCTCTTGCCTCTTTCTGCACCTCTGTTGCTTTTAGCTGAACTTCTCTTGCTTTTTTCTGCACCTCTCTGTCTTCTTTCTGCACCCCTGTTGCCTCTTTCTGCACATGTCTTCCATCTTTCTGCACCTCTTTTGTCTCTTTGTGCACCTCTGTTGTCTCTTTGTGCACCTCTCTTGTCTCTTTCTGCACCCCTGTTGCCTCTTTCTGCACTTCTGTTGCCTCTTTCTGCACCTCTGTTGCTTCTTTCTGCACTTCTCTTGCTTCTTTCTGCAATTATGTTGCTTCTTTCTGCACTCTCTCTCTTTCTGCAGCTCTCTTTCAAATTTGTGTACCCCTCTTGCCTCTTTTTTCACCACTCTTGCCTCTTTCTGCACTGCTGTTGCCTCTTTCTGTACCTCTGTTTCTTCTTTCTGCACTTCTCTTGCCTCTTTCTCCATTTCTTTTACTTCTCTCTGTACTTCTCTTGCTTCTTTGTGCAGCTCTCTTGCAAATTTGTGTACCCCTCTTGCCTCTTTCTGCACCCCTCTTCCTGCACCTCTCCTGCCTCTTCATGCACTGCTGTTCCATCTTTATGCACCTTGTTTGCCTGTTTCTGCAACTTTCCTGCCTCTTCTGCAGTTCTCTTGCCTCCTTCTGCACCTCTGTTGTTTCTTTCTGTACTTCTCTTGCCTATTTCTGCATCCCTTTTGCCTCTTTCTATACCCCTCTTACTTCTTTCTGCACTTCTCTTCTTTCTGCACCCCTCTTGGCTCTTTCTACACCCCTCTTCCCTCTTTCTGCACTTCTCTTGCCTCGTTCTGCGCCTCTCTTGCTTCTTTCTGCACCTCTCTTGCTTCTTTCTGCATCCCTGTTGCCTCATTCTGCACTCGCCTTCCCTCTTTCTGCTCCTCTCTTTTCTCTTTGTGCACCTCTCTTGTCTCTTTCTGTACCTCTCTTGCCTCTTTCTGCACTTCTGTTGCCTCTTTCTGCACCTCTGTTACTTCTTTCAGCACTTCTCTTGCCTTTTTCTGCACCCCTGTTCCCTCTTTCTGCAACTCTCTTGCCTCTATCTGCAGTTCTCTTGCTTCCTTCTGCACCTCTGTCGCATCTTTTTTGCACTTCTCTTGCCTCTTTCTGCACCCCTCTTGCGTGTTTTTGCATCTCACTTGCCTCTTTCAGCACCTCTCCTGCCTCTTTCTGCAGCTCTCTTGCCTCTTACTGCATCTCACTTGCCTCATTCTGCACCTCTGTTGCTTCTTTCAGCACTTCTCTTGCCTCTTTCTGCACCCCTCTTAGCTCTTTCTACACCCCTCTTCCCTCTTTCTGTACTTCTCTGGCCTCGTTCTGCACCTCTCTTGCTTCTTTCTTCACCTCTCTTGCTTCTTTCTGCATCCCTGTTGCTTCATTCTGCACTCGCCTTCCCTCTTTCTGCTCCTCTCTTTTCTCTTTCTGCACTGCTCTTGTCTCTTTCTTCATTTCTGTTGCTTCTTACTGCACTTCTCTTGCCTCTTTCTTCACCTCTGTTACTTCTTTCAGCACTTCTCTTGCCTTTTTCTGCACCCCTGTTCCCTCTTTCTGCAACTCCCTTGCCTCTATCTGCAGTTCTCTTGCTTCCTTCTGCACCTCTGTCGCTTCTTTTTCTGCACTTCTCTTGCCTCTTGCTGCGTGTTTTGCATCTCACTTGCCTCTTTCTCCACCTCTCCTGCCTCTTTCTGCAGCTCTCTTGCCTCTTACTGCATCTCACTTGCCTCATTGTGCACCTCTATTGCTTCTTTCAGCACTTCTCTTGCCTCTTTCTGCAACCTTCTTGCCTCTTTCTGCACTTCTGTTGCTTCTTTCTGCCCTCGTCTTCCCTCTTTCTGCACCTCTCATTTCTCTTTGTGCACCTCTCTTGTCTCTTTCTTTACCTCTCTCGCCTCTTTCCGCACTTCTATTGCCTCTTTCTGCACCTCTGTTGCTTTTATCTACACTTCTCTTGCTTCTTTCTGCACCTCTCTTTCTTCTTTCTGCACCCCTGTGTGAGAAGTTGGCCTGGTATATGCTGTCCACTAATTATAGTGGGCACCTTACACCAGTCCAAACAACCCCTTATTGGAGATAGGTTAAAGACAACCTTTATTGAAAGCTATCCTAGTGATAGCTATGGAGAGCAGCCTTCAGGCTAAGTCTTGAAGGAATGTAAAGCAGCTTGTTTTACCAGTCTATAATCTCTTGAGTGACCAAATGAAAGAGCACCACACCAGGTATATATTCAAAATATATGTATTTATTGCTAAACACACCCCTCTAGTCTCTTTATGAGGCTAGAGTTCGAAGTACACAAGTTATAAGTTATTTAAACACAGTAATAGCACAAATACACGTTTGGGCCCTAGGGGCGTACCAAACCATATACCAATAAAGTGGTATAAGAACCACGACTGAGCTAGACACTAGGCCTAGAGCCTCTAGAAGTGCTTGGACCACAAGGAACCACCCAAGGTAGTGACACAGGGGACCCATGGGAGACGCGTGCAGTGTAAATACACAACCGCGATACGCCGTTAACTTCTATGGAGAAAGTCGCTATCAGGAAATTAAAGAAAAGGGACACTTAAAGGAGGACTTGGAGCAAACCCCTTGAGATCTAGTACTTTGAAGAGTCTCTACCCATGGGAGCACCGGAGTACTCGTGTTACCTCACCCAGGGAAGCCGGGTGCATAGGTGCCTTTCGGGGTCGGGTTTCGTCGTCGATTTGAATGGCGATCTGTTGCAAAGTGCTGCTGGCGACCAAGTGGAAAGTGTCCGGGTGGATCCAAGAGTGGATCGGAGATCTGAAGAACCTGAAAGCAGAGGGGACAGAGTCTGGGTCACTAGCCAGTGACCAGGAAGGCGATGAGTGGATGCCCACCGATGTCGGGTGCTTCAGGTGCGTTGTTGGTCGTCTTGACTCTTCAGCCGCGAGGTCCAGGAGGCATTGTCAGCAACCAGGAGCAGGATTTGGGCTGGTACACAATGTTTGTCGAGTGCTGAGGCATTGGCGACCGGATTGGACCCAACAAGCCTTGGCAACGGCAAGTCTCGTGAAAAGGAAGAATGACAATGGTTCAGACCAGCAAGATCTGAGGAACTCACCCAGCGAGGGTAAGAGAGGGCAAGCCGGGAGCAACCAGGGAACCCAAGAAGAAAAGGATTGGCCTTCGTGAAGGGCTACTAGCCAATGGGCTAGCGACCGCAAAGGAGCCTCGAGACATTGCACGTGGAGCTAGCTCACAGGACACTCGTGGAGTGGAGGCCAGTGATCTTCGGTGCAGTTGGTGCTGGAGGCTAGGGCTACTCGGAGCCCAAAGCATGACTTCATGGGAGTCCAGGAAGAGGATGTACTTGCAAATGTGCTTGGTGTCCAGGGGTCATGGTCTCACGTTACCCACGATAGCCACGGGCCTCAACTTTGCTGGGGACTCAGGGTAGCCTCGGGGAAGTCTGAGAATCCACCTCTGGTGATGCGATGACTTCGGCGTCCGACAGGAGCTTCAGAAATGCAAACCGGACAGATGCGTCTTTGGTGCCTGCCAAGCACGGGAGTCACTCCTTGACCCCAAGGGAAATTCTTCTGTCCTCTAATCTTGAGTAGAGCATCGAAGGTCCAGGATTCTGTTTCAGAGTTTCGTCCAGGGATAATCTAAAGTCCTAAGGACTGGGTTCCTATACTTATACCAAGTTTAGGGGTTGGACTACTCTGTGGCCCCACCTATGGGTGGGCAGGGCATAGGGGTGGCTACACCCCTTTCCCTTTGCCCAGTTTGCACCAAAGCAGGGGCTGGAAGCCCCTGATCCGGTTTGAACTGGGGTATGCACAGGGACACCAAATGTGCCCCCAGTGCAGGACTTCAAAGCACCCAGAGAGTGCTCCCGCCCAGCCCCAATACACATCATCATGTCTGGGGAGGTGGTCACACCTCCCTGCAACAGGAAACCTATTGTCCAGGCCTCCCCTGCCGGAGTTTCGTCCAGTAGCAGGAGGCCAGACTTGTGTCTGTGGCAGCAGCATCCATTTTGTGATGCTGGGGCTCTGGAAAGAAGTTACCGGTTAGACCAGGGTGAACATGTCTCTCCCTCTAGAAGGGTGGAATGCTACCCCCGCCGCCAGTACTGGCGGGGGGGGGTAGTATTCCAAGATGTTTGACACCAAACACGACATGTTTTGATGCAGTCATTCCAAAGTTAGCATTCTACCGCGAGGATATAATGCACTTAAGAGTATATGGTTTAACCGCATTTACAAACAGCACCAGAGAATGGACTCTGGGCACTGCAGAGGGGCCCTGCTCATGCAGTGGCACCTTCTCACAAAAGAACCAAGCACTCTGCCTTCAGGATTGATAAGGCCTGCTATAGGAGTAACTTATAGGTTTATATATGTGTAAGTGTGTAGTGATATAGGTAACCTATATCACAGTAAGGGGTGCATGCACCACCTTACCCAGGCTGCAGTAGCAGGCCTGTGGTGTCATTTTGGATGGCCTGCCAGGGGTGGCATAATATATGCTGCAGCCCCTGGTAGGCCTCTGAGGTACCTATGCCCTGGGTACATAGTATACCATATACTAGGGACTTATAAGGGCACTCCAGATTCCAATTAGAGATGTGCCTAAGGCACATGGAAACCATTTTAAAGAGGAAGCAGCTAGGCTGGGGTTCTGATTAGCAGGGCCCCAGCCAGACTAAGGTCGAAAAACAGTGAAGCATCAGCAAAAAGTGGGGGTACCCATGTGAAGCAGATCCTACTCTCCTACACACTGTTGCCTCTTTCTGCACTCGTCTTCCCTCTTTCTGCACTTCTTTTGTCTGTTTGTGCACCTCTGTTGTCTCTTTGTGCTCCTCTCTTGCCTCTTTCTGGACTTCTGTTGCCTCTTTCTGAACCTCTGTTGCTTCTTTCAGTACTTCTATTGCCTCTTTCTGCAACCCTCTTGCCTCTTTCTTCATTTCTGTTGCCTCTTTATGCACTTCTCTTGCTGCTTTCTGCACCTGTCTTGTTTCTTTCTACATCCCTCTTGCCTCTTTCTGCACCTCTCTTGCCTCTTTCTGCATCTGGCTTCTCAGGTTCTGTACCGCTCTTGCCTCTTTCTGCACCCCTGTTACCTCTTTCTGCACCTTGTGCCTGCTTCTGTAACTCTCTTGCCTCTATCTGCAGTTCTCTTGCTTCCTTCTGCAACTCTGTCGCTTCTATTTTTGCACTCCTCCTCCTCTTTCTTCACTTCTCTTGCTTTTTTCTGCACCTATCCTGTTTCTTTCTGCAACTCTCTTGTCACTTTCATCACTTCTCTTGCTTCTTTCTGTACCTCTGTTGCTTCTTTCAGCACTTCTCTTGCCTCTTTATGTTCTTTTCTTGCCAGTTTCTACACCTCTCTTGCCTCTTTCTGCACCTCTGTTGCTTCTTTCTTCATCCCTCTTTGTCTTTTTCTGCACCACTCTTGCCTCTTTCTGCACCCGCTTCCCTGTTTCTGTACTTCTCTTGCCTCTTTCTGCACCTCTGTTGCTTTTTGCTGAACTTCTCTAGCTTTTTTCTGCACCTCTCTGTCTTCTTTCTGCACCCCTGTTGCCTCTTTCTGCACTTGTCTTCCCTCTTTCTGCACCTCTTTTGTCTCTTTGTGCACCTCTGTTTTCTCTTTGTGCACCTCTCTTGTCTCTTTGTGCACCCCTCTTGCCTCTTTCTGCATTTCTGTAGCCTCTTTCTGCACCTCTGTTGCTTCTTCCTGCTCTTCTCTTGATTCTTTCTGCATTTCTGTTGCTTCTTTCTGCACTTCTCTTGCCTCTTTCTGCAGCTCTCTTTCAAATTTGTGTACCCCTCTTGCCTCTTTTTGCACCACTCTTGCCTTTCTGCACTACTGTTTCCTCTTTGTGTACCTCTGTTTCTTCTTTCTGCACTACTCTTGCCTCTTACTGCATTTCTTTTGCTTCTCTCTGCACTTCTCTTGCTTCTTTGTGCAGATCTCTTGCAAATTTGTATACCCCTCTTGCCTCTTTCTGCACCCCTCTTCCTCTACCTCTCCTGCCTCTTCATGCACTGCTGTTCCATCTTTCTGCACCTTGCTTGCCTGTTTCTGCAACTTTCCTGCCTCTTTCTGCAATTATCTTGCCTCCTTCTGTACCTTTGTTGCTTCTTTCTGTACTTCTCTTGCATATTTCTGCATCCCTTTTGCCTCTTTCTGTACCCCTCTTACTTCTTTCTGCACTTCTCTTCTTTCTGCACCCCTCTTGGCTCTTTCTACACCCCTCTTCCCTCTTTCTGCAACTCTCTTGCCTCTATCTGCAGTTCTCTTGCTTCCTTCTGCACCTCTGTCGCATCTTTTTTTGCACTTCTCATGCCTGTTTCTGCACCCCTCTTGCGTATTTTTGCATCTCACTTGCCTCTTTCAGCACCTCTCCTGCCTCTTTCTGCAGCTCTCTTGCCTCTTACTGCATCTCACTTGCCTCATTCTGCACCTCTGTTGGTTCTTTCAGCACATCTCTTGCCTCTTTCTGCACCCCTCTTGCCTCTTTCTTTCTGCACTTCTGTTGCTTCTTTCTGTACTTGTCTTCCCTCTTTCTGCACCTCTCATTTCTCTTTGTGCACCTCTCTTGTCTCTTTCTGTACCTCTCTTGCCTCTTTCTGTACTTCTATTGCCTCTTTCTGCACCTCTGTTGCTTTTATCTGCAATTCTCTTGCTTCTTTCTGCACCTCTCTTTCTTCTTTCTGCACCCCTGTTGCCTCTTTCTGCGCTTGTCTTCCCTCTTTCTGCACTTCTTTTGTCTGTTTGTGCACCTCTGTTGTCTCTTTCTGCACCTCTCTTTCCTGTTTCTGGACTTCTGTTGCCTCTTTCTGCACCTCTGTTGCTTCTTTATGCACTTCTCTTGCCTCTTTCGCCCCTCTGCTGCTTCTTTCTGTACTTCTATTGCCTCTTTCTGCAACCCTCTTGCCTCTTTCTGCATTTCTGTTGCCTCTTTCTGCACTTCTCTTGCTTCTTTCTGCACCTGTCTTGTTTCTTTCTGCATCCCTCTTGCCTCTTTCTGCACCCTTCTTACCTCTTTCTGCACCTCTCTTGACTTTCTGCATCCGTCTTCCCTCGTTCTGTACCGTTCTTACCTCTTTCTGCACCCCTGTTACCTCTTTCTGCAACTGTTGTGCCTGTTTCTGTACCTCTCTTGTCTCTTTCTGTACCCTTGTTCCCTCTTTCTGCACCTCGTGCCTGTTTCTGCAACTCTCTTGCCTCTATCTGCAGTTCTCTTGCTTCCTTCTGCACCTCTTTCGCTTCTTTTTTTGCACTTCTCTTGCCTCTTTCTGCACCCCTGTTGTGTGTTTTTGCTTCTCACTTGCCTCTTTCTGCACCTCTCCTGCCTCTTTCTGCAGCTCTCTTGCCTCTTACTGCATCTCACTTGCCTCATTCTGCACCTCTGTTGCTTCTTTCAGCACTTCTCTTGCCTCTTTCTGCACCCCTCTTGCCTCTATCTGCACTTCTGTTGCTTCTTTCTGCACTCGTCTTCCCTCTTTCTGCACCTCTCATTTCTCTTTGTGCACCTCTCTTGTCTCTTTCTGTACCTCTCTTGCCTCTTTTCGCACTTCTATTGCATCTTTCTGCACCTCTGTTGCTTTTATCTGCACTTCTCTTGCTTTTTTCTGCACCTCTATTTCTTCTTTCTGCATCCCTGTTGCCTCTTTCTGCACTCGTCTTCCCTCTTTTTGCACTTCTTTTCTCTGTTTGTGCACCTCTGTTGTCTCTTTGTGCACCTCTCTTGCCTCTTTCTGGACTTCTGTTGCCTCTTTCTGCACCTCTGTTGCTTCTTTCTGCACTTCTCTTGCCTCTTTCTGCCCCTCTGTTGCTTCTTTCAGTACTTCTATTGCCTCTTTCTGCAACCCTCTTGCCTCTTTCTGCATTTCTGTTGCCTCTTTCTGCACTTCTCTTGCTTCTTTCTGTGCCTGTCTTGTTTCTTTCTACATCCCTCTTGCCTATTTCTGCACACTTCTTACCTCTTTCTACAACTCTCTTGCCTCTTTCTGCATCCGGCTTCCCAGGTTCTGTACCTCTCTTTTCTCTTTCTGTACCCCTGTTCCCTCTTTCTGCACCTCGTGCCTGCTTCTGCAACTCTCTTGCCTCTATCTGCAGTTCTCTTGCTTCCTTCTGCAACTCTGTCGCTTCTATTTTTGCACTCCTCCTGCCTCTTTCTTCACTTCTCTTGCTTTTTTCTGCACCTATCCTGTTTCTTTCTGCAACTCTCTTGTCATTTTCATCACTTCTCTTGCTTCTTTCTGTACCTCTGTTGCTTCTTTCAGCACTTCTCTTGCCTCTTTCTGTTCTTTTCTTGCCTGTTTCTACACATCTCTTGCCTCTTTCTGTACCTCTTTTGCTTCTTTCTGCACCCCTCTTGTCTTTTTCTGCACCCCTCTTGCCTCTTTCTGCACCCATCTTCCCTGTTTCTGTACTTCTCTTGCCTCTTTCTGCACCACTGTTGCTTTTTGCTGAACTTCTCTTGCTTCTTTCTGCACCTCTCTGTCTTCTTTCTGTACCCCTGTTGCCTCTTTCTGAACTTCTGTTGCCTCTTTCTGCACCTCTGTTGCTTCTTTCTGCACCTCTGTTGCTTCTTTCTGCACTTTTCTTGCTTCTTTCTGCATTTCTGTTGCTTCTTTCTGCACTTCTCTTGCCTCTTTCTGCAGCTCTCTTTCAAATTTGTGTACCCCTCTTGCCTCTTTTTGCACCACTCTTGCCTCTTTCTGCACTGCTGTTGCCTCTTTCTGTACCTCTGTTTCTTCTTTCTGCACTTCTCTTGCCTATTTCTGCATCCCTTTTGCCTCTTTCTGCACCCCTCTTTGCTCTTTCTACACCCCTCTTCTCTCTTTCTGTACTTCTCTTGCCTCATTCTGCACCTCTCTTGCTTCTTTCTGCACCTCTTTTGCTTCTTTCTGCATCCTTGTTGCCTCATTCTGCACTCGCCTTCCCTCTTTCTGCTCCTCTCTTTTCTCTTTGTGCACCTCTCTTGTCTCTTTCTGTACCTCTCTTGGCTCTTTCTGCACTTCTGTTGCCTCTTTCTGCACCTCTGTTGCTTCTTTCTGCACTGCTCTTGTCTCTTTCTGCACCCCTTGCCTCTTTCTGCACCTCTCTTGCCTCTTTCTGCACCCCTCTTGCTGTTTTCTGCACCCCCTTTCCTCTTTCTGCACCTCTCTTGCCTGTATCTGCACCTCTCTTCCCTCTTTCTGCACCTCTCTTACCTCTTTCTGCTCCCTTGTTCCCTCTTTCTCCACCTCTCTTGCCTGTTTCTGCACCCCTCTTGCTTCTTTCTACAGTTCTCTTGCCTACTTCTGCATCTCTGTTGCTTCTTTCTGTACCTCTGTTGCTTCTTTCTGTACTTCTCTTGCGTCTTTCTGCACCCCTTATGCCTATTTTTTCCCCTCTGTTGGTTCTTTCTGCACTGCTCTTGCTTCTTTCTGCACCTCTCTTGTAAATTTCTGTACCCCTCTTGCCTCTTTATGCACTCTTCTTCCCTCTTTCTGGACCTCTCTTGCCTCTGTCTCCACCCCTCCTGCCTCTCTCTGCACCTCTTTTGCTTCTTTCTGTACTTCTCTTGCCTCTTTCTGCACCCCTCTAGCCTCTCTGCAGCCCTGTTTCTTCATTCTATACTTTTCTTGCTTCTTTTTGTAACTCTCTTGCTTCTTTCTGCACCCCTCTAGCCTCTTTCTGTACTCCTCTTGCCTCTTTCTGCACCCCTCTTGTCTCTTTCTGTACCTCTCTTGCCTCTTTCTGCAGCTCTCTTTCAAATTTGTGTACCCCTCTTGCCTCTTTTTGCACCACTCTTGCCTCTTTCTGCACTGCTGTTGCCTCTTTCTATACCTCTGTTTCTTCTTTCTGCACTTCTCTTGCCTGTTACTGCATTTCCTTTGCTTCTCTCTGCACTTCTCTTGCTTCTTTGTGCAGCTCTCTTGCAAATTTGTGTACCCCTCTTGCCTCTTTCTGTGCCCCTCTTCCTGCACCTCTCCTACCTCTTCATGCACTGCTGTTCCATCTTTCTGCACCTTGTTTGCCTGTTTCTGCAACTTTCCTGCCTCTTTCTGCAATTCTCTTGCCTCCTTCTGTACCTTTGTTGCTTCTTTCTGTACTTCTCTTGCCTATTTCTGCATCCCTTTTGCCTCTTTCTGTACCCTTCTTACTTCTTTCTGCACTTCTCTTCTTTCTGCACCCCTCTTGGCTCTTTCTACACCCCTCTTCCCTCTTTCTGCACTTCTCTTGCCTCGTTCTGCACCTCTCTTGCTTCTTTCTGCACCTCTTTTGCTTCTTTCTGCATCCCTGTTGCCTCATTCTGCACACACCTTCCCTCTTTCTGCTCCTCTCTTTTCTCTTTGTGCACCTCTCTTGTCTCTTTCTGTACCTCTCTTGGCTCTTTCTGCACTTCTGTTGCCTCTTTCTGCACCTCTGTTGCTTCTTTCTGCACTGCTCTTGTCTCTTTCTTCATTTCTGTTGCTTCTTTCTGCACTTCTCTTGTCTCTTTCTGCACCCCTCTTGCCTCTATCTGCACTTCTGTTGCTTCTTTCTGCAATCGTCTTCCCTCTTTCTGCACCTCTCATTTCTCTTTGTGCACCTCTCTTGTCTCTTTCTGTACCTCTCTTGCCTCTTTTCGCACTTCTATTGCCTCTTTCTGCACCTCTGTTGCTTTTATCTGCACTACTCTTTCTTTTTTCTGCACCTCTATTTCTTCTTTCTGCATCCCTGTTGCCTCTTTCTGCACTCGTCTTCCCTCTTTCTGCACTTCTTTTGTCTGTTAGTGCACCTCTGTTGTCTCTTTGTGCACCTCTCTTGCCTCTTTCTGGACTTCTGTTGCCTCTTTCTGCCCCTCTGTTGCTTCTTTTAGTACTTCTATTGCCTCTTTCTGCAACCCTCTTGCCTCTTTCTGCATTTCTGTTGCCTCTTTCTGCACTTCTCTTGCTTCTTTCTGCACCTGTCTTGTTTCTTTCTACAGCCCTCTTGCCTATTTCTGCACACTTCTTACCTCTTTCTACACCTCTCTTGCCTCTTTCTGCATCCGGCTTCCCAGGTTCTGTACCGCTCTTGTCTCTTTCTGCACCCCTATTACCTCTTTCTGCACCTCTCGTGCCTATTTCTGTACCTCTCTTTTCTCTTTCTGTACCCCTGTTCCCTCTTTCTGCACCTCGTGCCTGCTTCTGCAACTCTCTTGCCTCTATCTGCAGTTCTCTTGCTTCCTTCTGCAACTCTGTCGCTTCTATTTTTGCACTCCTCCTGCCTCTTTCTTCACTTCTCTTGCTTTTTTCTGCACCTATCCTGTTTCTTTCTGCAACTCTCGTCATTTTCATCACTTCTCTTGCTTCTTTCTGTACCTCTGTTGCTTCTTTCAGCACTTCTCTTGCCTCTTTCTGTTCTTTTCTTGCCTGTTTCTACACATCTCTTGCCTCTTTCTGTACCTCTTTTGCTTCTTTCTGCACCCCTCTTGTCTTTTTCTGCACCCCTCTTGCCTCTTTCTGCACCCATCTTCCCTGTTTCTGTACTTCTCTTGCCTCTTTCTGCACCTCTGTTGCTTTTTGCTGAACTTCTCTTGCTTCTTTCTGCACCTCTCTGTCTTCTTTCTGTACCCCTGTTGCCTCTTTCTGAACTTCTGTTGCCTCTTTCTGCACCTCTGTTGCTTCTTTCTGCACTTCTCTTGCTTCTTTCTGCATTTCTGTTGCTTCTTTCTGCACTTCTCTTGCCTCTTTCTGCAGCTCTCTTTCAAATTTGTGTACCCCTCTTGCCTCTTTTTGCACCACTCTTGCCTCTTTCTGCACTGCTGTTGCCTCTTTCTGTACCTCTGTTTCTTCTTTCTGCACTTCTCTTGCCTATTTCTGCATCCCTTTTGCCTCTTTCTGCACCCCTCTTTGCTCTTTCTACCCCCCTCTTCCCTCTTTCTGTACTTCTCTTGCCTCATTCTGCACTTCTCTTGCTTCTTTCTGCACCTCTTTTGCTTCTTTCTGCATCCTTGTTGCCTCATTCTGCACTCGGCTTCCCTCTTTCTGCTCCTCTCTTTTCTCTTTGTGCACCTCTCTTGTCTCTTTCTGTACCTCTCTTGGCTCTTTCTGCACTTCTGTTGCCTCTTTCTGCACCTCTGCTGCTTCTTTCTGCACTGCTCTTGTCTCTTTCTGCACCCCTTGCCTCTTTCTGCACCCCTTGCCTCTTTCTGCACCTCTCTTGCCTCTTTCTGCACCCCTCTTGCCGCTTTCTGCACCCCCCTTTCCTCTTTCTGCACCTCTCTTGCCTGTATCTGCACCTCTCTTCCCTCTTTCTGCACCTCTCTTACCTCTTTCTGCTCCCTTGTTCCCTCTTTCTCCACCTCTCTTGCCTGTTTCTGCACCCCTCTTGCTTCTTTCTACAGTTCTCTTGCCTACTTCTGCATCTCTGTTGCTTCTTTCTGTACCTCTGTTGCTTCTTTCTGTACTTCTCTTGCGTCTTTCTGCACCCCTTTTGCCTATTTTTTCACCTCTGTTGGTTCTTTCTGCACTGCTCTTGCTTCTTTCTGCACCTCTCTTGTAAATGTCTGTACCTCTCTTGCCTCTTTATGCACCCCTCTTCCCTCTTTATGGACCTCTCTTGCCTCTGTCTCCACCCCTCCTGCCTCTCTCTGCACCTCTTTTGCTTCTTTCTGTACTTCTCTTGCCTCTTTCTGCACCCCTCTAGCCTCTCTGCAGCCCTGTTTCTTCACTCTATACTTTTCTTGCTTCTTTTTGTAACTCTCTTGCTTCTTTCTGCACCCCTCTAGCCTCTTTCTGTACTCCTCTTGCCTCTTTCTGCACCCCTCTTGCCTCTTTCTGTACCTCTCTTGCCTCTTTCTGTACGTCTCTTGCTTCTTTATGTACTTCTCTTGCCTCTTTCTGTACTTCTCTTGCCTCTTTCTACACCTCACCTCTTTATGCACCACTCTTGTTTCTTTCTACCACCCCTGTTGTCTCTTTCTGCAGTCGTCTTCCCTCTTTCTGCACCTCCCTCTTCTCTTTGTGCACCTCTCTTGCCTCTTTCTGCATTTATTTTTCTTCTTTCTGCACTTCTCTTGCCTCTTTCTGCTTTTCTGTTCTTTCTTTATGCACCTCTCTTGCTTCTTTCTGCACCCCTCTTGCCTCTTTCTGCACCCCTCTACCCTATTTCTGTACCTCTCTTGCCTTTTTCTGTGCCCCTCTTCCCTTTTTCTGCACCTCTCTTGCCTGTTTCTGCAACTCTCTTGCCTCTCTGCATTTCTCTTGCCTCCTTCTGCACCTCTGTTGCTTCTGTCTGCACTTCTCTTGCCTCTTTCTGCACCCCTCTTGTCTGTTTCTGTACCTCACTTGCGCCTTTTTGCTCCTCTTGTGCCTCTTTCTGCACCTCTCTTGTCTTTTCTGCATCTCACTTGCCTCTTTCTGCACCTCTCTTGTCTTTTTCTGCATCTCACTTGCCTCTTTCTGCACTTCTCTTGCTTTATTATGCACCTCTCTTTTTCCTTTCTGCAACTCTCTTGTCTCTGTCATCACTTTTCTTGCTTCTTTCTGCACCTTTGTTGCTTCTTTCAGAACGTCTCTTGCCTCTTTCTGTACTTCTCTTGCCTGTTTCTGCACCTCTCTTGCCTCTTTCTGCTCCACTCTTGCCTCTTTCTACACCCCTTGCCTCTTTCTGCACCTCTCTTGCCTCTTTCTGCACCCCTCTTGCCACTCTCTGCACCCCATTTCTTCTTTCTGCACCTCTGTTGCCTCTTTCTGCACCTCTCTTGCCTGTATCTGCACCTCTCTTCCCTCTTTCTGCACCTCTCTTACCTCTTTCTGCTCCCTTGTTCCCTCTTTCTCCACCTCTCTTGCCTGTTTCTGCACCCCTCTTGCTTCTTTCTACAGTTCTCTTGCCTACTTCTGCATCTCTGTTGCTTCTTTCTGTACCTCTGTTGCTTCTTTCTGTACTTCTCTTGCGTCTTTCTGCACCCCTTTTGCCTCTTTCTTTACCTCTGTTGGTTCTTTCTGCACTGCTCTTGCTTCTTTCTGCACCTCTCTTGTAAATTTCTGTACCCCTCTTCCCTCTTTATGCACCCCTCTTCCCTCTTTCTGGACCTCTCTTGCCTCTGTCTGCACCCCTCCTGCCTCTCTCTGCACCTCTTTTGCTTGTTTCTGTACTTCTCTTGCCTCTTTCTGCACCCCTCTAGCCTCTCTGCAGCCCTGTTTCTTCATTCTATACTTTTCTTGCTTTTTTGTACTTCTCTTGCTTCTTTCTGCACCCCTCTAGCCTCTTTCTGTACTCCTCTTGCCTCTTTCTGCACCCCTCTTGCCTCTTTCTGTACCTCTCTTGCCTCTTTCTGTACCTCTCTTGCTTCTTTTTGTACTTCTCTTGCCTCTTTCTGTACTTCTCTTGCCTCTTTCTACACCTCACCTCTTTCTGCTCCTCTTTTGCCTCTTTCTGCTCCTCTCTTGCCTCTTTCTGCTCCTCTCTAGCCTCTTTCTGCTCCTCTCTAGCCTCTTTCTGCACTTCTCTTGCCTCTTTCTATACTTCTCTTGCCTCTTTCTGCACTTCTTTTGCCTCTTTCTGCACATTTCTTACTCTTTCTGCACCTCTCTTGTTTTTTTCTGCAATTCTCTTGCTTCTTTCTGTACTTCTCTCACCTGTTTCTATATTCAAATGGGAAGTGCAAGCTGTCAAGTTTAAAGGTCTGCGTGCTCTCATGACTGAGGTATATGTCTACTTGTACATGTATTCTCATATGTGTTATGCATCTGAAGATGGTAGCTTAAAAAGCGGGTTGCTTCTCATAGGTGGTCAAATCTTCTTAGTTCTGCTCTGACATTCGGTTGCACAGTCAGATATGTCTTATGAAACCCAAATCCCAAAATGGCTGACAGGTGAGGAGCTCCGTCCGGGAGCTCCCAGGCCAGATATTGCCTTTTTGGCTATGATCCCCTGGAGTCTTCCCCTCAGTGGACCTTTCTTTCTCACCTGGGCTGCTGCTGACTACAGTCTTCAGATTCACCTATTTCCATGCCTGGACCACTGACGACCGCGGAGAACTAGCGTTGTGGCCGATGCCCGGTCGAGCTACCTATGTAGCTATAGGGGAGACTGGCTGTGGACCCACTCGGCCGTCACCTACCCAGCCGGGCATGGGACACACCTTCCTTCGTCTCTCCATTCTTGTTTCCTTCCGCCCCCACCTGCCGATGACTTCCGAGGATCTGTCGATGACGGATTATAATTGGAGTGGCCGATGCCGTTGGAGATGCCTGGGTGGCTATGGAGGTTGATGGACTGGTGATCTGCCCTCTGGCCGTCTCCTAGCCTTTCCTGGGCTCAATCCGTAGTTGCCTGACCCCCTTCTTTGCCTTCAGGAATTGGCGCTTGGGATGCGCGAGTTTTGTTTCCCCAGCAATGGATGCAGCTAAGTGAGACACGCGTTGCTGCGATCCAGTGTCCCTGAGCTTGTCTTTCTCTTCTCGAGCCGGGTGAGGAGCACCCTCTTGATCCCCGGTGCTGCCCTCCCTATTTTCCGGGACTACTGCCTGGGCACCCGTATTGACTTTGTGGCTTACCTAATTGATGAATCTGCTGCCCCTACCATCCTGAATGTGTTGCATGTAAATGTCCTGAGTCTTTGATCGGCTACCTTCAGCCCTCTTCCCTCCTTGCTCCGGTAACTGCCCCCCCTCCCAACCCTGCTCTGTGGAGCCAGCTCTCTTGTAATTTCTGTGATTGTTTTTTTACTTGCCCCGCCATTTTGGGTTAATTGCCATCGGTGCCCGTCTCCCGGGTCCTCCATCTTAGCAGCTTCAATCCGATTCATCATGCTGCTGGACTACGCTCGGGGTCGCCTGACTGTCCTCTATCCTGAGATGACCCCCCTTTGGGTCTCATACACCCCTCTCATCTTTCTCAGTCACTGCGACACCGGATGTTATGATTGCCAAACTCCTAGCCGGTTTGTTTGTATCTCACACTGACTTTTGGTTCCCCTGAAGCTCTTTCCCCGTTGCTGGTTCTACCTGGCCCTTTCTTCTTCCCACCCCTTTTACTTTTCCCCCTCTTCCTTCTATTCCCCATATGTCGTGTTTATATGGTATTCTTTGCTATAGTACCTCTTGTTACTGTATAACTCAGTTTTTTTTTCCCTATGTGAAACCAGGCTCCTGTAATCTGATGTTCATTTTGTAACTCGCTAATTCCTCATGGAAGCGCTCTGATACCTCCGGGTCTATCCAGCGCTATATAAAACTCAGCAAATAAATAAATAAATAAATTTTAGAGCCCCTCAAATACACTATTGAATACCCATGTGCCCTGTATTATGAGCAGAAAGAAATACATACACCTATTTGTACACACATTTACTGAGTATGCTGTTTGAAACACAGGTATCCAAGTATTTGTTTGTTTATCTTTATGTAACATGTCACTAGATAAAAGCACTGACATATGCATGCATACCTTCACAAACGTGGTCAGACTTACAACAGTGATATGGTTAGGACTGCTGTTTTACATTTGGTAGGCCTAACATTCTGAGCAGTCGATGAATAGTGAACCTTCAAGAGAAAAGTGAGGTTTAAGACATCTTGGGAGGAGGATTAGTGATTAGTCTACTTTGTATGAGTCTGTGGAAAGGTACAGTCAAGGTAGGCCCCTTTCTGCACCTCTGTTGCTTCTTTCTGCACTTCTCTAGCTTTTTTCTCCACCTTTCTTCCTCTTTCAGGACTTCTGTTGCCTCTTTCTGCATTTTTCTTGCTTCTTTCTGTACCTTTCTTCATCTTTCTGCACTTCTCTTCCCTCTTTCTGCACTTCTCTTGCTTCTTGCTCAGCTAACTATAACTGCTGAATTTCACTGGTTTTGTATGAGTGAATTTCTAACTTTTGAAATTATATTTCCTAACTATAACGTCCCTGCAACATTTGTTTAAAAAAAAAATATATATATATATGTGTATATATATATATATATATATACATATATATATATATATATCCTACTTGCTGTCGCCAGTAGGTAGTTATAGTTAGGACCTAGTTTCCATAAGAAAAGCATTTTTGACTTTGCTATAACTTTGTCGTCGTTTGACCGATCTGCATGAAATTTTGCCCAAAAAGTGGCACAGTGGTTAATATTGATAGGGAAAGTTTGGGAGTGATCTGTGTTGTGGGGACTGAGAATTTGGGGCACGAAATAAGGTTACGTTTGTGATGTTAATTCCGATAAGAACCTTTAGCTATCTCTACAGCCTGAACCGCTGAACGGACTTACACCAAATTTGCTAGGGAGGTAGATGTTGGTTCAAGAAAGTGCCTTTTGCTTATTTGGTGTAAATCCATTCAGTAGTTTTTGAGAAATGTAAGTTAAAATTATAGTGATATCTCTGGCCGCAGATATTTTGCTGTAGTTTTGCGATTAATTGCGAATGTATGTGCCAACGGAAATGCTCTGATTGGCTGCATGCAACCTGAATAGAAAGTTGCTGCCACCATTTTATCTATCGGGAACGGTTACCGGGGCAAAAAATATGTGTGACTGCCCACATAAGGGGTAAGGGTGGAGATACTCTGACCCCATGGTTGGGAAATGGAGGTGTTAGTGACAGAAGTTATGTGTCCAAAATTGATTTTTTTAATAATGTGCAATATTCACAATGATGCCGCAACTGCCAGCGCGGCCCCCCATTTTACCATTGTTGGGTCATCGCGACTATCAACGTCATTGCAAATATTGGTGAAAATATAAAAAAATATATCAATGAATCATTAATATCCATTGTTATAGAGATATTGATAAATGATTTTATAGATTATTTATATAGTGAGTTATCTACTGTGATGGTTAGAATTAATTATATAGTTATCATTTTTTTATGTGGTGGTGGCCATTGAATTCCTGCATTTTTGCTTTCTGCCTTCGTGTCGTAACCAGGGGATCACGATGATCAACGGCATCGTGATCCTGGCCTCACCGCGAAAATGTAAAATAGGTTTTAGAGATGGTTGGCCTAGAAATATACTAGAAAAACATGAGTTTGAAGTGTACAGTAATAAACCTCTAGTGCGTAAAATACTGTAATGTGTGTGGATATATGTGTTTTCACTTTATGGAAAAGGCGCGATCGTCGCGGTGGACAACATCTCTGTGATGTCCCGAATAACTGCAAAAATGGAAAATGGGTCTGAAAGATGGTTTTAAAAGAAACTTAGTACAAGAATTTGAGTTTAAACATGCTTTTAAAGAAGTATGTATATAGTAATGTGTGTAGGGCATGGTTCAGAATGGATTTTTTTACATATTATTTTTGGTTGTGTTGGTGGTCATTGAATGTTTGCTTTTGTTTTCCTCTTTCGTGACGTGTCCGGGGGAATCACGATTACTAACGTCATCTCAATCTCCGGAGTCATCACGAAAAAATGAAACAGGTTTTACAGATGGTTTTTATAGAAACTCTCTACAAAAACATGACTTTAGAGAATACTGTAAGAAACCCCTAAGGCCTGATTCACAGAACTAACTTACGTGAAATACGTAAAGTTAGTAATTTTCGGTATACACAGAATACACTTACCACTACTAACTTTATGTCCGCTCCCGGGCCGGAGATTCCGGCCCTGTGGCGAATTTCCACCTCTGGGCCGGAATCTCCGCCTCCGGACCGGAATACCCTCATTTAGGCCGTTTCAATGCTCAAACGGCCTAAATGAGGGTATTCTGGCCCAGAGGCGGAGATTCCGGCCCAGAGGCGGAAATTCCGCCACAGGGCCGGAATCTCCGGCCCGGGAGCGGACATAAAGTTAGTAGTGGTAAGTGTATTCTGTGAATACCGAAAATTACTAACTTTACGTATTTCACGTAAGTTCGTTCTGTGAATCAGGCCCCTAGTGTGTAAATTAGTGTAGTATGTGTGCATATATGTGTTTTCCCTTTATGGAAAAGGCGCGATCGTCACGGTGAACAACGTCTCCACGACATCCCGAATAACAGTGAAAACAGAAAATAGGTCTGAAAGATGGTTTTTAAAGAAACTTAGTACAAAAATATGATTTTAAACATGCTTTGAAAGAAGTATGAATATAGTAATATGTGTAGGGCAATTTTCAGAATGGATTTTTCTACATATTATTTTTGGATGTGTTGGTGGTCATTGAATGTTTGCTTTTGTTTTCTGTTTTCGTGATGTGCCTGCCGGGATTGCAATGTCGTCGCGAAGATCCCCAAAAATGAAAGGAAAAAAAAACCTTTAGAAAAAAGCTTCACAATATTTCGGGTACTAGGGTGGCTCTGACAAGAGCAGTTGTGTTGGTTGCATGTATATGGCTGCTACACAAAAGACCGGATGCAGAGTTTCAGGTTACTTAGAAAAACCCTGTTGCCTTCATCTGTAAAGTGTACTCCTTCATTTCTATAAATTCCATGCGTGTGAAAACGCAGATTGTTGTTACACATACAGCCCATGCAATGTTCTCTGGGAATTCAGAAACTGTTTTATTAACATCTTTCCTGGCTATGTCAATTTGTGGACAGAATTGATTTGAACACTTCAATTTCTGTCTTTGACATATATTAGAGTACACCAACACAGTGTGAGTGAAAAGCAACATTAGTTCTACAAATGTTTCCTTCATTAGGATTTCCAGCCCTACCCCAGTCAATGTGCCTAGGTCGTTGCCACCATAGTGCACAATTATGAGGTGAGGAGCTTGGGAATCCACAATGGATTTAACCAAAGCCAGCAACAGATGAAACTTTAACCCTCTCTGGCCAAACCAAGTAATCTGCACATTTGGCAAACCCAATTCCCTGTCAATACCTCTCTTTTTTGCTGCCTCTGTAGCCCAATAGATATAGCTGTGGCCAACAATCCATACTCTAAGCATTTTAAAGTGAAGGAGCACTAGTAGTCAGGAGAAGGCTAGAGCTGAACGAGTAGTTTTCCAAAGGAAAAGCAGTTAAAATGGAGGTGTTTTAAAAAAAAAAAATATATATATATATATATATTGTTGGAAAATAGATTATTAGTAGGGGCAAATGTATATCTGCCACTGGCAGTAAGGCCACTAACACATTATAGGGCTCAGAATAGGTCTTAGAAAATTATTCCCATGCTCAACCCTTGGTAGCTTGGCTGCAAGCAGGCAGGCTTAACTTCAAAGACGGGTATGCAAAGCATTTAAAAACACCGATTCAGTAAACTATTAAGACTCAATGCACAATAAAAATCCAACACCACTTTATATAAATAGGAAATATTTGTATCTTTAAAATGACACCAAAACGACTAAACTCCAATGTAGGGAACCGGAGATATGAATTTTTAAAGATTTAGCATTATATAGCACATAGAAACCTATAGCGCCTTATCGGGACATCTGGTCGCGATAGACCGGGTCAAAGTCAAAGTTTCAGGCTGACCACGATGGAGCCCTGTGCGGCTACCCCTCGTGGTAGGTCTCGGTCAAAGTTTTTACCTTTATGACTTAGAAAATTTTCTGGAGCCTTTCTTCCCGGGGTCTCTCGAAGTTCTCAGCCAGATTCGCTGAGGGTTCGCTGGATTGCCTTGCGACGAGCTCCCGGTGAAACTTATGGAAGTCCAACCTCCGGAGCGTTCCAGCGGGACGAACCAAGGTTCCAGGCCGGCTCGTGGTTAAAGGCAGGCGGCTTGGCTCCCGCGGTTGCTCCCGGTCACCTTTTCTTCGTTGGGACTTAGAAACGTTTATGGAGCTTTTTCTTGTGGGGTCCCTTGATGCTCTTCACCAGGCCGGATTCGGTGAGGGTATGCCGGCCTTGGATTTTGCCTACTCCCAGTCAAACTCTGGAAGTCGGAGCTATGGAGCTTTTCAGTGGACGAACCTGGACGGCAGGCCGACTCGTGGTTGAAGGCAGGCGGCTTGGCTGGCCAGGTTGAGTCGGTCCACTTATGGAGCTTCTTCCAAAGTTTCTCCAAACTTCTGGAACTTCTTCTTGAAGTTCCCCAAAGGGTCTCAAACGTACTCCAAGGGTCTGGAAGCTGCAAGATGGTCCTTGAAAATTGAGGACTTCAGTTCCCACAATACACTTTGCAGTGGTAGTGCTCCAGGTTGAGGATTCTTGGTGGTGATGTTCCAGGTGAGCTCTGTTAACCTGTAGCTTGCAGGGAGTCCATTCTTTAGTCCTTTTAAAACAAGGTAGTCCACAGGGCTGTAGCTCTAGATGGTGCAGAAGGTGCAATCTTCAGAGATCAGTCCTTAGGGAATGCACATCAAACTTCTCAGCATGGTCATTCTTGCTTTTTTGGGTTTCAAGCAGCAGATCTCAGAGGCTCGGCCCCTCTCAGATACTTATTCCAATTTCTCTGGGTCAAGCAGGAGGGCACTCCTGTCCAATGGGGGGCAGGGTAATGCCCCAATATATGACCACTCGCATCAGAGTGTGGCACTGTTTTGTCCCAGAGTGCACCAATTTTTCCAAATTCATAATGACTGATTTTCCAGCAGGGAGGGAAGAGCTGGCTAAACACACCCCTAGGATTTATAATCTCCATAGTCTCTCCCCCTTGCATCTGCTCATTCCTTCCTTAAGCCTAGCATCTGGCTGGGTTCAAAAGAGTAGAGTTGTAAATGACACTGGTGTCTTCCCCTTCCCTTGAAGTCCATTGTTTACGACTCCTCCGCCCGCTCTGGCATTCCTGTGTAACAGAACACTGCCCTCCCAGCAGACCTGTTTAACCCCAGGGGCTCTTTATCACCTCTTCAAAGGAGCCTGGCTAATCCACTTAACTCTGACCAATCAGGACAGACCACTGGAAGGCTGAATCTGGGCTTACAGACAGGAAAGTCTTATAACTTCTTGTCTGTACATTTTAGGAGAGATTCAACAATATCATATTGTTGGATGTATTAATACTGTTCTGGAAAGTCTTTGAATGCTATTTTTATCTTTCTCCTAGCAGGATCTATTAGTTGATAACTTCTTGCCATGTTAACCTATGTGACAGGGGATTTGCAATGGTAAAAATAACTTGGGCCATTTTTCCAGCACCAGGGCTTATAAAAACATATTTTATAAGTACTCTGCCTATGTCTACAGGACCCCACCCCTGGAACACCTAGGGTAGACTGTAGGGGTTCTGAATATGTAGAAACATTGCAGATCCTCCCTCCACAGTGCTCCTAGCACCAAAGTCGAGTTTGTGCAGCACTTTATCACAATGTGAGGAGTGAAATGTGCAATTTTACTTACCCCGGGGCATACAAAACTCATTTTATAAGGGTCCTCCTTATAACTACCTGACCCCTCAACCCTGGGACACCTAGGGGAGACCCTGGGGGTACCTAATATGCCCAAACATTGTAGGTTATTCATTTTTAAATGCCCCAAACACCAAAGTAGAGTTTGGGCACTATTTACTTTTTAAAAGCAGTCCTGCAAGACAGCTACTTTTAAACTGACCACAGGCTTCAGCAGTGCACACAATCAAGTGCAGAAAGGGCTGCTGGCCTCTAAACTGCCATGCCCTATTATATACTAGGGACTTAGAGGTAGTTTCAATCCCCCTGCACTATTATGTACAAGGGACTTATAGAATAGGTCATGCCAATCACAGGGGTACCCCAACCCATAGTGTACCCTAGTATATGTAGGTGTTTTCACTGTATTCTAAGTGTCTCTTTCAGCATAGCACTGGCCATGGGCCTGGTTAGGCAGAGCCCAGGGTCAGTCAGTCATTTACCACCAGTTCCAATCAGCAAAAAGCTGGGGGATGCCCAGGGCACAGGATGACTTTGCAACATAGCCCCGTCCCCCAAACGAAAGGTGATGGGTTACTAACCTACACCCTGGCGGTCCTCATCAGCTAAGTGGAAAAACCTGGAAAATTAATCCGCATTTGCATGGGCAACCCCAGGTCAGTGTTCCACTGTAAAGTCCATTCCCTGCAGGGAAATAGACCACCTTAACAGCTTGGGATTCTCCCCTCTCAGCTGCATGAGCCATCTGAGAGGTCTGTGGTCAGTCTGAACATGAAAGTGAATCCCAAACAAATATGGTCTCAACCTTTTCAGGGACCAAACCACAGAAAAAGCCTCTTTCTCTATGGCACTCCACCTCTGCTCTCTGGGAAAAAGTCTCCTGCTAATAAAGACAACTGGCTGATCAAGGCCCTCTTCATTTAGCTGTGACAACACTGCCCCAATCCCTTGTTCTGAAGCGGAATTTGCGTAGTCGCGTTACGCAAAGTTCCGCGAAACGGTAAAAAATTTCTGCGAGCTACGCAGAATTCCGCGAGCACACAGAATTGCTTCTTCCACCCGTTCGCGATGCGTTTTTCCTGTTCGGGGATGCTGTTTGCGTGCTCGGGGGGAAATATCTCGCGAACTTGCCCTTGCGGTCGCCAATTGGCGCGGCCATCTTGATTCACTTGTCCCGCCCACTCACGATGCGCGTTTCCTGTTCACGAACGCGGATGTCCGATGGCGCGTCTGAATGACGTGTTCGCGATCGCACACTCTCGCGGGATCGCGCGGCCAGCTACCAAAATCTCGTGGCGCACGCGAACGGATAGGAAAACTCGTCGGCGAACGCAGGGATCGCGGTAAATCGCTCCCGCGCGCACGAACACGCATTTTGAAATCGCGAACAAGGAAAAAATTCCGCTACGCCGCAGATCACGGAATTTTCGGCAATTCCGTGTTCTCCGCGGAACGCGGAATTGCCAAAATTCTGCAAATTCCACGAGCGGAGTGGAATTTACCACCCAGGCTTAGTCTGCACCACAAATTCCTTTGTGTAGTCAAGGGCCATCAACACTGGTGCTGAACTCATAGCAGCTTTCAGAGTGTCAAAAGCCTTCTGACACTATGGGGTCCAATTCACCTTTTTGGGCCTCTTCTTAGAAGGGAGTTCTGTTAGGGGCCCCAAAATGGTCCCATAATTTTGAACAAACCTTCTATAATACCCTGTCAGTCCAAGGAATGCCCTGACCCGAGTCTGGGTAACAGGAGCTGTCCAATCCAAAATAGTTTGGATTTTAGCTTGGAGAGGCTGTACATAGCCCCCACCTACAAGGTGGCCCAGGTACACACAGAACTCTGCCCTATTTGGCACTTACTTGCCTTAATAGCCAGGCCTGCCTGCTAACTGGCCTGAAGCACTTCCCTTAGGTGGCTTAAGTGATCTCCTCAGGTAGAACTATATACAGCTATATCATCCAGATAAGCTGCACTGAACTGTTCCAACCCAGAAAAGACCCTGTTCACCAACCTTTGGAAGGTGGAAGGTGCATTATTTAAGCCAAAGGGCATTACCTTGAACTGATAATGTCCCTCTGGTGTGGAGAATGCTGACCTCCCCTTTGCTCCATCAGTGAGGGCAATCTGCCAGTAACCTGAAGTCAAATCAAAAGTACTCCGGTACTTAGCAGCCCCTAACCTGTCAATGAGCTCATCAGCTCCAGGTATAGGGTGAGCGTCAGTCTTTGTGACTGCATTCAGTCCTCTATAGTCCACACAGAACCATAACTCCTTGGGTCCCCCCTGTGCATTAGGTTTGGGCACAAGCACCACTAGGCTGGCCCATGGACTTTCAGACAGTCCAATTAACCCCAATTCCAGCATTTTAGCTACCTCAACTTTAATGCTGGCTCTGACATGGTAAGGCAACCTGTACAGGTTATTTTGGACAGGTAGGCTGTCACCAGTGTCAATTTGGTGCACACATCACTCATTGATGCCTGCGGTCAAAGAGAACAGGCCAGCAAACTGCTCCAGCAGTTTCTTACAGTCTCTGTGCTGCTGGTCTGTCAACTTGGGAGAGAGTACCACTCCCTCCACTAATCATGGATATCGAAGTTAGTAATATCGACAGTCATAATATAGCTGTTAAAAATATCGAATTTTTTTATAGTGTTTTATAGTGTTAAAAGTATGTATTATTTTTGTAATGTATGTTTGCATTTTTTTAAAGTAATGAATTTTATGTTATTTAATTTTTGCAAAATTTAATTATAGTAAATTAAATAATAATTTTTAGGAATTATTAATTAATTTTAATTTAATTTTGCGTTTTAGTTCTGTAGCGGTTTGTGGGTTTATAGGGGAATAGGGTGGGAAATAATTTAATTGTAATTAAGTAATTATTTATTTTTATTTATTGGTATTGATAATTAATTTATTGTTAAATAATTATTAATTGGTAATTCATTTTTATTAATTGATAATTAATTTGTATTAATTGATTAATTGATAATTATATTAATTGTATTAATTTATTATTTGGAGCGGGTTGTGGGTTTATAGGGGACTACGGTGGGAAGTAATTTAATTGTAATTAAGTAATTATTTATTTTTATTTATTGTGATTGATAATTAATTTATTGTTAATTAATTATTAATTGGTAATTAATTTTTATTAATTGGTTAATTGATAATTATATTAAT
This sequence comes from Calotriton arnoldi, assembly GCA_963921515.1. NCBI lineage: Eukaryota > Metazoa > Chordata > Amphibia > Caudata > Salamandridae > Calotriton > Calotriton arnoldi. The sequence continues at coordinate 1,632,487 of CAWUFW010003709.1, forward strand.
TTTATTAATTTATTATTTGGAGCGGATTGTGGGTTTATAGGGTTTTAGGGTGGGAAGTAATTTAATTGTAATAAAGTAATTATTGAAATTATTTTTGTATATTGATAATTAATTTACTGCTAATTATTAATTGGTAATATTTTTGTATTATTTATTAATTTCTGGTATTGAAAATTAATTTGTTGTTGATTAATTATTAATAGGTAATTAATTTTTAATACTTAATATTTATTGGTATTTATAATTAATTAATTATTAAATTATTTGTAATTGGTAATTAATTTTTAATAAATTTTTATTGGTATAGATAATTAATTTATATATATTTAATTATTAAATCATTACTTTCCCTACTGTTGCACTCACTGGAGGGGGAATAGTAATTTTTACACCTACGCTATCCAACACTTTCTCTACTGTTGCACTCACTGGAGTGGGAATAGTAATTTCTACCCCTACGCTATCCAACACTTTCCCTACTGTTGCACTCACTGGCGTGGGAATAGTAATTTTTACACCCTACGCTATCCAACACTTTCCCTACTGTTGCACTCTCTGGAGTGGGAATAGTAATTTTTCCCCCTACGCTATCCAACACTTTCTCTACTGTTGCACTCACTGGAGTGTGAATAGTAATTTTTACCCCTACGCTATCCAACACTTTCCCTACTGTTGCACTCACTGGAGTGGGAATAGTAATTTTTACCCTCCCGCTATCCAACACTTTCTCTACTGTTACATTTGGTGGAGTGGGAATAGTAAATTATTCCTAGCCGCTATCCAACACTTTCCCTACTGTTGCACTCCCTGGAGTGGGAATAGTAATCTTTACCCCTACGCTATCCAACACTTTCCCTACTGTTGCACTCTCTGGAGTGGGAATAGTAATTTTTACCCCTACGCTATCCAACACTTTCCCTACTGTTGCACTCACTGGAGTGGGAATAGTAATTTTTACCTACCTGCTATCCAACAATTTCCCTACTGTTGCACTCACTGGAGTGGGAATAGTAATTTTTACCCTCCCGCTATCCAACGCTTTCCCTACTGTTGCACTCACTGGAGTGGGAATAGTAATTTTTACCCTCCCGCTATCCAACGCTTTCCCTACTGTTGCACTCACTGGAGTGGGAATAGTACATTTTACCCTCCCGCTATCCAACACTAAAAATATTGAATATTTTTTAATAATATTAAGTTAACATATATATGTATTAAAAAATAAAAATGCATGTTTTTTTTTTTATGTACATTAATTATTTATTAAATTTAAGGTATTTAAGTATTTTTAAGTATGTTTTACTTAATTATATTCATTATTTTATTATTTTACATTACTTTTAAGACATTTAAAAAATTTGATATTTTAACAAACTATGGGGCCCATTACGATGGCGGGCGGAAGCACAACCGCCCGTGCTGGCGGATGCAAAAACCACCAGTTACCGCCGGCACGCAGCAGTCCACACGCCCGCCCAATTACGATGCGAAAAGCAGGCCAAACACCGCCGGCAAGCCAGCAACACCGTCCGCCATCAAAGTGCGCCCGCACACGTAGCGGCGCAGCCCAACTGACACACACTGTCCGACGAAACACGTCCCGCCCGGCGCATAAATTACGATGCCGCAAACAAACGGCTCCCACGGCAAAGAGACACCGCACGTGAAAGAGAGGCGGAAACACGGACGCCGAGCACGGACAACGAAGAAGCGGCACCCCGGGCATGAATCCAGCACTGCAGGCCCTTCCCATGCTTCTGCTGATGCACCACCAAGGACGCAACGTACCGCGGAGACGCAGGTAGGCACACACACAACAAGTGCACGCAAACAGCGCACACAGTGCAAGGGCGGAAAAAGCGGACAACCCCCCACCAGCGCGTGCACACTACACATCCACCATTGCATCCACATATGACACACAGGCCAAATCCTAACATCGCGGAACACATGTGTACACACCACCTGGGACTAGGAACCAACCACCCCGTCACGGCCCCAAAGCGCCGATGACGCCGCCACACATGCGCACAACGCAGAGGCCAACCGCAGCGCCATGCATGCGTCGCACACAGACACAGGGACACAACCAAGCAGCACACACATCAGCCCCACCCCGAACGCACATGACACGTGACAGGCCGGCCACAGACATGTCCCCAACGCCCAATTCACGGACAACACCCAACGCCACACAACCGACGCACACATGTCAGTGAAGTCACGCAACAGCAGGACACACCCCAGTGTAACAAACATGGCGAAGCACACAGCGGCGGCAACACCAACTAGGAGAAGCAGGGCCCCTTCGGGAAGAGGAACACCAGTACCACACTGAAAAACCCATACCACCCTGCACATATGAACAAGACACATGAAACGGAACACCAAAGAGCCCGGGGACCGACAACAGGTGGCCCAAGAATTACATCCACACACAAGGCCCAACGCAGAGCGGAAAGGCAGCCTGCCGCCCACACAAGGGAGAGCAGACAGCACTGAATGACCTTCCATTCCAACACCGAAACCACAGCCCTACGACAGAAGCCGGTGAATACAGCCATTGTCCAAGAATAGTCCAACACAGGCATGCCGAGGAGACCGACCACAGGGCAGATAGCGCATATCACAGAAGCACACAACGGACGGGGAAGAAACAAGAAAACACTCCCCCATGTCGGCCACATGCAAGTTAATTGGAAGGAGTCACACAGCACCGACCTTGAACTGTCTGAGAAGCATGTGGGAAGAGGGCCCGTGTCCTCCAAACAAGCCAACAGAACACAAGTCCTGTCTCCCCACGACTACACAGAGCTCACAGCAACCCCGGAGCGTGCACATTGCAGACTGCACACACAGCCGGAGCACGCCACCTCTACGAACCGCTGCGAAATGGCAACCGCAACACACCTACCCAACTACGCCGAAGAGCTCAAGCTGTACCAAACCAACACGATACATACATTGGGATGCGATCTCCTGTCCCTGCTGAACGTAAGTTACCGACTGACTTACCGCATCACATTGTTCAGCTGCGTCATGCCCGTCTTCTACTGTCGGAGGTGTCCCTACCAGCATCCCGTCAAGATATGCCTCTCCAACCCGGCATGTCTGAAGGCGGACCTGCTACCACTACTCCTCCCTCTGGACGCACACGACAGGGCCTGCTCTGCCTATGGGGGCATGGCGTATGTGGCCAACATCGCACGCGCACTGAAATGGAACCACTGTGCCTCCACACGATGGATCATCGAGAACAGCTACATCGAATGTCACCCAGCATGCCCCATCATGGTCCTCCAAGGGACAACCTACGAACAACACCTTGACAGCCACCATCCGCTTCATTGGCTGGCAAACATGTACACCACCAATGACATGGAAGCCCTGCTGGACGGCATCGCATACCTGACAACCTGTAAATACGTCGGACCACAACGCAGGTTCCCCGAGTGACCTATGAAGTCCAACCCCGCACCCATGCTCAGCTTCCGCACGGACTGGCCAGTCACCACCACAACAGCCATACCAAACGACCGGCAACTGTAACCACACCATCAACGACATCGCCATGACATCGGATATGACCGGGACATGCACACTGTTCCCCATCACATCCAGGAACACCGCATGCATCGTGGGAGGCAGTGGCATGGGCTCTGTGCATCGCACCCACATGGACGGAACTGCACGAACAACCAGGACACGACATGGATCCAGCGCACATGGACACACACACCGCTCAGTGGACATGAATAGGTCGCCTGGAGTCTGTGGGTGCTGCACTCCTCCCACCCCCGCCCCGGGAATCCCATACCAGGACCTTTGCATGGACGACAAGTGCATACAACAACAACACGACCCCAGTGACTGTGACATGTCCAGTAACCACCACAGTGCAACAACAAGTGGCACGCCGCTGCATGCACGCAAGCACATGCCCTGATGTCATCTCACATGCACGCGTGCATGAGGAACAACCGCAGCAAACCTGTCACATGGAACTGAGATGGACTGTGCCCATGATGCCGAGCGGTCTGGTAGGCTACATGTATACCGTCTGTGTCAAAGTCCGCAGCTCCGCAGCTATACGTAAATGTACATTAGCACAGCCTTGGCCAAGCAGATGTAACCCCACACCCTATCCCATTTGTTATCATGCTCAGTATATCCTCAACATGTATTCCGCTGCCAGTAGTGTCCACTATACTGCATCACAGAGGACAGAAGACTCAATATAATGTTTGAAACCAAAACTGTCTCCGCTGACTCATTTCACAAGTACGAATGAGAGAGGATGAGAGTATGTGAAGTACACGGCAGTCGTGACATGACCATGTAGTCCACTGGTATTGGATGTCAACGCAAATGAGTAGCACTACTGTGGAAGACACACATGTGTTGTGTGAAGTCGTATGGACGCAGTGCTCAGGTGGGTGGGTGCGACGGGTAGATGCGCACATGCCAAGTTGGAGCACGCCGTGTTGGGAGGGGTCATGAACAGTACACCACCGCTTCCCTGGGCATTGTGAGAGGACACCTGTCGGGGGGAGTGAACACGTGTGTGCACAGCAGCCGGGCACACGTACAAAGCGGTACCAGGCGCACCTCAGCCCACCCTCTGTGGACAAGCTGGATCCTGTTGTGCGCCCGCCATGCCCCTTGACAAGGCACACACAGCCCCAGTCGACCAGGTGTAACCCCAACATAGTCAATCCGCACAGGCGATACAGGGCACGGGATGGCAGTGGAGCATGGTGTGTGAGAGGTCTCCTCGCGCTCCTCCTGGTCATATCACGCAGGCAGTAGAACCTCAACGTCTAGCATGGCACAAGTCAAATGGAAGTGTAGGGGGACGCACCACAGCACGAGCAGCACTGACGTCACGGGAGGTGGCTCGCACCATCCCATCCATTGCCCATCATACCAACCACGCCACATGCCATTGCGACTAAGTGCAAGCGCGTGCGCCACCACCCCCGAGCCCTCCCCAGAGAGGCCAAAGAGTGAATGTGTGGGCCATCAGCCACAGACGGACGCGGCCTGGCCGCAAGGGCAGCCACAGCCACTGGGTGTCGCAGGTGGCGGATCCGGAAGGCGAAGACTGTGATGCATAGTCCATGCAGGCCGGGTCTCCATTTGGGGCACCACGCAGGTGGACGGCGTCCCGCCACACATCATACCCTGGACCCACACATACACTCCTTGCCCTCTCTGGTGCGAGCTTGGGGCTGCCTGTGCAAGCGCTAGCCTCGCAGGTGAGCATGCATATTGGGGGGCGAGGGGAGGACATGAGGGCTGGGGCGAAGATGACTGTATCACTGTCAGTTAGTACAAGGGATGACCCAGATGTGGAAAGGAAGAGACGTGTCCCGTGTGTACTGCAACTAGTCGCCAATCCAACTACCCCCCATGTCCGGAATGTAAGCCCGCACCTAGGCCCGCCCATCCACCACATCGAACATACCACCAGCACGACAACCTTCCCATTCGAAACACTGACTGGGGGTGGCGACCAGTGAACAATCATGTGTAGCCTACCCACGCGTACATGTGGGCCCTCCATGATCCATGTCACCTGCGGCAAAGACATGACATGCGCAATGAGGGAAGTGAGGAGAGCTGTCCGCCCCACGCGCAGAAGGTGCATCAGCTCCACAGACCCAGCAGCGAGTCCAGCAGGGGTCACATGTGCAGGGGCAGCTGTGCCTGGTGTGAAGGCACATGCATATAGACAGCACATCGACCAATGTGTAGTCTGCCCACATCCACAGTCCATCATCATGCGGACATAGGAATCGAACACAGGGCAACACATCTTAGTTGGTGCACCCACCGTGACCAACAATGCGCAATCATCGACGTACCCGCCCTGTGCATGGCCCCCCACCCAACGGAGGCACATCCAGTGCCACCATCCCACACACACAAGCCTTCCACGGAACATGCTGTGTCCAATGGTCAGTACAGAGTCAGCGCCCATCTGGTGGATCCTGAACAGGAGACACATGCACACACATGCCAGCTCCCACTATGTACGTCTGCCACCTGGCACGTGCAATGTAACCTCTCACCTGTGACTGCAAGCACACAGCCGTCTTGGCATGGGGCTGTCAATGTGGACACCAGTCAATGTTTCGGGAGCTGTGATCCGTACAGTGCTGTACATAGGGTGCAGTGCTGACACCTACTACTGTCTCATATCCCCTCGTGCCACAGGTCCCACTTGTATTGGCCGCTCAGCCCGTGCCCACATCGTCGTCGTCGTGTGCCATACTCATCCAGCCTCGGAAGCAGTTCCATGCTCAGCAGACACTCATGTTGCCGTGGCGTTGCCGCTTGACGTATATGCAGTCAGTCCCCATCAGCACGCCCAGCAAGTCATTGGGGCCTAGATCACCATGTGCATGCACATGGCAGTGGTATGTCTCACTTGCCATTGCCATTGTTGGGAGACCTGTGTAAGTGTATTGTGGCTGTGCCGTCCCAGCTTGACAGCTGGGCTGTGGCTCATGTGCTTGCTCAGTCATGTCAGTGATGTGTATGCGAAATTGCTATGTGCCGTGTTGCTTTGACATGTGTCCTCTGCCATTTAACCCAGGCGGAGACCGAACATTGACCGCCCATACCAATTGCTGGCGGACATGGACGATACAGAGGTAATCAGGAAGTTTCGGCTGGACAGGCCAACTCTGCATCGACTGTGTTCCATGTTAGAGCCCCATCTCCGTCCCCGCAGGGTGTATCCGACTGCTGTCACCCCCACGGCTAAGGTGATGGCCGCCATGCATTTCTTCGCCACTGGGTCATTCCAGCACACAGTGGGCAGTGGAGGAGGGATGTCCCAGCCCATGTTCAGCAAGGTGCTGAGGGATGTACTGGCAGCCATGATGCTGTACCGGAACAGGTACATCCGCTTCCCCAGGGCTCGTGAATTGGCGGCAGTGAAGGGTGCATTCTATGCCCTTGGCAGAATCCCACACGTCGTGGGAGCCATTGACTGCACACATGTTGGCCTTGTTCCACCACAGGCCACTGAGCACCTGTACCGCAACAGGAAGCACACGCACTCCCTGAATGTGCAAGTGGTGTGCCTTGCGGACATGGTGATCACCCACGTGTGTGCCAAGTTTCCAGGCTCGGCCCATGACGCACACATAATGCGCAACAGCATCTTGCCACGACTGATGGCCAATCTGCAACAGGATCGTGCCTGTATTGTCGGTGAGTATGTGGAGTGGTGTAGCGTGCTGGTTGTGCGATGCTGTCCCCTGTCCAGTTGGAATAGCTACGGTTCTCTGTGTCCCTCACACCCAGGTGACTCTGCGTACCCGAATGGGGCATGGCTGCTCAGTCCATTGAGGAATCCTCGCACCCCAGCAGACGATCGATACAATGAGGCACATGGGAGGACCAGACGTGTGGTCGAGCGTACCTTTGGCCTCCTCAAGTCCAGGTTCAGGTGCCTGGACCGCACCGGGGTGCACTGGCGTACTCCCCACAGAAGGTGTGCCAGATAGTGGTGGCGTGCTGCATGCTGCACAATCTGGCCATTCGGAAGCAGATCCCCCTCATTGTGGATGACGGAGATCAACCAGGGCCCCAGCCCGCAGACCAGGACAGCTCGAGTGAGGTGGACAGCGGAGAGGAGGAAGCTGGGAATGTGCGCCAGCAGCTCATCGCCCGCTACTTCACTTGACGGTGAGTGTCCATGTACGACGGATGATGTGTCTGTATCTATGCAGGTGTGTGTGTGCTGTGTCAGGGTGGCCGTATGTTCACTGCGTGCAGTGTGTCAACGCTCCATGGCCAGGGTAGTATGCCACTGTTGGTGACTGTGGCATTGTGCCCTATTGCTCTGTGCGATGTGTGTACATTGCTTGTAGTTGTTGACATGTACTGTGTGATGGGTGTGTGACACACTCATTGAATGTGCTCCTGTTCTGTCTCCCACCCCTAGGTCCCTACAGGCCCTCCGGATTCCATTGCCATGCCACGCATCAGGTGCCCTTCCGCCCAAGGTGGCCGTTGTATTCCGTACAAATAAAACACAGGGCACAAACAGCAGTTAGTGAAAAAGGTGCATTTATTACAAACTGTGACATGTGATTGTGTGTAAGGTGATGACAAAAGTGGTGCGTGCAGTGACAATGAGCTGTCGGTCATGGCTGCGTGATGATCAGGGTGTACCCACTGGTTCTATGTCCATAGTCCAACACACACATGCCATCCAGATGGCTGTGTGGAGTGGGATCGTAGAGCAAGTCAATGCAGTGGCTGGTCAAGGAAGGCTGGCGGAAGGCTGGCTGGCTGCCTCACTTGCGACTGGAGCGTGCGAAGTCCTCCCGGGAGATCTGTTTCCTCTTCGGACGGCCCCTTCCACGTTTGGGAGGGGGTGTGTGGTGGCGACCTGCTGGTGGTGGGTGAGGTGTGCTCACTGGCTGTGGACGCAGGGGAAGTGGACACTGCTGGCCGACCCTGCGCCCTAGCAGGTGGTGGCGGAGGTGGTGTTGCTGGCCTTGCCTGTGACCCCACCGCCACCACCAGCTGGCCCATGAGGTCCACGAGTTGGTCCATACGGGACACGAATTGGCCCATATGGGCGTCCATGGACCTCAGCACCCCCAGCACCTCCCGCGTGTCAGTAGCAGACCTGGCCCATTGTCCTTGGGCCTCTTCATAGGCCCCAAGGACTCTGGCCATTTGAGGCAGGACATGGCTCCCAGGGGAGGCTGGCGTTTCCCTGACCCTGCTCCTCCTACCAGTCCTGCTGCCACCGGCCTGCCCACTAGCCACATTGCTCACCACGGTCCTCGCTGTGGCTCCCAGGGTGGATCCAGTCAGCCGGGCCACCACCTGCGCTGGGGCTGGTGCCAGCGAAGACGTGGTGGTGGTGGAGGCGGTGGTGGTCGGTGCGGCGATGGTGGCGGTTGCGGCAGTGGTAGTGGCCGCAATGACCGTGGGTGTGGCCGCAACGACAGTGGCAGCAGGGGACTGGGACTGTTCAGCATCCCTGGATGATGGGTTGGTGGGTAGGAGGGGTCCTGGGGAGCGGCTGGGCCCTGCCACACCAGATGGGCCAGCTTGGTGGTCCGTGTCCGAAGAGGTGGACAGATCCTCCAGATCCGTGTGTCCTCGTTGGGGGCTTGTAGGCTGGCTGTGCTGGCTGCTGTCTCCATCCCCAGCGTCCAGCAGTTCGTCACCTGTGGAGAGAATGAGATTTGTTATTGTGTTGCACCTGGCGAAGTATGTATTAGTCGTCTGACATTGGCAGTTCGTGCAATCTCGTACATGGGTTTCCCGGAGGCGAGTGTGTGGCTGTGGCATCTGTAGTTGTGTGTGCTAGGCAATGGGACTGTGTGCTGTGCACATGTGGCATGGGACGGATTGGCCATGCCGATGGGTGTGTTGCTTTGCCCCTACTCATTGTGACTCTGGTGTATGCGGGCTCCTGGCCCATCCTGGGTCTGGTTTGTACTTTGCTTTTGGAGTTCAAATGGAACGCTTAGGAACGCATATGGCAACATGGGGGCCATGCCCCAGATTCGCATTTGGGATGGAATATGCTTTTGGGGTTCAAATGGAACGCTTAGGAACGCATATGGCAACATGGGGGCCATGCCCCAGATTCGCATTTGGGATGGAATATGCTTTTGGGGTACATGCTGTGAGCCATGGGTGCCGAACGTGACATGTGTTGTGGCAGCATGACAGTGCATGGTCTGAGGTGTGTGCATGCCTGACATGCCCTGCATATTTGCTGTCTGTTGTGGTTACTGGACATGGCATTGGACGCATCGTTATGAGTGAGTGATAGTTGTGTGCCAGCCAACGTATTGCAGTTGTCCCATCTCCTTGGTGTGCGTGCTGCCCTGTGCCATGTGCATCACTGCAGTGCTCGGGGGGGTGTGGCCCATGTTGTGTGTTGTTGCTCACAGTGTGTCGTGCGCTTAATTGACTTCTGGCACATGGTTGGTCATGGGCATGTGTCTTAGCGTGACTGCTGTATGTGTGGCAGCTGTGCGGATGACATGCCTTTCATGTGACTGGGGCTGACGGATGGGATGGATGGTATGTTGTATGTGCATGGTGTGTCTGTGAGTTTGATGGGTTCAGTGGTGTTCGTGTGCATTTCTGTTGTTCCGCTCTGTTGCGTCTAGTGTTGTTTGTCTTACATAGGCGTAGTTGTGGGGTGTGGGGTTGACAGGCAGTGGGGGCTACATGGACAGGACTTCAATGGTGTTTCGGTTGTGTGTGATGAGTTGCACAGTGGCTGCCGTGTGGGACTATATTCAGTGTGGCTTGTGCATGCAGACGTGGCTCCTTGGGTGTTGCTATGTCTGTGATGGGTCATGTGGGGTGTGAGTCTGCTGTTCATGTCCGTGTGCACATTGTTCACTTGTTCGTGACGGTGGGCGGTGCTGCGTGTCCGTGTGCTACGTGACATGTCCCATGTGTTGGTGGTGTTATGGTCCTCATGCCTCCAGTAATCCAGCCCTGTCCAGTTTCCCACCTGCAAGTTGTTCGTGCGTGCACTGTACTGGATGCCACATGGCTCTGAGCGGGGGGTGCTCCATGTTGCAGGTCTGTGGGGGTGGGGGGTGTAGTGGGTCGTGGGGGTGGCTGTACACCCACTGACACCGATTGCTGTGGACCGTGATGTCTGCCTTTCGGCTGTCGTTGTGCACTGCGGTGGCTGACACGTGGCTGTGGGGTGTGGGGGATGCTCCTCCTTGCTGTGCTGTGGGACTGGGGCCTGGTGTGTGTTGTACTTGGGCTGTCCACCGTCCCACCCACTGCACTTTGTGTTCCTGCCACTTACCTGTTACTTGTCGGTTAGTGCAGCTGTGGCGGACACATGGGTGTGGTGGGTGCTCGTTGTGGCGCTTCTGGCATATTTGGGGACCTGTTGGTGGTTACGTGGCTGGCTTAGTGTACACATGTCCCCACGCATCTTACAGTTGTTCGGTTTGGGCTGTGTGTGGTAGTGTCTGTTGCATGTGCGTGTGATGTGTTGTGTATTGTGTGCTGGACATGGGGGTGTTTGTCCCTGGGAGCTGTGGCATGGTAGTTGCGCATGTGAGTACATAGCGGTGTGCTGGTATACATTAGTTTGTACTTACCAGCCTCCACTCCCCCTGCTAATCCGGCGAGGATCTCCGGATGGATTACGACTCGCACCTTCTCCTCCCACGCTTTGAAGGTCTTAAAGAGCGCGGGATTCCCTCCGCCAGTGACGGCAGCCAGCTCTCTGTTTTTGCCCTCCTTCTTCTTGACCAGGCTCTTTACGTCATTCCAACGTTTGTTAATCTCTACTCTGTTCCTGGGCAGGGTCCCGACTGCATTGACCTGGTCTACGATCCGGTTCCACATTCTGTTTCTGGTGGCTAGTGGTGTGTGCTGGACCATGTTCCCATAGATTTGTGGGTGCACCTTGATGATCTCGTCGACCATGACCGTCAGCTCCATGGGCGTGAACTTGGGCATTCTTTGTGGTGCCATGGTGTTTGTGGTGCTGGTGCGGTGTGTGTTGTGTAATGTGCAGGGGGTTTGTGGTGCCGGTGTTTGGTGGTGGTGGTGGTGGTTGTGATGTGTGCGTTTCTGTGGTGTGCTGCTGTCCTTGCTGTGTCACTGTGTCCTCTCCTCTCCTCTCTGGTTTGCAATGTAGCAAGGGGTTGTGGTCTGTGGGAGTGCTGCTTTTGTACTCACCTATGTGGGTGTGTCCTCATGGTCTGTTGTTTTCAGGTGTGTTGTGTCTGGGGTTCTGGCCTTTGTATTTTTTGTTTGTCCGGGGGGTGTTTTCGGGATGTGTACTGTGCTTGTGTATTTGTGTGTGCCTTGCTGTGTGAACTTGTTGGCCATGTTGTGTGCTATTGGTTTTGTGTGCGGATGGTTTCTGTGCAGGTACGTGGGCGCCATGGCTTCTGCCGTGTCGATTCTCATCGGCGTTGTTTGCGCTGGCGGGCGGTATATTTGTTGTTTTTCCGCGCTCATGGCGGTGCGATCGTAATTTCACGTGCGGTGTGTCGGCCGTGTGGGCGGGCGGTTTTGTGTTGTCGTGCGTGTTTCCGTCCGTGGCGGGCGGTTTGACTCCGACTCGGACGATGGCGGGCGGTATTTTGTGTGATTTTTCGCCGATGGCGGTTTTCGGTTTGTGTACTCATAATGGCGTGGTCGGTGTTCAGGCGGTGTGTGCGGGCGGATTTTTGCCGCTTCCATGCCTGGCGGATTTTTTTACGCCGGGTATCGTAATGAGCCCCTATATTATTTACAACGATATTTTGGATTCAATATTTTTGTACTTACCTGTTTGTAGATAGGAAGTCGATATTCTGTCATTCTATATTTTTTCATCGATATTTTGGCAGGTCGATATTTTGCTCCTCGATATTCTGTCAGTGATCCCACTTGTCAATGTCATCCCCCTCAGTGTACTTGGGTACTATACCCTTGGGAAGTTTGTGATCAAAACCACCACCCCTGGACATCTTAAAATCTTCATCATTTTCACTGCCACCATTTCTTTTGAACGCATCCTCCCTCTCCCAACTCTTCTCAGTCAATTCCAGTTTCCTCTGCTCCAAAGCTATCAAAGCAAATTGAGCCTCAAGCTGTCTCTCTGCAAGGGACAGTGGTGGTTCCTGAGTAAGGGACCCTTGCATTATATAGAACATAGAAACCTATAGTGCCTTATCAGGACATCTGGTTGCGATAGACCGGGTCAAAGTTTCAGGCCGACCGCAATGGAGCACCGCGCGACTACCCCTCGTGGTAGGTCTCGGTCAAAGTTTTTACCTTCTGACTTAGAAACTTTTCTATGTTGCTTTTCTTCCCTGGGTCTCTCAAAGCACTCCGCCAGTCCGGATTCAGTGAGGGTTCGCCGGATTGCCTTGCGATGAGCTCCCGGTCAAACTTATGGAAGTCCGACCTCAGGAGCGTTCCAGCGGTTCTAGGCCGGCTCGCTGTTGAAGGCAGGCGGCTTGGCTCTCGCAATTGCTCCGGGTCACCTTTTCTTTGTTCGGACTTAGAAACTTTTAAGGAACTTTTTCTTGCGTGGTCTCTCAATGCTCATCACCAGGCCGGATTCGGTGGGGGTTTACCGGCCTCAGATTTCACCTACTCCCAGTCAAACTCTGGAAGTCGAACCTACCGACCTTTCAGCGGGATGAACCTGGGTGGCAGGCTGACTCGCAGTTGAAGGTAGGCGGCTTGGATGACCAGGTTGAGTCAGTCCACTTATGGAGCTTTTTTCCAAAGTTGCTCCAAACTTCTCCAAACTTCTGGAACTTCTTCTTGAAGTTCCCCAAAGGGTCTCAAACTTACTCCAAGGGTATGGAAGGTCCAAGATGGTCCTTGAAAGTTGAGGAGTTCAGTTCCCACAATCCACTTGGACAAAACCCTTACAATTCCACTAGTAGTGCTCCAGGTTGAGGAGTCTTGGTGGTGATGTTCCAGGTGAGCTCTGTTAACCAGTAGCTTGCAGGGAGTCCACTCTTTAGTCCTTTTAAAACAAGGTAGTCCACAGGGCTGTAGTTCTAGATGGTGCAGAAGGCGCAATCTTCAGAGTGCAGGCCTTAGGGAATGCACATCAAACTTCTCTGCATGGCCCTTCTTGTTTTCTTAGGTTTCAAGCAGCAGATCTTAGAGGTTCTGCCCCTCTCAGATACGTATTCCAAGTTCTCTGGGTCAAGCAGGATGGCACTCCTGTCCAATGGGGGGCAGGGTAACACCCCAAGATATGACCATTTCCTTCAGAGTGTGGCACTGTTTTGTCCCAGAGTGCACCAATTCTTCCAAATTCATAATGGCAGATTTTCCAGCAGGGAGAGAAGAGCTGCTTAAACACACCCCTAGGATGGATAATCTCCATAGTCTCTCCCCCTTGCATCTGCTCATTCCTTCCTTAAGCCTAGCATCTGGCTGGGTTCAAAAGAGTAGAGTTGTAAATAACACTGGTGTTTTCCCCTTCCCTTGAAGTCCATTGTTTGCGACTCTTCCCCTGCTCCGGCATTCCTGTGTAACAGAACACTGCCCTCCTAGCAGAGCTGGTTAACCCCAGGGGCTCTTTATCACCTCTTCAAAGGAGCCTGGATAATCCACTTAATTCTGACCAATCAGGACAGACCACTGGAAGGCTGAATCTGGGCTTACAGACAAGAAAGTCTTATAACTTCTTGTCTGTACATTTTAGGAGACATTCAACAATATCATGTTGTTGGATTTATTAATACCATTCTGGGAAGTCTTTGAATGCTATTTTTATCTTTCTCCTAGCAGCATCTATTAGTTAATACCTTCTTGCCATGTTAACCTATGTGGCAGGGGATTTGCAATGGGAAAATGACTTGGCCATTTTTCCAGCACCAGGGCTTATAAAAACATATTTTATAAGTACTCTGCCTATATCTACAGGACCCCAACCCCTGGAACATCTAGGGGAGACTTTAGGGGTTCTGAATATGTAGAAATATTTCAGATCTTCCCTCCACAGAGCACCTAGCACCAAAGTCAAGTTTGTGCAGCACTTTATCACAATGTGGGGAGTGAAATGTGCAATTTCACTTACCCCAGGGCATATAAAACTCATTTTATAAGGGTCCTCCATATAACTACCTGACCCCGCACCCCTGGGACACCTAGGGGAGACCCTGGGGGTACTTAATTTGCCCAAACATTGTATGGTATCCATTTTTAAGTGCCCCAAACACCATAGTTGTGTTTGGGCACAATTTACTTTTTAAAAGCAGTCCTGCAACACAGAACTACTTTTAAACTGACCACAGGCTTCAGCAATGCACACATGCAAGTGCAGAAAGGGCTGCTGGCCTCTAAACTGCAATGCCCTATTATATACTAGGGACTTGGAGGTAGTTTCAATCCCCCTGCCCTATTATGTACTAGGGCCTTATAGGGCAGGTCATGCCAATCACACGGGTACCCCAACCCATAGCGTACCCTAGTGTATGTAGGTGTTTTCACTGTATTCTAAGTGTCTCTTTCAGCATAGCACTGGCCCTGGGCCTGGTTAGGCAGAGCCAAGGGTCAGTCAGAGTCAGTTGCCACCAGTACCTGACAGCAGAAAGGTGGGGGGGTGCCCAGGGCACAGAATGACTTTTATTTGTATAATATATATATATATATTATCTACTGGCGGTCGCCAGTAGATAGTTATAGTTACAACCTATTATCCATAGGAAATCTGCGACATTCTATTTGAAATAACTCTCTTGCCGGTTGACGAATCTTCGCGAAATTTTCAAACTTTGTGGCCCGCTCCGGTCCGCTCCTACCCTGAAAGTCTCGGGGGATACGTCAGCGGGGGCCGAGAAAAAGGGGGTCCCAAAACGCGTTTTCCCCATGCATTTTTCCATAGGAAACTTTAGACACGGCTACAGCCTGAACTGCTGAACGGAATTACACCAAATTTGGCAAAGAGGTAGTTCTTGGTTCAGAAAGAACCCTTTTGTTAAATGGTGTAAATCCGTTCAGTAGTTGCTGAGAAAATCAAAAGTAAAAAGATAGTGATATCTATGGCCGAGTAGGGTCCGCGTACCCTCAGCGCACCCTGCGCGCACCGTCCCGATCACGAGCTGCATGTTAATTGGCTGTCAGCTGGCTGTCAACATTCCGATTCAGGAAATGTTGGCAGCCATTTTGTCCCTCGGTAGAACCGAGGGACAGAAACAAGTGCGCAAAGCGCACAAAGGGGGCAGGGTAGAAACACCCTGACCCCTAGGTTTGCTCAGGGGGTCCCACAAGGACCCCCTGGGCAAAAAACAAAACATTTTTTAAAAAATCGGCAGGATGCGCTCAGGGTGCGCGAATCCTGCCGAAAATCGAAGCGCGGTCTCCCGCGCTTCGATTGTATTTTGCCCCTGGGTGGCCCAAGTCCCGGGGGCATGGTGGGGGTTTAATTTTATGTGTGGGGGCCTCAAGGGCCCCCAAGCCCCGGGGACCGCCACCCCCGGGGATTTTTTAAAAAATGGTGCGGGAGGGCTCTGAGCCCTCCGCAGCCCCGGGGACCACCACCTCCCGGGGCTTTTTTAATTAATTTAACAACCTGTGTGGGGGCTCCAGCCCCCACACGCCCCGGGACCGCCACCTCCCGGGGCACTAACAAATTAAAATGGGGTCCGTTTTGGACCCCGAAGCCCGGGGACCACCACCTCCCCGGGGCTGTGCTCATGTAGGGAGGGGGCCGCGCGGCCCCCTCCTGGAGCCCTTGATGGCCCTGGGGACCGCCACCCCCCAGGGCCGGCTCCTGCAGTGTCCCGGGTGCCTACCCCGGGACACTGTAGTTTGCTATGGCAGGACGGGAGCCTCGCGGCTCCCGTCCTGCCATAGCAAACTGCTTTGGATATTGGAAGAGAGAGCAGGGAAACCTGCTCTCTCTTCCAATATCCAAAGCACATTGCTTTTCCACATGGGGAGCAGCATGTCAGCTGCTCCCCATGTGGAACAGCAATGCCGGCTCCCAAGGGACGTGGGGAGCCGGCGGGACTGTGGGGGGATTGGGGACCCCCCACAGTCCCCAACGGAGAGGGCCAGCCCCGGGGGATGGGGTCCCCAGGGCAAGTAGTGCGGCCCCTCCCCAAAAAAGAAAAAGAAAAAAAAGAAAAAAAAATGGAAAGGCCGGCCCCGGGGGATGGGGTCCCCGGGGCCTTAAATGGCCAGAGGAGGGGGCCACGCAGCCCCTCCAAAGAATAAAAATAAAAGGCCATGCCCCAGGGGATGGGGTCCCCGGGGCCAATACAGGCCCAGGAAGGGGGCCACGCGGCCCCCTTCCCGTTTTTTTTTTTATTAAAAATTTTAAAAAGGGGTAAGGCCCTGGGGGATGGGGTCCCAGGGCATAAAAACAGGAAAAAGGAAGGGGGCCACACAGCCTCCCTTCAGGGGACAAATTTTTTTTTTTTTTTTAAAACGATCGGGCCCGCAGGCCCCGCCCCTTCCTTCACCACTCTGCAAACGCGCCAGTGCAAACGCGCCCTGGCGCGTTTGCAGAGGAGGAACGAATTCCCCTTGAATACTGGGGGTCCCTGGGGGCCAACTAGCCCACCAGGAACCTCCAATATGCGCCAGGGGCTGTGTTGCAGAGACGTGTAGAGAGGCCACACCCCTTTTACACCTCTCTGCAACGCAGCTCTGTGGCGCTTTTGGAGGTATATGGTGGGCTAGTTGGACTCCGGGACCCTCAGGATTCAAGGGACTTAATCCCAACTTAAAACGCGCCACGGGCGCGTTTGCACAGTGGTGAAGGGAGGGGCGGGGCTTCAGGTGACATGTGTGCAAACAGGCCCCGTGGCGCGTTTTAAGATGGGAATTAAATCCCCTTCAATCCTGAGGGTCCTGGGGCCAACTAGCCCAACAGGTACATCCAGAAAGCGCCACAGAGCTGCGTTGCAGAGAGGTGTAAAAAGGGGTGTGGCCTCTCTACACGTCTCTGCAACGCAGCCCCCTGGCGCATATTGGAGGTTCCTGGTGGGCTAGTTGGCCCCTAGGGACCCTCAGGATTCAAGGGGACTTAATCCCCCAACTTAAAACGCGCCACAGGGCGCGTTTGCACAGATGTCACCTCAGGCCCCGCCCCCTCCCTTCACCATTGTGCAAATATTCCTCTAAAATCAGCCGAAATACGAATTCCGATTTACTCACCTGTTATAAGGAGAGACCTCAGTGCTGTATCTTTCAGCCCAGTACTGGTCCTGAAAAGTAAATTTAACCGTACTTACCAGTAACTTGAATTTCCTTCCATAGGCTAACATTGACTGGTTTCACTTGGAAATTCTTCTAAGTGTGGAGTTTTGGAACTTTAAAATATTCCTCTAAAATCAGCCGAAATACGAATTCCGATTTACTCACCTGTTATCAGGAGAGACCTCAGTGCTGCATCTTTCAGCCCAGTACTGGTCCTGAAAAGTAATTTTAACCGTACTTACCGGTAACTTGAATTTCCTTCATAGGCTAACATTGACTGGTTTCACTTGGAAATTCTTCTAAGTGTGGAGTTTTGGAACTTTCAAATATTCCTCTAAAATCAGCCAAAATACGAATTCCGATTTACTCACCTGTTATCAGGAGAGACCTCAGTGCTGCATCTTTCAGCCCAGTACTGATCCTGAAAAGTAATTTTAACCGTACTTACCGGTAACTTGAATTTCCTTCATAGGCTAACATTGACTGGTTTCACTTGGAAATTCTTCTAAGTGTGGAGTTTTGGAACTTTAAAATATTCCTCTAAAATCAGCCGAAATACGAATTCTGATTTACTCACCTGTTATCAGGAGAGACCTCAGTGCTGCATCTTTCAGCCCAGTACTGATCCTCAAAAGTAATTTTAACCGTACTTACCAGTAACTTGAATTTCCTTCCATAGGATATCATTGCCTGCTTTTTGCTGAAAATAAAGGTCCACGTATAATTTTATTATATTTCATTTTCCTATTTTCCTATTTAGTCCATGTTAACAGGAGTATAAACAAATAAAAAAAAGTGAAAAAAAAGTGAGTCAAATACACATAGGATATAACTCATAATGTCGAAAAATACATGGCAGGAAAATGGATAAAAGAATGGATTGATTCCCATTGGAAAACTGATGTGATTGGACCGAGAAAAAAAATGAAATATAATAAAATTATACGTGGACCTTTATTTTGAAAAACATTGCGTGCAGGACAATTAACAATTAATATTGATGGACTTGTACATAGTGTGGCAGAATGTTTATATATGTATACATATATGTTTTTTAATTCACTATATTGGTTTTTTAATTCACTTTATTGGTTTATAAACACCTTTTAAATGTTTTTTCCACATAAATGGGATTTCATATTGCGCTATAGGCTAAAAAATAAGGGACTACATGTCCCACAATTCCAAGTGCTATGCCTGATCTCCCCACAGGAAATGATGTAATACTGTATCCTATTGGGATTTTCAAAAGGAAGGGGGACGGAGCTAGCAATTAACCGTGATCAAGGTATCTGCGATACTGAAACGCGTTGGTTTGGTCTGTGCTTGCTTAAGGAATAAACCACACTGGAGTAAGACTGCTGGAGTGCGATCCTTTTATTCTCTTAGAGAGGATTCTGTTGGATATATTACAAGCGGTTTGGTTCAACCGCATGGATTACGCACCTTCACGAGCGCCTGCAACCCAGCAAAAGTGAACCATTGGTGAGAGGATTTATAAGCCTGGGTTGGTGCTTGCCGTTCTAAAAAGAAAGTGGAGAACAAACACGGAGGTAACCGACACACACCATCCGGGGAGGAATCCTGAGGTAGGAGTGTGTTTGGGAAACCGTGTATTTTAAAATGCTGTAAGTTTAAATAAAATCGAAGTATCATCGAGATAAAGTTCGGTTACGAAGTGGGTTCTGGTTCACATGGAACAGTTTTAATTTCTGCACTGAGTTTTCAATGAAATGAGCAGAGGAGTGTTACTAATCCCGTAAGAACCAGTCCCAACAGCAGCCCCAGTTTGAAAATATAAGCAATAAGACACAGATTTAAGATGGAAAAAAGGGAGGCCCAAAGGAAAGAACAGTTAGCAACAATGTTTGAAAAAGGAGATATGCAAAAGGAATCGGATAAACAATATTCAACACCAAAATTGGATATGAAAAGTAAATTGCGACTATGGGAGAAATTAAGCAAAAAAGAGATAAATAAATCTTGGGAGCTGATAACCTTGAAAAATATTTGGATGTACAACGGGTCCCGAGAGGCCTAAGAATCATGCTGATGCCCAACCACCAGGATGCCACAAATGATTTATTGCAAGAGTGGGGCGAGTACACTTTAAATTCATCGTTGGGTCTAATAAAAATACTCGTAAAACACATTGAGATCTCTTTGGAAAAAATTAAATCACAATTACAGGAAACGGGGAAAGAGCTGGAAGCACTCAAATTAAATACAGAAATGTTGAAATTCAAAACAGATTTAGAAAGTCAAATTGACAAGCATGAGGAGGTGGTCCGACAGAGGAAACATAACAAATTTGTACGGGACACTATCGATTATGCTGAGGGACGCATCTTCACTTTCGCCCGAAAATTTGACCCTTTCAAACAACAAGGAATGGAAAGCAATTTTGCGGGTGCATCAAGTAGTCTGTCTTCCCTAACCTCTACCGATTTAAGTAGTGGGGAACCTGAAACATCAATGAACAGCACAAGATTGGCTTTTTTAGGGGACATGCGCCTTGTCCTGCAGCAACGCCAATGGGAACAACAGCAAATGGCGCCAAGACAATCACGAGGAAGAGGAAGAGGGAAATTATGGCATCAGCGAAACCGCAACGAAGGGGACGAAGACGCAAACAGCTCATCCGAAAGGATAGGAACAAAACAAGGAGCATGAGACAGAGGAAGGATCAATAAGGGATGAACTTCAAGTAGTGAACCTTTCAAATCGTGAACTATCCCAAGCAGAAGTATCATTACTCAAACGAGGAATACATTTTTGCCCAGTTCAAAGAATGGATCTAGCTCAGATCAGAATAGATCTTTACTTATATATCCGGAAGATAAAATTGGCCAAACATTTCATGGAAAATCAAAAAAGACCGAAAATAATAAGAAAAGTGGAAAAACCAACATTGACACTTACGGCAAAAGAATCGGATGACTTTCTGACCCTATTAAATTTGAATGCAGAGGAGGGGGAAGAGATACCCCTGGAAATAGCATGTCCCCAGCTGGGAGCTGGTTTGAGTGAAATGCGACCAAAATCTAAATTTTATCCCCAGCTCGCACCCGGAAATAGAATTGACATTTTTCAGGAAGCGATTATTCATGACCTATACAAAATGAAAAAAACATGCTATAAAGACAACTTATCCAAAAGGGAGAGGAAATCCCTGATTACCCTAAGTGATGACCATCAAATGGTAATAAAAATGGCAGACAAAGGTGGAAACGTGGTAGTGTGGGATCGAAAAGCATATATTGAAGAAGCATCTCATCAATTGAATAACGAAGTTTATTATGAAAAATTATCAACAAACCCTATGACAACAATAAAAAGAGAAATTGATAAAAAACTCAGGATATGGACTTCCAAAAAATTGATTGATGAAGAAGTATGCAAATATTTAACAGTTGATTTCCCGACATTGGCAACAATATATTTTCTCCCAAAACTGCATAAAGACCCCAAAAAACCACCGGGTAGACCCATATTGTCAGCAAAAGGTTCCCTTTTGGAACCTATAGCAAATTATATCGATTACTTTCTTATTCCATATGTGGCAAACTTGAGTTCGTATATAAAGGACACAACAGATCTTCTTAAAAATCTTGGTGGAATAACCTGGCAAAGTACCTATTATTTGGTTACAATGGACGTGATCGCTCTATATACAAACATTGACAATGCCTTAGGCTTAAAAGCATGTAATCATTTCTTGCAAGAAAGGAACATCCATTACAAAGAACATAATGAAATGCTTATGGATATGATTTTGGTATGTCTGACAAACAATGTTTTCTCATTTGGGGATGAGTTATATCGACAGCGCAACGGAGCAGCGATGGGTTTTGCTTTCAGCCCAAGTTACGCTTGTTTAGTAATGGGATATTGGGAGAAGGAGATTGTGCAAAACATCAAGTATGAAAGACACACAAAAAGATCATTAAGTGGATGCGATTCATAGATGATCTCCTTATCGTCTGGAATGGAACAAAGGAAGACTTCCGAATTTTCTTTGAATTTCTAAACACCAGTGTACCCAATCTCCAGTTTACCCATGAAATCAGTAAAGAACGAGTAAATTTTCTCGATGTGGAAATTTATGTAAAAAACAACACATTAGAAACAACACTACATCGAAAAAGTACAGCAACAAATTCGATATTGGAAGCAACAAGCTTTCATCAACCATCATTGATATCCAGCATACCTTTTGGGGAATTTCTCCGCCTGCGAAGAATTTGCAGTGAAGACGATGAATGGAAGAAACACAGCAATAAAAGTAAGGAAAGATTCAAAGCAAGAAAATATAACAAAGGTACTGTTAATAAATGTTGGAACAGAGCGAATGAGCGGTCCAGAGATGAATGCCTGAAGCCATCAATTTGTGAGAAGCCTGATGAGGAACCCATAAGATTAATCATGAATTTTTCGCAAGAATCTAAACAGATTGTAGAGATAGTAAAAAAGAATTGGAAAATCCTACAGCTGGACACTACAATAGGAAAGAAAATGGGACCTCATCCAATAATAACTTATCGGAGAGCGAAGAACATAAAAGATCGATTGGTACATAGCCACTTTATGGGAAAACAACCAAAACAAACATGGTTAAAAACAAAAGGCTTAGTAAAGTGTCAAGGATGTAAAGTATGCCAAATAGCAAAATCAACAACAGAAGTTATGACAACAAACAAAAAAATTTGGAAAATAAGGGAACTCATAACCTGCAAGAGTCAATATGTTGTGTATGTGATAGAGTGTCCGTGCGGATTGAAATATGTGGGTAGCACCATCTGTGAATTGAAGAAACGAATACTAGAGCACGTACGTGCAACAAAAAATAAAGACAGGAACAACGCAGTAGCCAAACATATGGAGCAACATCACGATGGAAGTTGGAAGAAACTATGTTTTTATGGGATTGAAACTGTATCAGCCAACCCACGAGGTGGCAATCGTGAGAAGATACTGCGCCAAAAGGAGTCGCGTCATATCTTAAATTTCCGCAGCATGACACCTTACGGTTTAAATCAGTCAGAGGAACTGTATATACACCTATAAAATGATGGTCTGCCCTCAAACAAGAAACAAGTAAAAGGAAGAAAGAAAGAAACCTCAGGTACAAGTCATCAAAATCAGAAAGAAATGGCGACAAGGCACGAATGATTAAATGTTTAAATAAACCCATTGGAGGGTATTAGTCCATGTTAACAGGAGTATAAACAAATAAAAAAAAGGGAAAAAAGTGAGTCAAATACACATAGGATATAACTCATAATGTCGAAAAATACATGGCAGGAAAATGGATAAAAGAATGGATTGATTCCCATTGGAAAACTGATGTGATTGGACCGAGAAAAAATAGGAAAATGAAATATAATAAAATTATACGTGGACCTTTATTTTGAAAAACATTGCGTGCAGGACAATTAACAATTAATATTGATGGACTTGTACATAGTGTGGCAGAATGTTTATATATGTATACATATATGTTTTTTAATTCACTATATTGGTTTTTTAATTCACTTTATTGGTTTATAAACACCTTTTAAATGTTTTTTCCACATAAATGGGATTTCATATTGCGCTATAGGCTAAAAAATAAGGGACTACATGTCCCACAATTCCAAGTGCTATGCCTGATCTCCCCACAGGAAATGATGTAATACTGTATCCTATTGGGATTTTCAAAAGGAAGGGGGACGGAGCTAGCAATTAACCGTGATCAAGGTATCTGCGATACTGAAACGCGTTGGTTTGGTCTGTGCTTGCTTAAGGAATAAACCGCACTGGAGTAAGACTGCTGGAGTGCGATCCTTTTATTCTCTTAGGGAGGATTCTGTTGGATATATATATATATATATTCACTGAAAAAACCATAGGTTTCAGGGACGTTATAGTTACAAATTAGCATTTAAAAAACCTTTGAAATTCACTGAAAAAACCATAGGTTTTAGGGACAGTTATAGTTAGTTGGACATTGCACTCGTACAAAACACGTGAAATTCCCCCGTTATAGTTAGTCCAGCTAACTATAACTCGCGCCCCGCAATGCACTGCTGATGACGTCACATATTACATCACTCATGACATGGTCAGTGACATCACTGATGACATCACTGATGACATCTCAAATGACATCACTGATGACATCACTGATGACATCATCCAGTGACTGTGTGTTTCTGTAAAGTTTAAATATTTTTAATATATATAGGAAAAGACGTATTGAAGAATGAGTGGGTGTGTAAGTGTCTGTATGGATGATTTAGTAGGTGCGTGACTGACTCTATAAGTGAGTGATTTAACGTATCTTACTGAATGCATGGGTTAGTGACTAAACTGGGTGAATGTCTGTATCCGTCTGTCTGTTGCTGTGTAAGTGGCTGCATGTGTTTGTGAATAGCTACATGAGTGTCTATATGAGTTATTGAATGCTTGTCTGAGTATCTGTATGGGTGCCTGAGTGTTTGTGTGGGAGGGGTGTGTGCAACTCTGTGCATAGATGTGTGAGTGGGTGATTCACTGGGTGGATGGTTTCAAGAGTGCAACTGTGATAGACTGTATGGGTGGGTAAGTGTGTGTAAGAGTGTGTTAGTGAGTGAATGTATGTCCCAGTGGTACATGTGTGAGTAACTACATATGTGAAAGGCAGTATATATGTGTGTTGGAGTATATAAATAGCTATAAGCGAGAGTGAGTGATTGTGATAGTGGCTGTATGGATGAGTGTGTGCTTGTATCAGTGATTGTATAAGAGCGTAAGAATGTGCTACTATTTGTATGAGTAAGTGAGCTGGTGTGTGTATAACTGTATAGGTGAGTAAATGGTAGTGTGTTTAATTATTTGCATGACTGACTAGGTGTGTGAGTACCTCTATGGATGAGTGGCGGTGTTTGAGTGTCTATATAGGAGTATGAGTGCATATGATAGTCCTGTACTGAGTGACCGTAAGTATGAGTGACTGTACGGGTGAGTGAGTGGATGTGTGCGTAGACCTAAGAATCAGTGAGTGGGTATGTAGTTATTGGTGTTGGAGTGTCTATGGTTTTGCGAATGGCAGTCTGTAATTTAGAGTGGGTGTATCAAAGGTTATATTAGGGTGTGAGGAGGTGCATCAGATTATCACGTGGATGATGTCATCAGTGATGTCATTTGAGATGTCATCAGTGATGTCATCAGTGATGTCACTGACCATGTCATGAGTGATGTAATATGTGACGTCATCAGCAGTGCATTGCGGGGCGCGAGTTATAGTTAGCTGGACTAACTATAACGGGGGAATTTCACGTGTTTTGTACGAGTGCAATGTCCAACTAACTATAACTGTCCCTAAAACCTATGGTTTTTTCAGTGAATTTCAAAGGTTTTTTAAATGCTAATTTGTAACTATAACGTCCCTGAAACCTATGGTTTTTTCAGTGAATTTCAAAGGTTTTTTAAATGCTAATTTGTAACTATAACATGTCTGAAACCTACAGTTTTTTCAGTGAATTTCAAAGGTTTTGTAAATGACAATTTTTAAATGTATTAATTGTTATATAATTTTTTTTTCATACTGATTTCCACATTTTTTAGAAACAATTTGTTTTTACATATTTTATTTTTTAAATTACATTGTAATTACATTATACATTACATTACAAAAAATACTTTCTCAGAATGAATTACTTTAGTTTAATTACTTTGCACATAGGCAATAGACTTTTAAGTACAGTAGTTACAGTTGTTGCAATGGGCAACACATTTTCAAACACAATGCAACATTCAGCTCAATGTGAATTTCTAGTTAAATGCAATTAGTTACTTTATGGATTACTTTTCTAACCACATTACTGGATCCTAGATTCAGTCCTGGGACATCTCCTGTAAACAGTTGAGTAAAAGCGTTTTGGTTACAGTCGTGATTTTTAAGGAATATTATTGTACTTTAAAAGTTCACACTTAGAAACTTTTTCTCATAGAATCACCAATGTTATCCTATGGAAGGAAATTCACTTAGAAGTTAAAAACTGTTATCGTTACTTTTTCTTACTCAGTGTTGGATCCTGGATCCAGCACTGGTGCATCTCCTGTAAACAGTTGAAAGAATGCGTTTAAGTCATACAGGCGATTTTTAGGAATATTTGTAGTTTGTGAAAATCGACACTTTGAAACTTTTCTGCTGAAAACCAGACAATGGATTCCTATGGAAGGAAATTCAAGTTACCGGTAAGTACGGTTAAAATTACTTTTGAGGATCAGTACTGGGCTGAAAGATGCAGCACTGAGGTCTCTCCTGATAACAGGTGAGTAAATCGGAATTCATATTTCGGCTGATTTTAGAGGAATATTTTAAAGTTCCAAAACTCCACACTTAGAAGAATTTCCAAGTGAAACCAGTCAATGTTAGCCTATGAAGGAAATTCAAGTTACCGGTAAGTACGGTTAAAATTACTTTTCAGGATCAGTACTGGGCTGAAAGATGCAGCACTGAGGTCTCTCCTGATAACAGGTGAGTAAATCGGAATTCGTATTTCGGCTGATTTTAGAGGAATATTTTAAAGTTCCAAAACTCCACACTTAGAAGAATTTCCAAGTGAAACCAGTCAATGTTAGCCTATGAAGGAAATTCAAGTTACCGGAAGTACGGTTAAAATTACTTTTGAGGACCAGTACTGGGCTGAAAGATGCAGCACTGAGGTCTCTCCTGATAACAGGTGAGTAAATCGGAATTCGTATTTCGTCTGATTTTAGAGGAATATTTTAAAGTTCCAAAACTCCACACTTAGAAGAATTTCCAAGTGAAACCAGTCAATGTTAGCCTATGAAGGAAATTCAAGTTACCGGTAAGTACGGTTAAAATTACTTTTCAGGACCAGTACTGGGCTGAAAGATGCAGCACTGAGGTCTCTCCTGATAACAGGTGAGTAAATCGGAATTCGTATTTCGGCTGATTTTAGAGGAATATTTTAAAGTTCCAAAACTCCACACTTAGAAGAATTTCCAAGTGAAACCAGTCAATGTTAGCCTATGAAGGAAATTCAAGTTACCGGTAAGTACGGTTAAAATTACTTTTGAGGATCAGTACTGGGCTGAAAGATGCAGCACTGAGGTCTCTCCTGATAACAGGTGAGTAAATCGGAATTCGGATTTCGGCTGATTTTAGAGGAATATTTGTATGTTTCAAAAATCAACACTTTGAAACTTTTCCAGCAAAAAGCAGGCAATGATATCCTATGGAAGGAAATTCAAGTTACTGGTAAGTACGGTTAAAATTACTTTTGAGGATCAGTACTGGGCTGAAAGATGCAGCACTGAGGTCTCTCCTGATAACAGGTGAGTAAATCCGAATTCGTATTTCGGCTGATTTTAGAGGAATATTTTAAAGTTCCAAAACTCCACACTTAGAAGAATTTCCAAGTGAAACCAGTCAATGTTAGCCTATGAAGGAAATTCAAGTTACCGGTAAGTACGGTTAAAATTACTTTTGAGGATCAGTACTGGGCTGAAAGATGCAGCACTGAGGTCTCTCCTGATAACAGGTGAGTAAATCGGAATTCGTATTTCGGCTGATTTTAGAGGAATATTTGCACAATGGTGAAGGGAGGGGGCGGGGCCTGAGGTGGCATCTGTGCAAACGCGCCCCGTGGCGCGTTTTAAGTTGGGGGATTAAGTCCCCTTGAATCATGAGGGTCCCTACGGGCCAACTAGCCCACCAGGAACCTCCAGTATGCGCCAGGGGCTGCGTTGCAGAGACATGTACAGAGGCCACACCCCTTTTACACCTCTCTGCAACGCAGCTCTGTGGCGCTTTCTGGACGTACCTGTTGGGCTAGTTGGCCCCCAGGGACCCTCAGGATTGAAGAGGATTTAATTCCCCACCTTAAAACGCGCCACGGGGCCTGTTTGCACACATGTCACCTGAAGCCCCGCCCCCTCCCTTCACCACTGTGCAAACGCGTCCCGTGGCGCGTTTTAAGTCGGGGGATTAACTCCCTTGAATCCTGAGGGTCCCTGGAGTCCAACTAGCCCACCATGTTCCTCCAAAAGCGCCACAGAGCTGCGTTGCAGAGAGGTGTAAAAGGGGCGTGGCCTCTGTACACCTCTCTGCAAGGCAGCACCCTGGCGCATACTGGAGGTTCCTGGTGGGCTAGTTGGCCCTCAGGGACCCCCAGTATTCAAGGGGAATCGTTTCCCTCTGCAAACGCGCCAGGGGCGCGTTTGCAGAGTGGTGAAGGAAGGGGCGGGGCCTGCGGGCCCGATAGTTTTTTTTTTCCCTGAAGGGGGGCCGTGTGGCCCCCTTCCTTTTTCCTATTTTTAGGCCCCGGGGACCCCATCCCCCGGGGCCTGGCCTCTCGTTGGGGACTGTGGGGGTCCCCAAACCCCCACAGTCCCGCCGGCTCCCCGTGTCCTACGGGAGCCGGCATTGCTTTACACATGGGGAGCAGCTAACATGCTGCTCCCCATGTGGAAAGCAATCGGCTTTGGATATTGGAAGAGAGAGCAGGTTTCCTGCTCTCTCTTCCAATATCCAAAGCAGTTTGCTATGGCAGGACGGGAGCCGCGAGGCTCCCGTCCTGTCATTGCAAACAGCAGTGTCCCGGGGGTAGGCACCCCGGGACACTGCAGGAGCCGGCCCTGGGGGTGGCGGTCCCCAGGGCCATCAAGGGCTCCAGGAGGGGGCCGCGCGGCCCCCTCCCTACATCGAGAAAGCCCCGGGGAGGTGGTGGTCCCCGGGGCTTGGGGGTCCAAAACGGACCCCCATTTTCATTTTTCTTAGTGCCCCGGGAGGTGGTGGTCCCCGGGCGTGTGGGGGCTGGAGCCCCCACACAGGTTTTTAAATATAAAAAGAAGCCCCGGGGAGGTGGTGGTCCTCGGGGCTGCGGGAGGGCTCAGAGCCCTCCCGCACCATTATCCATAAAGCCCCGGGGGTGGTGGTCCCCGGGCTTGTGGGGCCCTTAGAGGCCCCCACACATAAAATTAACCCCCCAGCACGCCCCCGGGACTTGGTCCACCCGGGGGCCAATTAACATCGAGCGCGGAGACCGCGCTTCGATTTTTTTTCGGCAGGGTTCGCGCTCCCTGAGCGCATCCTGCCGATTTAAAAAAAAATATATATATTTTTTTTTGCCCAGGGGGTCCTTGTGGGACCCCCTGAGCAGACCTAGGGGGTCAGGGTGTTTCTACCCTGCCCCCTTTGTGCGCTTTGCGCACTTGTTTCTGTCCCTCGGTTCTACCGAGGACAAAATGGCTGCCAACACTTCCTGATTTGGAGTGTTGACAGCCAATTAACATAAAGCTCGTGCTCGGGAGGATCCGCGGCCCTAGATATACCTATCTTTTTTTCTTTTGATTTTCTCAGCAACTACTGAACGGATTTACACCATTTAACAAAAGGGTTCTTTCTGAACCAAGAACTACCTCTTTGCCAAATTTGGTGTAATTCCGTTCAGCAGTTCGGGCTGTAGCCGTGTCTAAAGTTTCCTATGGAAAATTGCATGGGGAAAACGCGTTTTGGGACCCCCTTTTTCTCGGCCCCCGCTTGACGAATCCCCCGCGACTTTCAGGGTAGGAGCGGACCGGAGCGGGCCACAAAGTTTGAAAATTTTGCGAAGATACGTCAACCGGCAAGAGAGTTATTTCAAATAGAATGTCGCGGATTTCCTATGGATAATAGGTTGTAACTATAACTATCTACTGGCGACCGCCAGTAGATAATATATATATATATATATATATATATATATATATATATATATATATATAGTGTATATGTGTATATATATAGTGATGACCATGACCTAATAGTGGCTCAAGGAGAATGTAAGTCGAGATTTTTAGCTAGAGGATATAACAGCAGAATAATAGATAAGGCTATCTCGCGTACAAGAGCTATGGTCAGAGAGGATTTGTTGTTTAATCCATCCAACAGCAAGACTAAACAGATAACAAAAAGAGGACAAGACACAGGAAATCCAAGGCTCATATTGACATACAAGAAGATAGCCTGGTGAGAATTATTAAAAAGAACTGGCAGCTTGTCTGTAACGATCCTGTCTTAGGTGATACACTATCTAAATCTCCGGTGATCACCTATAGAAAAGCCCCGAGCACCAGCGATTTCCTAGTGAGTAGCAGCCCCGAAATCAAATCCGGCACCAGTTGGCTAACTGGTAGCAAGGGTTTTGTAAGATGCACAACATGCAAAGCTTGCAGGTTTGGCATCAGTAAAATATCATTTACAACACCCTTCAATGATAGACCGGTAATGATTGATAAATACCTCACGTGCAAAACCGAGTTTGCAATCTATGTGCTGGAGTGCTCTTGTGGGCTACGGTATGTAAGTAGCACAAAACTGCCGGCCCACAAGAGAATTCTACAGCACTTACGAGCAATCACGAATGCAGACACAACCTATCCCGTGGCTCGACATTTTGGTGAGGTCCATGATAAGAACTCGGACCACCTAAAATATTATGTGATAGACTGCATTCCCCCACAAAGAAGAGGTGGTAACAGGGAGGCAAGCTTAAGAAGATTAGAAACCAAGTACATACTAGAAATTGATAGCAAAAGTCCCCAAGGATTAAACATGACGGAGGACTTACATACTTGGTTATGAGGATACTATAACAATCATTACCCATCAACCACTTTCTGAAACCATTAAGGGTCCATAGAATATAGACCGCTAAAACTGTAAAACCGCAAAACAGAGATTCTTTTTAAATAAAACCCTTTCCACCACCCCTTTTGCCCTTGGTTTTTATTTTTCCCTTGTGTTTTCCAGACAGGGATCAATAAAGAACCATTGTTTAATAATTGTTTTAAAGTACACACTTTTTAGGCACAGGGGGAATAAATATATTAGCACATAAGAGCACATAGCACTTTATTCCGACACAGTACATAGTATAAAACCATTGCCCACAGGGGCAGTATCACTCAATAGAATTACAACAGAGATACATGAAGTTCTCTTCTTCTAAGTGGTTCCAATATTTTTCAGAAAAAATCAGTTTTAGCAATTAAAAGACATAGGCTTACCTGAATAGGTGAGGGTGGTGTATTTTTAAAAATTGTATTTTTAAAACCATTTTTTCATGCCTGGATTATGAGGTCTTGAAGGGTAAAAAGAAAAAGGTACCCCATTGCTAGGCATTATGCACATATATGCTGCTATTCAAATATATTTAAAACGGGTAGAATTGCGTAATTTGCACATTGTATTATTGTTGGAACCCAAAGATAAAACAAAAGACGTTTCTAAAATTGGGTTGATATATGTACTGTAAAGTTTGAAAGAAATTAGACGGGCAGTCTGTTTTCACTATTTATTAAGCACTTGGCACTTTAAATTTGGTGTGGAAATGACGTAAGAATCATGTGATCAAGGCCCTGCGAGGCCGAAACGCGTCATGATGGCAGCACAGCACGGAAAATAAATTAAGTGCAGAGAAAAAGTGGAGTCCGTTTCGTTTTTGGGTTCAGCGTTGCAGGAACCAGTGACAAAAAGGAAAATTCACAATATATATATATATATATACACATACAGTCGCCAGTAGGTAGTTATAGTTAGGACTTTGTTTCTATTCAAAAAGCGTTTTTTCTTTTGACGAATCTTTGTGAAATTTTCAAAACTAATGGGGTGCTCAGATCAGCTGCTGTCTTGAAGGTTTCGGGGTCATTCGTCAAGCAAGGGATGAGAAAAAAGTGGGGTCACAAAACACGTTTTCTCCATGTTATTTTCCATAGGAAATTGTTGACGCAGCTACAGCCCGAACTGCTGAACAGAATTACTCCAAATTTGTCAGAAAGGTAGCTCTTGGTTCAGAGTGCATTCTTTTCATTAACCTAAGAAGTGCCACGGTGTTAAAAGTGAAAGTGCTCAGGCTGATCTGATCGGCCCATGAGCTGACATTCATTCGGGAGGGGTTTATTTCCTGCTATGCCTGTTGAAAATAGACACTAACCTCTCATTCCACTCAGGAACACCCCCCTCTTTCTTCACTGAGCATTAGTTCTGCATATTCTGGCCGAGTTGCAGACATTTTACCTTATAAAAGTTGCGGAGAAATCTTGTTTACAGAATGGAAACCAGGCTGCTCAAAGCTGCAGAGGACCTTCTGCACCACTAGAGGGCGCAGATAGAGACATTGCTCCAATCTGCTGTGAGCCCCAGAGACAGTGCAGCAAGTGTGGGCACGTGACTTGACTGGATTGTGACTGTGAGTTTTGGGGTTGAACTGCAGACATACAGAAACTAGCGCAGGTACGGCTCATTTTATTTTACACAAACAATATCTTGGATGACACTGAGGGGCTGATTCTGATTCGGGCCGGAAAACGTACCGACCGACTCGGTGCGGGATTTTAGTCCGACCGACTCGGACCGGCGCAGTACGACCCGGGTAGTATGATGAAATGCATGTGAAACCCGACCGACTCGGACGGAATACAAAACGAACGACCGAGCCGGACGGAAACAAGCCATCCGGCCGTAAAATCTCTCGAAACGTACCGACCGACACGCTCCCGGATTGAACCCGAACGAAACGTACCCGCGAACTCCGACCCGCGTAGTACGATGCTGTGCGTGCAAAACACAACCGACTCGCACGGAGCTCAAGCCGTACGACCGACACGCATACAAAACCCAGCCGAAGCAACCCAATACTCCGCGACCGACTCGTACGCCGCATATGAAATATAGCTGACACACAGCGGGAATGAGTCGGACAACATAGCACCAGACAACAGCAGCGTCCGACTCAGACACAAGAACGACTCCTACATGCACCAAAAGCACCAAGGAAAAAAAGTCAAAAAAAAGGGCCAAACAAGCAACCACTAAGCCAATAAATACTGGGGGGGGGAATGGAACAAGGACACACCTCCAACTCCACCTACATAAAGGCCCCAAATCCCTACCATGATCCTTTGCAAATTACACTGACCTGCCAGCAAACAACACCATCACACAGCAACCACAGACACACTCACAGCTCATACATCACACAAGCCACACACCATTACCACACCTACAAATAGCACCCTCACACACACCCAGCCAAATCAACACTCACACCCCCCCACTTGCACACACACACACATCAATCACCACCACCACCATGCCCCTAAAGAAGAATCCAAAGTTCCTAGATAGTGAATTGGAAGTCATGGTAGATGAGATCCTCAGGGTAGAGCCACAGTTGTTTGGTACATTGGTACAACAGACCCCCATGTCGCAGAAAACCAAGATGTGGGCGAGGATTGTCAACAGTGTGAACGCACAATCACCATGTTTGCGCACAAAGGAAGACATCCAGAACAGGTGGTATGAAGTACGCAGGAGGGTCAGGGACCTACTTAAAAAGGATTACCTCCTCAGCCAGCACACCGGCAGTGGCCCTCCTGCAAAACCAGTATACCTCAGGCCCTGGGAGGAGAAGGTGCGGGCCATCCTACCACCAGTGAGCGTATACGGACTAACAGACATCCCAGAGCCTGGTGAGTACACAACTAATATACACAATATGGTGTGACAACACACACACAGCACTCTCAAAGGGATAGGCAAACCATGCATCCTTAGCAAATACACAGCAACCAAAACATATTCATCCCAAGATGTGACTGCTAGTCACACAAACACAATACCTGCCATCTCATAGTGATATCTAACTATGTCATGACATGTACAAACCTAACAACAAATACAGCAAGGCAGTGGCACAAATAGAACCAACAAACACTCTCATATATTTTGACACCACTAGAACACCACCTCACAGGGAAGATCACTGAAAGGAAGGAATTCTGTGTATGCTGGTCAAGTCAGTGTAGCCAATAGCATGATGGGAGTTGGAGTCATAGATATTGCTCAGCCTCACAATTGGCCCATCAACACCACCCTGAAACATGCTCACATCCCAGGGAGTGGAAAAGGACTCACAAGATGGCTGACACTGGGTACTGCTGGGGGAAGCACAAGGCCCTGCTGGGAACTGTGCAACAACCAACAGCAGGACACCACTGACTGACATCCTGAAAGACAACTTGCACTCCCTGCAATGGAAGCACGGTCCATGGTGGGATATCTGGCTGGGTGGGAAGGAGGACTCACAGCTCTGACCATAGTTACAAGCACTTCTCCTCACACCCCCCCTCAACACTAACTCCACATAACCCACCTGGGAGAATGCAATGCCTCACATTCTAACTGAAGATCCCACAAAGAACCACCACCCTGGGTCATGCTGTGTGAAGCACAGGGACACTCTTGGGACTTGTATCCAAACAACCGCAAGGAGAACACTCACAGCCATCCTGTCAGCACAGGCACCCCACCCCACAGGGAAACAGAGTCAAAAGGAAGGAAGGATGGGCATGCTGGGAAGGGGGGTGGAGGCAATAGCATGATGGGAGTGGTAGTCACAGCTCAACATCCCTCACCCACATGGCCCAGCAAGCTACCACTGAAACATGCACACCTCACAGGGAGTCAAAAGCCACTTCAAAGATGTCTGACACTGGCCTCAGCTGTGGGGAGCACAAGGCCCTGCTGGGAACTGGGCACCAACAAACAACATGACCACATTGTCAGCCATCTTGCCATTGCTGTCACACTCACACACACTGAAGTCCACTCAAAAGGAAGGAAGGATGGGCATGCTGGGAAGGGGGGTGGAGGCAATAGCATGATGGGAGTGGTAGTCACAGCTCAACATCCCCCACCCACATGGCCCAGCAAGCTACCACTGAAGCATGCACACCTCACAGCCAGTGAAAAGCCACTTCAAAATGTCTGACACTGGCCTCAGCTGTGGGGAGCACAAGGCCCTGCTGGGAACCGGGCACCAACAAACAACACGACCACATTGTCAGCCATCTTGCCATTGCTGTCACACTCACACACACTGAAGTCCACTCAAAAGGAAGGAAGGATGGGCATGCTGGGAAGGGGGTGGAGGCAATAGCATGATGGGAGTGGTAGTCACAGCTCAACATCCCCCACCCACATGGCCCAGCAAGCTACCACTGAAGCATGCACACCTC
The DNA here is from genome assembly GCA_963921515.1 of Calotriton arnoldi. Lineage (NCBI taxonomy): Eukaryota > Metazoa > Chordata > Amphibia > Caudata > Salamandridae > Calotriton > Calotriton arnoldi. The sequence continues at coordinate 1,667,233 of CAWUFW010003709.1, forward strand.
ACAGCCAGTGAAAAGCCACTTCAAAGATGTCTGACACTGGCCTCAGCTGTGGGGAGCACAAGGCCTTGCTGGGAACTGGGCACCAACAAACAACACAACCACATTATCAGCCATCTTGCCATTGCTGTCACACTCACACACACTGAAGTCCACTCAAAAGGAAGGAAGGATGGGCATGCTGGGAAGGGGGGTGGAGGCAATAGCATGATGGGAGTGGTAGTCACAGATATTGCTCACCCTCACAATTGGCCCATCAACACCACCCTGAAACATGCACACATCACAGGGAGTGGAAAAGGACTCACAAGATGGCTGACACTGGGTACTGCTGGGGGAAGCACAAGGCCCTGCTGGGAACTGTGCAACAACCAACAGCAGGACACCACTGACTGACATCCTGAAAGACAACTTGCACTCCCTGCAATGGAAGCACGGTCCATGGTGGGATATCTGGCTGTGTGGGAAGGAGGACTCACAGCTCTGAACATAGTTACAAGCACTTCTCCTCACACACCCCCTCAACACTAACTCCACATAACCCACCTGGGAGAATGCAATGCCTCACATTCTAACTGAAGATCCCACAAAGAACCACCACCCTGGGTCATGCTGTGTGAAGCACAGGGACACTCTTGGGACTTGTAGCCAAACAACTGCAAGGAGAACACTCACAGCCATCCTGTCAGCACAGGCACCCCACCCCACAGGGAAGCAGAGTCAAAAGGAAGGAAGGATGGACATGCTAGGAAGGGTGGTGGAGGCAATAGCATGATGGGAGTGGTAGTCACAGATATTGCTCACCCTCACAATTGGCCCATCAACACCACCCTGAACCATGCACACATCACAGGGAGTGGAAAAGGACTCACAAGATGGCTGACACTGGGTACTGCTGGGGGAAGCACATGGCCCTGTTGGGAACTGTGCAACAACCAACAGCAGGACACCACTGACTGACATCCTGAAAGACAACTTGCACTCCCTGCAATGGAAGCACGGTCCATGGTGGGACATCTGGGCTGGGGGAGAAGGAGGCCCGGATGGCAACCAAATAGCACCAATGCTGGTCAGGCACACACCTCAACATTCACATTGACATGCCACAGGTTGGCAGGACAATGTGCTACACCAATATCACTCTCTGACTGTCACAATTTAGGAGAATGCTATGTCCAGGCCCGCATCCAGAGGTACAGTCACAACTGTCAGGTGTTTGAACAATTGATGCCTGTAGAAACATACCATACAATCTGTGTCTCTCCCCAAAACAGGTGATGATGGGGACTCTGCAGCAGACCAGGAGGAGTCCCTGTCCCAGGCTCCGGGAGACACTGAGCTCACTGGTGTGGATCAGCCTCTGCACTCCTCGGATGGCGAAGAACAAGCTGGACCCTCCGGTGTCAGTCATCATGCAGCACCAGCAGAACCAACATCTGCACCCCCTGCACCCACCCCTCCAACAACTGGCAACACACAGGCCACCCCTGCCAACACGGACACACCAAGGACCACAGGTGACAACAGCGCAGGGACCCAGGCCCAAACTGGAGCTGCTGACAACGAGCCCACGAACAACACCCAAGTGGGCACACAGTCGCCTGTGCGTGCCACCGCAGGTCCCGCACGTGTCGCCAGCGGTGGTGGGAGGGGTGGTAGACACAGGTCGCTCTTTGCAGAGGGGTCGGGACTGCATGATGACCCACAACTGGCACGCATCGCGGATGCGTACCAGACTAGCACTGGAGAGGTCAGCCAGGTAGTGGGGATCCTCAAGGACATACAACAGTAGCAGGCTGCCCATCATGCCCGCTCGGACTCCCACATGTCCCGTGTCGAGACACACATGTCACGAGTCGAGACACACATGTCACATGTCGATACACACATGTCTGGCATAGAGTCCAAGTGGGACACATTGGAACAACTAACAGCGGTGCATAGGGACATACTGACATGCCTCCGCCAGATTAGCACCAACATGGCCTCACCTCCCTGTGTGCCCACAACATCTGCTGCTGAAACAACTGCAAATGCCACAGGGAGGGCGGAGGACTCTGGCGGAGAGTCCCCTGCACCGCGGCAGCCTGCACCTGAGGGTCCCCCCCCCAAGAAGAGGGGCCGTCCGAGGAGGCCAAACTGAGAGGCCGATGGCCAGCTACATCCCCCAGGAAGCCAACACCTGTTCTGGATCATTTCCTCTGTGTGCAAACTGCACGCCCTGTCGAAGGCAACCCAACTCGCCCACATGACATGGGGAGCTCTAGTTGTCCAAATTCATCAGATGACTGTGGACTTTACTCTGGACATTTCAGCTACCAAGACTTCCAAATCACATGGGAACTTTGGATTCCAATTTCTATGTACAGCACCCACCATCCTGTGCACCATCCCCACACCTTTTGTAAATAAACTCACCAATACACCATATCTGCCTCTGTTGTGATTCCAATGTGGTGTCTGTCATGGAGATGGTGATCAGAAAAATTACACTGTGCATGCTGACTGCTACAGCAACTCCAACACCGTCAAGTCAGTCATGGCGACGTGACACATATGAGGGAGACACACCACTAGGGCCACACAACACATACACACCAGGGCCATCAGACTCGTCCCCTACACTGATGTTGCCAGGAAATACAGTGCAATGCCCAGACACCACACCTATTCACAGTCTGTGTCAACTAGACTACAGGTGCAGTAAGCAAATGTCACTCAGTTGTGTGACTACAGACAACGGACATCCCAAAGTGAAGCACCGGTTTATTACACATTTGCAACATGTTGTTTCCACTACAAATGCAAGCCAATCCCACCTGGCTGTGGCCACAAAGTTAAACAATGCAGAAGATAGAAAGTCCAGGGTGTGTGGCACATCACCTGTAGGTAAACAACTGCTGCCACCTTGGAAGTTGAATCATGGATTCGGGGGATCCAAGTTGATCAAACAACTCTGGCAGCACCCTGTGAAGGACAGACATGACACACAGTCAGAACCACTGAAGAACAGCACAGAACGGCAATACTCATGTCTAATACCTGTCACAAGATAACTACACAAAAGCAAGTTACCAGGTCAACACTGTTGGGCAGTACAGACCACCTGCAAGGACACAGTCCTGCATGCATCCAGTCAAGTTGCACATGGCCACACTCAAACAGCACCAGAGCACCACACACACATATCATGCAAATCTAAATCATTGACATCACAACCCTCTGGATACTCACATTCAGCTGAAGAAGTTGGTGATGAGCTGTGTGCGGACATCACCATCATCATCATCATCATCATCATCATCATCACTGGCATCGTGGCCCAGGCCAGGATCCTCCACAGGTGGCGGATTTTGGTCATCGTCATCCAGGATGAGAGGCAACTCCTTCCGCACTGCCAGGTTGTGTAGCATGCAGCAGACAATGACAATCTTGCACACCTTTGCTGGGGCATATGGGAGGGACCCTCCTGTCTTGTCCAGGCAGCGGAAGCGGCTCTTCAGGAGACCAAAGGTCCGCTCAATCACCCTCCTCGTCCGACCATGTGCCTCATTGTAGCGCATCTGGGCTGGTGTCACAGGGTTCCTGAGTGGTGTCAGCAACCACGGCATGTTGGGGTATCCCAGTCACCTACAGACAGACAATTGCACATTAGCCGATTTGGAAAAATGTGCGGAAAGCAACATAGCAGAACACACACAATGGTACAAAGTCAGTACACACCGACAAGCCAGGCATGCTGGTTCTGCATCTGTGACATAATCCTCGGGATGCGACTACTCCTCATCACGTAGGCATCGTGTGCCGAACCGGGGAAACGGGCACACACATGTGTGATGGTCATATCTGCAAGACATACCACCAGAGCATTTATAGAATGGTAATGTTTACGGTTCCTGTATGCCTGCTCATGTGCCTGTGGTGGTACCAAAGCCACATGTGTCCCATCAACGGAGCCAATGACATGTGGCATCCTCCCCAGGGCATAGAAGTCACTCTTGACGTCAGTGAGTCGTTGACGTGGTGGGAAATAGATGTACTTGTTAAGGCATCTCAACATTGCCACCAAAACATTGCGTAGCACACGGCTGAACATAGTCTGTGACATACCACCAGTAGATACCACAGTGTGTTGAAAGGTACCGGTGGCAAAGAAGTGTAGGGCTGCCATCACCTTCACTTTGGGGGTCAGCGCTGTAGGATACGGCCGGCCAGGCTGCAAATGTGGGTCCAACCGCACTGCCAAATCCTCAATCAGCTGCCTGGTGAAGCGGTACCGTCGGATGCTGTCACGTTCCACCATCGTTGCCAGGTCTGGGAATGGTCTATGGACAGCAGGAGCCCTGCAGTGCAGAGGTGAAGAAAGCAAGATTGCCAGTCACCCCACATATGTTCCGTTCACCATACTCAATTTCACATGATACATCATTACCAAACACAAGTACTTGATGTGTGTCTCGTTCTGTTTGGACATATATGGCACCTACATGGACATCATCTAACATCTCTGTTCAACAAGTGTGGACAACAGGTCCCAGGGTGTGCAATGTGAAACCATTTGGATGTGTCACAGTACCCATTTACTGCTCTCACATTCCACACACATACCACAGTGACATGTCTGGACAGATGCACCACAGGCATCACAACTCATTGACAGGTAGATTCCCAGGGACCCTGTCTTGCCACATGGACACTGGCATGACATGGCGTATCATGTACACGTCAGAAAAACAAACATGACACCCACAGGTGGTGGCCCCTGTAGCCTCTGCAGGACAGACATGGACGTCTGTGCACACACACACACAACATCTAAGTCCATGCACAAACAACGTGGATGTGGATACTGTCTCCCATTGTGCACATGGAATCAGACATGTGAAACACAACATGCACACAGACTGTGGGGGGACATGACTATTGTGGCAATGGGCCACCCTGTGACTTACATGCCTTACCACGTGAGCCTGGGGGTATGTGACATGTCATACACATACACAACCTGGAAATGTGACCATGCCACATGCTCCAAAATGAACATTTGCACATCACAGTGGTCATGTGCACAACACACAAAGGACCCTGTCCCCATGAACACGTGCACAGCCTGGGTGTGTCTGCCCCCAAGTGCCACCCCAAAAACAACATGTACACCCCCATACACAGATAAGGTTAGGCTGCCACACATGCCTTAGATACAGTGTGGACTGGGTGTGGTGGAGTAGGTGTGTCCCTGAGTCCCTGGAAAGTATATGTGGCTGGCATAGGTTCACCAGTGACCAGCATGGTGACATATGCGTGTGGCCTGTCCAGGGACGCGTTGTACAGCAATGGTCCGATCGGTGTGCCCGCACGGACCATTGCATTGAATGAAAGCGGGTACGCGTTGTATCGCGGGTACGCGTTGTACGGCAATGGTCCGATCGGTGTGCCCGCATGGACCATTGCATTGAATGTGAGCGGGTACGCGTTGTACAGCAATGGTCCGATCGGTGTGCCCGCACGGACCATTGCATTGAATGTGAGCGGGTACGCGTTGTACAGCAATGGTCCGATCGGTCTGCCCACACGGACCATTGCATTGAATGAAAGCGGGTACGCGTTGTATCGCGGGTACGCGTTGTACGGCAATGGTCCGATCAGTGTGCCGCACGGACCATTGCATTGAATGTGAGCGGGTACGCGTTGTACAGCAATGGTCCGATCGGTGTGCCCGCACGGACCATTGCATTAAATGTGAGCGGGTACGCGTTGTACAGCAATGGTCCGATCGGTGTGCCCGCACGGACCATTGCATTGAATGTAAGCGGGTACGCGTTGTATCGCGGGTACGCGTTGTACAGCAATGGTCCGATCGGTGTGCCCGCACGGACCATTGCATTGAATGTGAGCGGGTACGCGTTGTACAGCAATGGTCCGATCGGTGTGCCCGCACGGACCATTGCATTGAATGTGAGCGGGTACGCGTTGTACAGCAATGGTCAGATCGGTGTGCCCGCACGGACCATTGCATTGAATGTAAGCGGGTACGCATTGTATCGCGGGTACGCGTTGTACAGCAATGGTCCGATCGGTGTGCCCGCACGGACCATTGCATTGAATGTGAGCGGGTACGCGTTGTACAGCAATGGTCCGATCGGTGTGCCCGCACGGACCATTGCATTGAATGTGAGCGGGTACGCGTTGTACAGCAATGGTCCGATCGGTGCGCACGCATTGGCTGGGGCCTGGCATGGCAACGGACGCGTTTTTGAAGCTTCAACGAGTCTGATGCAGTGAATTCAGTTGGCCAGCCACAACAATGTTGCAAATTCATGGGTGTCATGAAGTTGAATTTTTGAAGGATGCTGTGGGCGTGTATTGGTGCTGCAATTCCATGGATTGGTCAGATTCAGAAGATGCAAACGACTTGGACCTATCACTTTGGAGACATGGCACAGTATCTGCCTCTGCAGCACACATATAATGCTGGCTGTTCCCCTGAGGGCTCACTTGCCTGCACTACATGCTCCAGGACGACATCTGCCACTACACTGCTGCTGTCTCTGCATCCTCTGGCTCCTGCAATGGCACGTACTGTGGAGAGAGCCCAGCCTTCACCCATGAGGAGAACCAGGCCCTGCTGTACAACCTCCTTCCACAGTACAGCAAGCTGTATGGGACACCAGGGGAGCAGGTGAGTGTGCTGTCCACTGCCTTACTAATTGTGCATGTTGTCTGACTAGCAGGATTTACAGTGTGCACACCACTGGCTAGCATGCTCACTGAGTAGTTCGCACCCCCAAAGTGTGAAGTCACATGCACTGAACAGGTACAGTGGAGTAACAGTGCATTCAAACAAGGTTCACTTCCCATGCAATGATACCATGTAGTAACTGCTGGCAAACTGTCCATAGCCCTCATTGCACTGCCTGTGTACATCATATGCCCCTGTGATTGAGACATGTATTTCCAACTGTGTGATGCACAGATATGTTGCATGTGTAGTAATGGCCTTTTCACTTTGTCATCCTCACAGGTTGATGCCCATCAGAAGCAGGATATCTGGCTGGCCATCGTCCGGGCAGTCAGATCCGTGGGGGTCTACAAGCGCCGGATCCGCAACTGCCAGAAGAGGTGGCAGGACCTTCGGGGCTGGACCCGGAGGATCGCAAGGGTCCAGCTGAAGCTGTCGCCTCCTCGCAGGAGGGGCGGACACCGGACCCTGACCCCCCACATGCTCCAGATCCTGCCGGTGGTCTTCCCGGAGCTGGATGGGCAGCTGAAGGCCAGACAGCAGCAAGGAGGGGGTGAGTGAAAGACTGCACTGTGAACTCTGTCTAACATGCTATGTGCACTCCTCTGGCGTGGTTAAACTTCCCCAGTACATCAGTCTTGTTGTCCAGTACCCATGTCCCTCTATTGTGACATGGCCACTACCCATCTGATAGGCCGGTGTGCTCCTTACGCTCAGGATAATTGTGTCACTTGGGTACAGGGTCCTTGCATTTTGCTTTGCTCAAGGTGGGTGACAGCTTTTGTTCCAGTGATATTGTGTTTGCCTTCATGGGTGGGTCAATTGCTCACACAATGCCTGAGTCGTGCAATGTAGTCTGGGTGTAACTTTGATATGTGATGCACTTGCAGATCAGACTCACCACATGTCCCTGGGGTATTTGCCACACCCCCATGCTGCGGGTGGGTACAATGTTTGGGCCTCAGGAGTATGTATGTCAAGTGTGTCACACATGATTAGCCACCTGCCTACTGACCAGGGCTCATCCATCTTGCAGGTGGAGCCGGACAGTCATGCCTACTCCAGGGCATACAATACACTCTGTACTCCCACTCCCGTGTATCAGCTGACATGCTGTGCTCAGTGAAATGTTCCCTCAGGTGTCTGCCTCTGTGTCGTTGTGCTGTGACTACGTTGTCGGGACTCCTGTGATGTTTATCGGTTAGGGGTCAGCATGCCATCTGCTATTGGACCATGTGAGACAAGACTTCTGTGACTTATAGGTGTTTGATCACATGACTGTGCAGACAGGTGTATGCGACTGTGACTTTCAGGCAGCTGTTTTTCATTCACAGCACACTGTGAGGTGCTCATGTTCAGAGAGTTGTGTTTCATGTCCCCCATATGTACAATTGGTATGACATGGTCAAATAGTAGTTCAGATGATGTGGTTTATGGGGGATGGACATGTGCACTTGTCAGTTACATAACTTGCATTCCCCATGTCCTAGGATTGTGACACAGTGCAGACTGTTGTTGGCTGGCTGCCATGGCCATGTGACTGGAGACAGTGATGCATGACTTTGCACGCATGCCTGTGTCATGGCATTAAACTTCCTAAGACTGATCCTGCAGGGGAGTGACATGTGCAACATGCACCCCATTGTGGCATTGACTATCCGATACCAAAGGGGATGATGGACGGAGCGTTAGAGCAAATCAAACACTCAACCCCAGTCAACAGATCTGGGTTTAATCCATCATCATTCTTTAGCTCACTCCACCACCCCAGTTCAGACATGGCCATATGCAAATCAGTCTGACCCTGTGCCTCATGGGAACAATCCAGCCCGAACTGCCAAGCCATGTCTTCCCTGGACCGGAAACAAGCATCCTGGGACCGGTTTTGGGTTCAAAACCCTCATCAGCAGGCTATCTTGAATCCAGTGGCAAAGTGAGCAAGGGACCCACGTCTGGGCATACCCTGCCAACTTAGGGCGAACAAAGCGATACCAAAGGGGATGATGGACGGAGCGTTAGAGCAAATCAAACACTCACCCCCAGTCAACAGATCTGGGTTTAATCCATCATCATTCTTTAGCTCACTCCACCACCCCAGTTCAGACATGGCCATATGCAAATCAGTCTGACCCTGTGCCTCATGGGAACAATCCAGCCCGAACTGCCAAGCCATGTCTTCCCTGGACCGGAAACAAGCATCCTGGGACCGGTTTCGGGTTCAAAACCCTCATTAGCCAGGCTATCTTGAATCCAGTGGCAAAGTGAGCAAGGGACCCACGTCTGGGCATACCCTGCCAACTTAGGGCGAACAAAGCGATACCAAAGGGGATGATGGACGGAGCGTTAGAGCAAATTAAACACTCACCCCCAGTCAACAGATCTGGGTTTAATCCATCATCATTCTTTAGCTCACTCCACCACCCCAGTTCAGACATGGCCATATGCAAATCAGTCTGACCCTGTGCCTCATGGGAACAATCCAGCCCGAACTGCCAAGCCATGTCTTCCCTGGACCGGAAACAAGCATCCTGGGACGGCTTTTGGGTTCAAAACCCTCATCAGCCAGGCTATCTTGAATCCAGTGGCAAAGTGAGCAAGGGACCCACGTCTGGGCATACCCTGCCAACTTAGAGCGAACAAAGCGATACCAAAGGGGATGATGGACGGAGCGTTAGAGCAAATCAAACACTCACCCCCAGTCAACAGATCTGGGTTTAATCCATCATCATTCTTTAGCTCACTCCACCACCCCAGTTCAGACATGGCCATATGCAAATCAGTCTGACCCTGTGCCTCATGGGAACAATCCAGCCCGAACTGCCAAGCCATGTCTTCCCTGGACCGGAAACAAGCATCCTGGGACCGGTTTCGGGTTCAAAACCCTCATCAGCCAGGCTATCTTGAATCCAGTGGCAAAGTGAGCAAGGGACCCACGTCTGGGCATACCCTGCCAACTTAGGGCGAACAAAGCGATACCAAAGGGGATGATGGACGGAGCGTTAGAGCAAATCAAACACTCACCCCCAGTCAACAGATCTGGGTTTAATCATCATTCTTTAGCTCACTCCACCACCCCAGTTCAGACATGGCCATATGCAAATCAGTCTGACCCTGTGCCTCATGGGAACAATCCAGCCCGAACTGCCAAGCCATGTCTTCCCTGGACCGGAAACAAGCATCCTGGGACCGGTTTCGGGTTCAAAACCCTCATCAGCCAGGCTATCTTGAATCCAGTGGCAAAGTGAGCAAGGGACCCACGTCTGGGCATACCCTGCCAACTTAGGGCGAACAAAGCGATACCAAAGGGGATGATGGACGGAGTGTTAGAGCAAATCAAACACTCACCCCCAGTCAACAGATCTGGGTTTAATCCATCATCATTCTTTAGCTCACTCCACCACCCCAGTTCAGCCATGGCCATATGCAAATCAGTCTGACCCTGTGCCTCATGGGAACAATCCAGCCCGAACTGCCAAGCCATGTCTTCCCTGGACCAGAAACAAGCATCCTGGGACCGGTTTTGGGTTCAAAACCCTCATCAGCCAGGCTATCTTGAATCCAGTGGCAAAGTGAGCAAAGGACCCACGTCTGGGCAGACCCTGCCAACTTAGGGCGAACAAAGCGATACCAAAGGGGATGATGGACGGAGCGTTAGAGCAAATCAAACACTCACCCCCAGTCAACAGATCTGGACATGGGTGCATCATGGTGTCTGGTGCTGGTATGCATCACATGCATTTCAATTAAGACTCTGGCCATCCCTTTATCCGGACACCTGCACTGACTCAGTGGCAAGAGATGTGTTGTGTGCATGTTCACATACTGCACTGTGTTCCCTGCAATGTCCAACAACTGTGTAGGTGGTGCATGTGTCCACACTGGGGTCTTACCATCAGACAGGCACCAGACAGATGTGTGCAAGTGTAGGAGGGGTGTGAGTCCCATGGTTGACCATCAGACTGACAATTGGCTTCCCCGAATCTGTGTGAGGACTTTAGGCAATGTTCAACTAAAGATGCCAGGGCTTGCTCTGTGATGTGCTGTATTTACTGTGGTGTGTGCGGTCAGTGCAGGTGACTGATGTTTGTCTGTTTCCCTAATTGTTTGCAGATACATCCACGGCCACAGGAGGGGACAGCTCCACGGACCAGGAGGAGCAGCGGAGCCAGACTGGGTCAGCGTCCGACGAGTGGTCAGAGGGACCCAGTGGCACGGAGGGCGAGGGGAGCCACACCGAGGAGTCCTCAGCACCATCCACCGCAGCTGAGGACCACAGCAGCTCGGAGGATGACTCCCTTGTGGAGGCGGGTGTCAGCAGCCACCACACCCCAGCTACTCTATCTGGCCCCGCCACCACCACCACCACCACCGCCCTCCCATTGGCTCCCATTCCTGAGGTCTGTGGAGGCTCCCGTGCTCGGGAGCGTGTCTCCTTCATGCCAGGCACCGCACCCCCTGCCCCTGTGTCCCCTGCTGCCCTGAGTGAGGAGTCTATGTACCTCCTTCGGCAGCTCCATGTAGGGCAGACAGCAATGCTGACTGTCCTCCATGCACACACCACTCTGTTGACACAGCTGGTGTCGTTCATGGAGGGCATCTCAACGGGTATGTCTGCCCTACAGAGGAGCAATAGGTCCATGGACTCCTCCCTGACGGCAGCAGTGTCCCTCCTCCAACAGTCCCTCACCCCTCCCACCTCTGCCCCCATCCACACTTCCTACCACCCTACCTGTCCAAAGCACATGCACACCTGTACATTCACCCAAGCACACAGACACGAGCAGCAAGAGAAAGGCAAGACGTGCACACAAGCATCCTCAGGGGACTGATACCACAGACACAGTGATGGGGAAGACACACACACACAGGCATCCACATTCACTCCGCAGTCCTCCAAATCCTCTCCCTCCAAGACCCCTTCCCTTGCCTCGCCTGCTACCACACCTACACAGAAGATCTTCCTGTGTGACCTCGGCCTCTTCCCCTCTGATCCTGCTGATCCAGCATACCGGGGGAAGAGGAAGTCCACACACACAGAGGGGAGTGCCCCTCGCCCCCGGACACCCTCCCCCAGGCGCAGGCACAGTGAGCCCCCACCCGCAAGTCCCCCCGGTCCCGGAAGAGCAAGACCCCACCACCGCCCAGCAAGTCAACCACCCAGTCTCTCACCTCCATCCCCCAGGCCACCACTCCACAGGTTCCCCTGCCACACCCTGCCCCAGGTTCCCCCACACACCGATTCCACATCCCCAGACTGCTTAGGCCCTCCCGCCCTGCCACTTGCTCTTCCACCCCCAACCCAGACGCTCTGCCTGTTAGTGCCACTGGTGTGGGGACCGGGTCCCCCCCCTCTGTCCTGCCCACCTCATCTGCCCTCCCTTCCACTCCCTTGGAGTTATGCACTGCAGTGGAGTCCACAACCACCCCGTCTGACTCGGGCACTGCAGTGGGGACCCAGTCCACTTCATCAGACCAGCCCACTGCAGTGGTTGCACCACCCACACCAACTGACTTGTGTAGCACGGTGGTGCTGGCCCCCGCTGAGTCAGACAGCTCCACTGCAGTTGCCGGTGACACTCCTGCACCCACCACCCCTTCACTGCCTCACTCTGCCATCCCCTGATACTGTCCCTGCGGTGCCTGGCCTGCCCCTTGTATGCCCCTCCAAGGGGGATGTCCCCTGTCCCTACCAGTGCAGGCAAGCAATGGATGACCATTTGAGACTTATCACCCTGTTGGGACTGTGTTTTTGGACTGGCCATTGGCCTTAGTTTCGTTTGGAATTCGGACTTTTCTACTCCATTTGCTGAATAAAGCCTCCTTTTGTTTAATTGTGGTATTTCTTTTGATGTACATGATGTAGATGAGTAGCATCCTGCATTTGCAGTTGTAATAGTGTTCAGATCAGGAAAATGAAGTGTTGCTGTGATGGACTCCATGTCGTCCATGGGATATGTGTCCTGTTGTTGTGTGGATCTATGGCATCCTTTGCTGCAGTCTGAGGGTGTGATGTTCAGCATTTGACACAGGGATGTACGTTTAGCATTCGTAAATGAACATATTTGTCTTACACTGATGAACATCTGGTGGGCTTACCAATGTTCAATGTTCCAATTTCCCTGACTGTGTGCCCATCTCCACTGGACATGCAGTTTTGCACATCAATGTTGAAGGACTCATCTGTGTATACAGTACAACTGGATTGCCACGTGTTTTGGGTGTATGCAGATGACTGACGTGACACTCCCGTACCCAGGCTGATGTGAGCAGAGGCTTCTTTGTGTTGTAGTTGTTGACTCACTGACGGAGTGTCCTGCTGACATGTTTGAGTCGTGCACAGACAAGGTTTGGCACAGCTGACCTTCCACAGGAGTGGAGTGCCCTCATGGCAGTGTGTATTCTGGTGACATTGCGTGTGCCTGTGTTGTGTGTTGTGTGAGCATGTCTGTGCATGTTCCCTTCCCTTTTCATACACAGGCTGTGTCCCTAGGGATGTTCATGTTTGTGATGCTTGCAGAGTTGGTATTTGTTCATCCAGCATCTTGGACCTGGTTTCTCCGTGATGTGGGTGCATGGCAAACTAATGTTCATGAGGTTGTCATCCCAGATTGTCTTTGTTGTCAGGGCTGGGGATGTGGGCAAACGCTGATGGGACACATTCAGGATTCCCCTTGGCACTTGTTGTTTCCACAAGTAATGTTATTTAGTGTTTGTGTATGCTTTCAGTGATTGTGACACGTTGTGTGTGTGACTGCTGCCCCTCCTCAGGGTCAGAGCTGCAATGTTGGAAGTTGTGTACGTGTGTTCTTTGTGTGTCACCTTGGCTTCTACGTTGGTGTGTGACTATGGCCAGGATCCCATTGTTTGTTGTGGATTTCACATCATGCGCATGTACGGCGTACTGTGCTGTGTGTCAGACATAGACGGGTCATGTTGAGTGGGCATGGGTGATGGGTTTCTGCACCTTAGTTCCCCCCACCACCCCTGGGATTGTCATGGGTGCATGTGCAATGTCACCAGTCCATGTGAGCTTCATTGCTGCACATTGGTGGAGATCAGGGTGTGTGGTGTTGAGTGTGCAAATGTGAGTTGTTGCACGGCTAGACCCCTACTTCCATATTGTCCTTGGCTGGCAGGCTGTGCTGATTTATTGGAGCTTGTGTAGGTGTGATGGTAGTTTGTTGCTCAGGACACATGGCTGTGGTTCACAGTGTGAACGACATCGACCTTTGTCATCACAGTGGAATTGTCATGCAGGCTAGTGTCAGCACAATGTGGGGTCCCTGGGGGTAGTGCTGTGGTGGGTCTGTCTCTTGCTGTGTTAGTTGCTGTTCCTACAAGCTTGTGTGACATGTGTAATTTGGGCTCCCTCTCATCTAACAATGCCAGATTGCCCACATAGGGGAATCCAAGCCATGAGTTACTTGTGTGTGGCACTGTATACACATCTGTGTAATTGGGATTCAGGCCTCCTCGTGTGTTGTGTGTTTGCCTGGGGACACTGGCACACCCCCCCCATCACCTGTTGTGTTTGATATGCAATGTGAGTCTGCCTGTTTGTGTTAGTGCATTTGCATCACTGCATTGGCATTTCTGTAGTGTGCCATTGGCTGTATGTAGTTTGGTGGTTTTCCCCTGCTCTCCCTGGGACTCCTAGGTCATCAGTCAGCACAATGATCATGGTTTGTGTGTCCCATTGCTGCCATGGTATGGTATTTGTTCACCTGACATCGACAGTCTCCACAGGATATCAACATTTGTGTCCATTGGTGCAGAAATGTGGGTCAGCATCATGATGGTCACTTCTGTCATTGTGTTATTGGCTGAATGTTGACAATGTGGTCCCCCATGTGTGATGTTTGTATGCACATGGCCAAAACGATGTTTCTGTGACACTGCACTGTTAGCCTCGCCCAATCTATGTTGCAATGGGACACAAGCACTACTATGCCACAGATGTTTTAGTTGTTGTGTGACCAGGATTCATCCATACAGTTTGTCTTTGGCAGCTTTTACCATGCCTACACTTACCTTATGATCACCGTGGTGATGGTGCTTTAGGCCCCATTGCCACACTGATCAAAAGGTGCATCAGCCATGGACCCCACACTTACCTTTTGGTGACTGTGGTGATGGGGCTTTAAGCCCCATTGCCACACTGATCAAAAGGTGCATCAGCCATGGACCCCACATTTACCTTTTGGTGACTGTGGTGATGGGGCTTTAGGCCCCATTGCCACACTGATCAAAAGGTGCATCAGCCATGGACCCCACACTTACCTTTTGGTGACTGTGGTGATAGGGCTTTAGGCCCCATTGCCACACTGATCAAAAGGTGCATCAGCCATGGACCCCACACTTACCTTTTGGTGACTGTGGTGATGGGGCTTTAGGCCCCATTGCCACAGTGGCCATGGTCAACTTGTATTGTGGAGGCCACACACATTTATGTGTGACACATGTGATAGTGGGTCACATTGTATGTTCATTGTCATGTTCAGTGTTGTAGGCATTTGACATAGACTACACACGCTTGACATGTTGTTTGGGTGGATGTAATTTTCTGTAATTCCTTATGTGGGAGTATGCTGGTTGTGTCATGCATTACCCGTCCTATGAGTAGGGGTGGTGGTAGTGATAGGCATCAAGCCCCCCATGAGTAGGGGTGGTGGTAGTGGCAGGTATCCAGCCCCCCCTGAGTGGGGATGGTAGTAGTGATAGGCATCCAGGCCCCCCTGAGTAGGGGTGGTGATAGTGATAGGCATCCAGCCCCCCATGAGTGGGGGTGGTGGTAGTGGCAGGCATCAAGCCCCCTATGAGTGGGGATGGTAGTAGTGATAGGCATGCAGGCCCCCCTGAGTAGGGGTGGTGGTAGTGGCAGGCATCCAGCCCCCCATGAGTGGGGATGGTAGTAGTGATAGGCATCCATCCCCCCATGAGTAGGGGTGGTGGTAGTGATAGGCATCCAGCCCCCCATGAGTGGGGATGGTAGTAGTGATAGGCATCCAGCCCCCCATGATTAGGGGTGGTGGTAGTGATAGGCATCCAGCCCCCCATGAGTAGGGGTGGTAGTAGTGATGGGCATCCAGCCCCCCATGAGTGGGGATGGTGTTAGTGGCAGGCATCCAGCCCCCCCTGAGTGGGGATGGTAGTAGTGATAGGCATCCAGGCCCCCCTGAGTAGGGGTGGTGGTAGTGATAGGCATCCAGACCCCCATGAGTAGGGGTGGCGGTAGTGGCAGGCATCCAGCCCCCCCCCTGAGTGGGGATGGTAGTAGTGATAGTCATCCAGGCCCCCCTGAGTAGGGGTGGTGGTAGTGATAGGCATCCAGCCCCCCATGAGTAGGGGTGGTGGTAGTGGCAGGCATCCAGCCCCCCATGAGTGGGGATGGTAGTAGTGATAGGCATCCAGGCCCCCCTGAGTAGGGGTGGTGGTAGTGATAGGCATCCAGCCCCCCATGAGTAGGGGTGGTGGTAGTGGCAGGCATCCAGCCCCCCATGAGTGGGGATGGTAGTAGTGATAGGCATGCAGGCCCCCTGAGTAGGGGTGGTGGTAGTGATAGGCATCCAGCCCCCATGAGTAGGGGTGGTGGTAGTGGCAGGCATCCAGCCCCCATGAGTGGGGATGGTAGTAGTGATAGGCATGCAGGCCCCCTGAGTAGGGGTGGTGGTAGTGGCAGGCATCCAGGCCCCCATGAGTGGGGATGGTAGTAGTGATGGGCATCCAGGCCCCCCTGAGTAGGGGTGGTGGTAGTGATAGGCATCCAGCCCCCCATGAGTGGGGATGGTAGTAGTGATGGGCATCCAGGCCCCCCTGAGTAGGGGTGGTGGTAGTGATAGGCATCCAGCCCCCCATGAGTGGGGGTGGTGGTAGTGGCAGGCATCAAGCCCCCCATGAGTGGGGATGGTAGTAGTGATAGGCATGCAGGCCCCCCTGAGTAGGGGTGGTGGTAGTGGCAGGCATCCAGCCCCCCATGAGTGGGGATGGTAGTAGTGATAGGCATCCAGGCCCCCCTGAGTAGGGGTGGTAGTAGTGGCAGGCATCCAGGCCCCTATGGGTGTGTATGGCATTGGTGATGCCCATCCCACCCCTATGATTGAGCTGTTGCTAGTGTACGTCATTTGTGCATCCCTATGTGTGTGTGACATATTTTGGGTTCGTGTAGTTAGTTTGTATTGTTCGTGTTTGACTTACCGTCTGCGCCGTACGCGTCCGAACCGGTCCCGGTAATAGATGTAGAGTATAGGTAGGACCTGCGCGATGGGATTCATGGTTGGGTCGTCTCGTTCGGGTTTCGCGTGTCTTCGACTCGTACTCGTCGCTGGCTTGTTCGTCTCGTAGCCGTGGATCTTCTTGTGGCGCGAATCGGAGCTTATGTGTGGCTCTCCCGGATGCTCAAACGTGCCGAACGTAGCGACGAGTTCGGCGCGTACGGAAGACGCATCGTACTAGTCCGGCCGGAAGGTGCTGTGTATTTGCTTCCGTGCGACTCGATTCGGCGTTTACAGATCCGGCTCGGGCGGGGAACAGGAGCTGGATTGGGTAAGTACGGCTCGCTTGGAATCTGGGCTGTTATGCGCATCTTACTTGTTCGTTCGGACGGGTGTTCGAGTCGGTCGGAAAACACGCGTTAGGCTGGTGTTTTTTCCGGACGAATACTGTTAGGTGTGCTTCCGGCCGACATCGGAATCGACCCCTGAGACTCTGTTGTAAACATACTGTCCGTTTTTTGTATTATCCTCTCTTTAGCCCCTCCCTCCAAATACTCCCACTCGTATTTCCATCTTTGTTTCAGACAGGCCACCGTTGCTAATATGGGGTCAGCCCACTGCTCCATGTGTGCAGTTGCCTGTTTGCCAATTGCTGCACTCTCCTGCTTGTTTCAGCCTTCCGGAAGGTAATAAAATAGCATTGAGCCTTTATCTGTGTTAGGGCTGTTGAAGTCAATTTTGCACAGGCCGGCTGACGAGGCCTGCAGTCACGTTCTCAGCTCACCGCCACTGCAGGGGCACGACTGCCTGCGCCACCCCTCTGAAGAGCCTGGGTCACAGTGCTGAGCCTGCTTCCAATTCGAGGGACGCCTGCACAGTGAGTCCGACTCCTTCACTACATGCAGCACGGAACAGGCAGGAGAGCATAAATAACATGATCTGCTTTTATTATTTGCAGTTGAACTCTACCCAAAGGTATTGGCGTCTTACATGAGCACCAGTAACATTACACATGCACGCATTATTTTCTTGGTAGGCACGGGGAAATTGTGATTTGCATATGAGCTGACGCCGAGTCTCACACCCCAGCTCCAAAGTCGGCAGAGATGTAAGGGCAGTGACGTAGTGCAAGAAATTAAATCTACATCGCTGTGTTTTGTTGCTGGTATGCCACAAAAACACGGCGATGTAGTTTTCATTTCTTGCAGAGATGTCAGCACAGTGACGTAGTGCAAGAAATGTAATCATCATCGCCGTGTTTTTGTTGCTGGTATGCCACAAAAACACGGCATTGTAGTTTTAATTTCTTGCAGAGAGGTAAGGGCAGTTCCGAAGTGCGAAAGAATTAAATCTACATTGCCATGTTTTTGTTGCTGGTATGCCACAAAAACACGGCAATGAAGTTTTAATACCTGACACTTGTGTAATATGTCTGTTAGAAAATGGACCAATAATGATGACGCATCTCTAATCTATGAAGTGGTATGCAGAACTACATTTCCTGAGCTTCCCTTATGCCACATGCCTATGTGTCTACACAGATAATGTGAACAGCAGTGCTGTGCCTGTCTTACAGATATGCAGGACTGCTTTTCCCAAGAATACCACATACTATGAGTGACACGATAATTGCAGTGTGTAATCTTTGACAAAGTGACTGAAGCACTTTATTTTCACTGTTTTTCTGAACATTTATTACAATTTTGAAAGACCGCTAGGACCACCATAGACCGAGATGACTTCATCTTCTTGCCAGCTATACCATTCAAAATGCTGGGTTCTGGCGATTCCATTCTCTATCTAGGATTGAGGCATACTGGCCATCATGGTAGGACAAGGAAGGAAATGGCTTGTGTTCTTTTGAAACAGGCCAGTGTAATTCAATGCTCCAGTCTCGGACAGCTTAGTGCTGCCAGTGGCAGACAGAGGTAAGGCTAACCGAGGCTAAGGTTTATGTTGGTAGGTTGAGCTTGATGCAAGGTGAGTGCGGAATCATAACTGTCTTGTGTGTCTAGAGTACAGGTACCACTGAGACCACAATTGCCAAAAGGTACACCAATACTTGAATCGTAAAACAGAAACAAATAATTATGTTGCAATATTCTTAATAAGGTGGTCAAAAACTCCTTTTTTTCCACAACTGAATACTTTTGTTTTAACATAGTATATTTTACCTCATGGACTATTTGATTTCGTTATTAGAGTTTTGAGTCATGTGAACACTGCTGGTTAAAACTAGTGAGGTGTGTAGTATAAAAGCAATGAGAACATAAATTAGTACATCGAATTCTGGTAGGGAATTCAGCCACTTATAATTTGTGAATTGTCCCACTCTGGGTGAAAACTAATAAGTTAACTTGCAATATTTTTTTTTTGATGTACCTTCACTTTTTAGTAGTGATTTGGTACTGTTAAGTTATGTGGGAGAACATCCTCTCCATTGCATTGCTTGTAATTTTTTACCATTATATTTTAATTGTTATAACATGTACTTTATTGTGTCTCTTGCTTTATATTCTGTTTTCTTATTGTTTGGTGTGTGTGTGAGTGTGTTTTTTTATTTCTTTCTATCCTTTTTGTTATTGTCAGGACCCCTCTCAGAGGGCCACAGGGCAAGCATGAGCTACTGGGCCCAACCATGGAGGCAGTGCCGGTGACCTTTTACTTTTATGCTCAGGACCCGACATACTATGGGTCCAGAGTAAATGGGCCAAGCACTACTCCTTTAGCACTTGACTCTGTCATCGCTCTGGCCGAGCAGTCCAACGCTCCTCGCGGGCAGTAGATGCAGGATAAACCAAGGCTCATATCTTAAAAAAACTCACCAGTGACTCTAATATGATGATTATCCAGTCCAACGTTAATCCTTAGAGTAAAAAGCAGTGTTTATTACGCACACTAGACAGCACACAAAATAATCCACACAGTATCCTCTCAAGGCTAGGACTTGTTAGAGCGGTGCTTCCCCCATGGGTACTCTCACTGAGCTTTCTTTCTATATTCTGGCAGATTCTAGGAGGTAACTTTGCAGCTCCTGCCCACACTAGTGATGTGCATCAAAGGCTGGCTTTGGCCTGGAAAGTTTCCAGATCGTCGGCGAGCTCTAACAAGTCTCTCACTATGGCCCTGCTTCCATCTTACACCAACCGCAGTCTTCAGACGACTCCAGGAGCCTGTGCTCCACACTGAGAGGCTCTCACTGTTTCCTTCCCACGGTCAGCTGGATCAGTGTCCTGGGGCAGAAGCAAATGGCAATGGCTTTAAGGTGCAAAGGCTCTACCACCTTCACGATTTCTGCTTGTAAGTCAGTGAATCAGTGCCTTTTGGACTTGTTCCTGAACACCTCTGATGGCCGCGGGGACTCCTCTGACATGGCGATGGCCCCAATGGTGCTCGTGGCCCCTTCCTGGTGTTTGTGGGTCACAGATAATGATGGCCGTCCCGAGCAGACCACATCGTCAGGGTGAAAGTCCCAACAGCCTGTTGCCCCCTCCTCATATACAAGAGGTCACAGACACAGGTTGAATGGGCAACAGCCAAAATCTCAGCTGTATGGGTGATGGCCTACCACACAGGGTCACAGACGCAGGCAATGACCTCAACAAGATGAGTGCTACCAGGTAACTGCCCGCTACTTCACTGCACCAGCGATGGTGTGGTTGCTGACTTCCACAAGAGAACAGAAGACTATCTCACAATACCGGTCCTGACTGCAACAGGTGCATCACACTCTGTTTACTTATATCCACTTGCCAGGGTGCCAACTGGGCCTCGCTCCCTCCAGGCTCTCTCTTTTTCCTCACAGTATCCGCTGGTCTTGGCAGGCAGGCTGCTAGTGTTCCAGGCACAGGGCATGTATTCTTGGTTCATGGGCGCTGGCCCCTCACCTGTATGGGAGACTGGCACACCTTGGTCCTGATTTCAGTAGCAAGAAGTCTTGGTGGTCTTTACTTTCCTGATGAGGCGGTGCTATTCAACAAAGTTTGGGGCACAGGCTCCCAACTTTATACTCAGACACACATGTGATTTCGTGTCTCACCTTTGGCGTTCTTTTTGGGGGTGTTGACGCCTTTGAATTGCTTCCTCCTCTGCACTGCCTTTGTCAAAAGGACAGTCTGCCACAGAAGACGTGGCTCTAATTCTGAGTGACCCACAACACAGGCCAAGGGAGTAACCAGGGATCGCCCCTGGCTGCCAGCCTTCACATGAAATATGCCCCCTAAAAGTTCAAAGGACTAAGCTGCCTTCTCTATCATATTCCCTGGTAATGCCAGCCTTCTCAGTCCCACCATATCCCTGACAATGAGCCCAGGCCCCACTGCCCGGTATCTCTTCCTGAAATAAAACAGCCCCTTGATGTGCCCAGAGTATGTCCTGCTCCTCTTTCTTTAGTGTGTGTGTGTGTGTGTGCATGTGTCCCCATCCCAGCTCTCAAGAATGTCAGCAGTACACATCTCCAGTCTGAGGGTTGTAGTCCTCTCCAGGCCATGGGCTTCCAAAATAAAACCCACAGGCCTACGCCTTCATGTTATGTACCATCCACAGGCACGCACATGCAATCCAGCATACACTCAATTAGCATGTTATGTTATGTCATATTGATTTGTATAATGTACTAATCACCTGAGAGGGTACCCAGGTGCTTGGGCAAGTGTGTAGGTTTGTGGGCCCCAAAGTGTTTATACAAAGAGCCATGTCTTAAGAAGTGAGGAGGAGGCTCTGATGTGTTGTGGGAGGTCGTTCCACGTCTTGGGTGCAATGTAGGTGATTGAGTGACCTCCAGTTTTGCTTTAGCAGATACGGGGAATATGTGCGAGTGAGGCAGAGCGTAGGTGTCTGGTGGGTTGGTGAAAGTGTATGCGGCTGTTCAGGTATTCTGGTCCTGCATTGTGTAGGGCTTTGTATGTGTGCGTGAGAAGTTTGAACTGACTGCGTTTGTGAATGGGGAGCCATTGAAGCTTCCTTAGGTGCGTGTGATGGGGGAGGTCGAGTATGAGTATTGCAGCAGTGCTGTGGATGGTCTGGAGACTGTGTAGGAGTTGTTTGGAGATTCCGGCATAGAGAATGTTGCCGTACCGTAGTCTAGCCTGCTAGTGGTGAGTGCTTGTGTGACGGTCTTCCCATTCAGCCACAGTTCTGTATGCACCCAGACCTGGCAGGGAATAACTTTCTGTGCTGACAGCAGCTCAGTCGAAACTGCTGTCAGGCTGGCAAAGGCTTTTTTGCATGTACATTAAAAAGAGAGAATAGGTCAGTCAGGTGGGAAGAGTGAACCCCCCACCTCCCACAAGAAGGTAATATGGAGGATATATTTGAAAATATATTTGGTTAGGAAGATGGGAGGATGTAAATAGACGGTTAGCAGTGAAGACTGGCAGGACAAAAGGCGTTTTTAATTTATAAAAAAAAAAAAAAATGTTTGTGGTGGAAGCGAAGGTTGTTGCCAACGGTGGTGGGCTGCTCGGTATGATTCTCATGTTTTTAGGGTGGGAGGAACGGCTAGAGTTTGGCGAAGGTAGACCACAGAATACAAGGGAAATAAATGTGCAATCTACAGGTTTGGGGTAGTGACGCTATGTGTCCAAGTCTCCCTCATGATTCATCTTCTACTGTGCACCTGATCCATGGTCTCAACTATTCAGCATTAGAGGGACTTGGGGTTGTCAAACGCCACATAACATTTTAGATGGGTATCTGTCATTAAAGTCCAGTATTTAACTTTGGTTTTCCAATTGATATAAACAACTTGCGCTGCACTCTTGTTGTCTATGATTCCACTTGAAGCCCCTTGGTGGAAAGGAACCCTGATATTGACATCTGCCAGTCTATACTGCTACTATTCAAATGCAACCCACCTCAGCTTATGACAACACAAGGTGACTAGCAGGTATATTTTAATGCATATCGGCGGTCCAAGTTTTAGATCCAGTTTATGAGCTGAGGAAGGCCTGACTTGGTCCCGGCACTCAGTTTCTGTGACCCAAGAGCCTTACATAAGTGAGAGTTGTTACCAAGACACACTCGATCAGGTACTGTGATTGCAGCATAGTTTTGCACTTTGTAAGAGCTCAGCAGCAGAAAAAGTAGCGTATACTGATAAATGCCTTCCCTCCTCAAGATGTGTGTGTGCTGGGCTGGCCAGCTCAGTCCATAATCTGCACATTGTTGTTCGTTCGTTGAATTCTTAGTAAAAACGGATTGCATATCCATTTTAGTACTGCAAGCCTGATATCATGAGAGCAACCACCATTTAAAACCATCTTAATCAACAATATACGCTTGTATTTGTTACTCTAATCGCAATCAGGTTGTTATTTGCAGTACTTGCCTCAACTGGGCACACTGGCAGCTTGCATTCACAGGCAGCAGCACGAGCCCCGAGCACCGTTTGGGGGCGGGGAAGTATAGACTCTTCAGCTTTTGGCTATTGGTTACTGAAGTCCTCCTTACAGTGGTGTAAGCCCCAGAGACAGTGCAGCATGTGACCTCGGCAGATCATGGCTTTTGCTTGGGTCCCACACACACCCTGCATTCTGTACTACCAGGTATTTATTGTACTGTTCGTTCTTGCTACTTGAATGTAAGTGTATAGCCTTTTCTTGATGATGTTATATTTCTTTTTCTTATGAATGTTTGAGAGTAATTTATGGGCTATCTGGCATGCGTTGATGCCTGATTATTGTGAGTGTGGGTGTCTGTTGGTATGCGTGTATGTCTGTGTGTGTCTATGTATGTGTATATATATATTCACTTAAAAAGCAAAGGTTACAGTGATGTTATAGTTAGGTTCAGATTTTACACACACAATACCATAGAAATTCAGCTGTTATAGTTAGAGTTATTTCAAGTAAATATAGCTAGTGCCCTAAGGTAACTATAACTCGCACCCTTGCCATGCACAGTTTTCTCATCAATAATGCTACTGCAAATGTTACAGTAATAATATCAATGATGTCATACAAGAAGTCATGAGTGATGTAATATCTTATGAGGTCATGGGACATCAGAATGTATAGGCATAACATGAGCATTTATCTCCAGGACATCCATTTTTTTTTTTTTTTTTTAATATCTTTATTGGTATTTTTCAGATTTTATCATAACTGACATCGTTATTGTATATAACATTATCAATCGTACATCCTAAGGTTATAGTGTCCATATGGCTTACATTAATGCAGCGGACAATAGCAATGAGATGGTGTTATCACATCAATCCTGTTTACAGATGCACACACTATTTCGGGCCTTCATAGATAAGTCCTGGTGTGTTATTGCATGCACATGTTACCACATCATAGTTACTGTGTTTGGTGCAGGGCCATATACAACTTAATTGGGACAAAACTTTGTCTGAGTCGATATCACAATACTTAATATACAGGCCACATCAGCTCAGAGGAGTAACTTGTCGATCAGACTTGAACAATATTATGAACACAATAGTGTAGAATGTCAGTGCACGATAGGTATTGACGTGCAATCACCAATAAGATCTGTTTTTCCAATAAACATATAATCAAAATATAAACATATAACGTTATAAACTGCCATCTAAATTACGCAAGTCGAGCCGCTACTACATATCTGAGCACCTCTACTTATTATCTGCACATCAATGCCGTGTGACTCGCCTTGCCAGGGGCCAACATACAGCATGTGTCTGTGGGTGACGAGGAATCCATCAATGGGGTACTCCCCTCCCAGCGGCGCATGGGGTTTTAATGATCCCTAGTGTTGTATCGGGGAGTTCTTGGGTATGTGATTGTCTATATGGCTGGGCACAGCAGCACCTTGGGTTACGATCGCTAGGTACTATCATGACTGTTGTAACTAAGTGTATTGCTCATCCGTTGCACTCGTCGCTTCACCACTTTGAAGAGCCACTAGTATGACATCCCAACCTTGTGCTATTGGATATTTGCGGAGCCCTACCGTCTCTTCCCTGTGTAGTGCCGTACTCTCTGCCTGTGCCCATACTACAAGCGAACGCTTCCAACCTGCTATCTCTGGCGGGTCCGCATGCTTCCATCGTTTCGTTATTAATCTTTTCGCTGTGATTAATCCTAGATCTCGGAATCTCGAGGTGGTCATATTTTTTTGGGATCTAGCAAAGAGTCCCAGTATACAAGTCTCCCATGTCGATGGGAAAGGCGTGCCTGTACATGCAGCCAGCGTCGCGACACCTGCTTGCCAATACTGCTGTAGGTGTGTGCATGTCCAGAGCATATGTAACAAATCTGCATCCAATTGTTGGCAGCGTGGGCATGTGGAGGTGGTAATGTGGAAATACCTATTTATTTTATCTGGTGAGAGATATGCCCTCTGCACGATGTAAGTCTGTATAAGTTTAAACCTAGAGTTCCTTGGTATGTGTCTTGAACTCGCCAGTACAGCATCCCATTCTCTGTCCGTCCATGGCCGACCTCTATCCGCCTCCCAACTATTTCGGAGTCGTGACATTGGCTTGAGAGTATGTATAAGGAGCGCCTCCACCAACCAATGCACTACGTGGGAGCCCGCCCCTACAACATGTAGGTATTGAAGGAGCAGGTGTGTTGGCGGTTCCGCCGTCAGGTCTCCCCAGGCATCCGATAGGGCTTTCAGCAGGGAGGCGTGTAGAAGGAATTGGCCCACTGGTATCTCAGCAGTTGCAGCCAGCGTCGCAAAGGGCATGAGCACACCGTCGCTGTAGAGATCTCCCAGTGAGTCCACTCCCGCCGCGTGCCAGGGCGTCAGGGCTGTTTCCGATGTATCCAGTCTGCCTCGTGGCGTGCCGAGCAGTGGCAAGGTCGGGGCATATGGGAGGGTCTCGCGCGTAAGATATAAGCTCCTCTTATAACAATGCAATGCTAAACCCAGATGTATTTGTTTTGGCCGTGGGGGTTTCGCGAAAGGGTGAAACAAATGGCAGATCTGAGAGCGGGTCCGGGGCTGTGTCATAGTTGCCGTATCTTCCAGGTGCTGACCATCAAGCCACTTCGTCACCCATTGGAGCTGCGCAGCTAAGTAGTACAGTTCCATGTTCGGGACAGCTAGCCCGCCTCGATCGGTGGGAGCATATAGCTTCCATAGGGCCACTCGCGGTCTCCCATTGTTCCATATGAAATCCCTGAACAGCCGTTCTAGCTCCCGAAAGAGCCTAGATGGGACATAGAGTGGGAGATTTGAAAAATAATACAGCAGTTTGGGTAGTGCAATCATTTTCACCAGAGCGATACGGCTCATGACATTTAGGGAAGCGTCTTCCAGAACCGCATTTGAGCGCGGAGCGCCGAGATTGCTCTCGTTAAGTTACCCTCCAGTAGGTCGTCGGGCGTCCGATATATAAATAGTCCGAGATATCGAAATGTAGTGGGATACCATGTGAGAGCTGAATCATTTATGACCATGGCTTCCTCCGCTACGGTAGCACCGAAGGGGTATATCCCCGACTTGGCCCAGTTAACCCGGAGTCCAGATATTTCCTCAAAATTTCTGAGTATATCTGCAATGGACGACGGGATCGCAGTGACATCTCAAAGGTATAATAACAGGTCATCTGCATATAGGGAAATGGCGTGCAGCCCATCCCCTAACTGTATGCCCCAGTCTTCCCCATCCTTCCGGAGCATCGTCGCCAGCGGCTCCATCGCTAGGGAAAACAGCAACGGGGACAAGGGACATCCTTGACGCGTCCCTCGTCTCACCCTTATTGGATCCGAAATCAGCCTACCAGTGCGGACTCGAACTGTGGGTCGCTGATACAATAGGCGAACCATGCTTAAAAGGTGTCTCCCAGTTCAAATTTGCCCAGGACTGCCACTAGATAAGGCCACTCTAGAGAGTCAAAGGCCTTCTCCAGATCGAGAACCAGGCATCCCGATCTAGGCCATCTATGTGTTGCATAGCGCTGTATTCTAAAAAATCGACGGATGTTCAGAGAGGTGCACCGGTCCGGGACAAAGCCGTTTTGGTCAGGGTGTACCAATGTTTTCACGGCGGGAGAGAGACGTCTGGCCAGCAGCGATGCAAAAATTTTGTAGTCAGTATTGAGGAGTGCCAATGGGCGATAGGAGCCCAGGAGATCGGGGCTTCTATCAGGCTTAAGGAGGGAGACCAGTAGGGCCTCATTTTGTGTATTTGGGAGGGCAGAATCATCCAGCGCAGTTTCATACACTATCAATAACTGCGGTATCAGAATGTGAGCATATGCCTTGTAAAATTCGGTCGGGAGACCGTCAGGTCCGGGCGACTTCCCGTTTGACAGTGAAAAAATACTATCACAGAGTTCCTCTGAGTGAAGAGGGGCATTGAGAACCTCGCACTGAGTGGCTAGTGGCTTCGGTAGATCTAGAACTCCCAGGTAAGTCTGTAGCTCTAGAGGGGTGACCTGCACGCATGGTTTGTATAAACCCTGATAATGCATGATGAATGCTTCATGGATGCCACGTTGCGTATATGCAACACTTCCGTTTGCTGTTCGTACCGATATGATCGGCGCAGAGGAGACATTTTGGCGAATAAGCCATGCAAGCAATTTACCTGCCTTATCACCCAGTTGGTGCGTTCGTGCCGAGTGAGCAGCGTAATTCAGGCACTTCAACCGCTCCAGTAGTAGCGCATGTTCTGCCCTGTGTGTATCCAGCTGTTCCCGGGCTCCATCTGTGGCAGTTTGTTCACTAGTGGCCAATCGCCTCTCCAACGCAGTAAGGTTCCTCTCTAGCTGCTTACGCATACCCGATTGTGTTCCCAGGCAGTGTCCTCTGACGACCACCTTAAAGGCGTCCCACTCTGTTAGCGGCGAAGTGGCCGTGCCCATATTTTCATCAAAATATTGTGCCACCGTGGTGGCCAGTGTATCACGGAAGGATGTGTCTAATAAGACGTCTGGTTGAAGGCGCCACATAGGGATTGGCGGCGTCTCAGCCTCCCAACATAGCTCAATCAAATGTGGGTTATGATCGGAGTGTGTGCGCCCTAGGTATGAGGTGTCGGTTATACATGGGAGTAGGTCATTCGATATCATGAAACGGTCTAAGCGTACATGTAGTTTGTGTGCCCCAGAATAGTAGGAGTATACCCTGTCCAGTGGGTATCTGAACCGCCACACATCTGTAAAGTGCCATTGCTCTGCCCAGTGCGTTAAGGCTTTCGCAGCTGCATGGGTTGCCATTCCCGGCAAGGGAGGAAAGGAACGATCCAAGGAGACATCCAACACACAATTATAGTCCCCTCCCAAGATCTTGGGTACGTCGTGCCATGCGGAGAGCTTTTGCGATATCTGGTCTAAGTACACAGCCTGCTCAGTATTAGGCGCGTATATTGAGGCCAGCACCACTGGCTTACCATCTAGCACTCCTCGAACCATGACATATCTGCCCTCCCCATCTACCATTGTGTCTGTCACCCGAAATGGAGTACCGGGTCTCACCCATATTAACGCCCCACGTGCATAAGCAGAGTAGCCAGTCGCGTACAGTTGCCCTCTCCACCGTCTGTGAAGGCGAGCGATCTCAGCATGGGGCAAATGTGTCTCTTGAAGGAGTGCAATTTGTATGTGATGTCTCCTTAAATAGGAATATATGAGGTAGCGGCGCTCCGGGCTATGGAACCCCCTCACATTCCATGTCGCTATCTTAACAGGTGCCATACATTATGTGTCAAAGGTGCCGGTGTCGCCTTCCAGCTCAAGGACGGGGGGGGGGGCTGTTAGTGGATAAAATAGACACACACGTATACATATTATCATAGGGGGATTAACGTTCCAGCAATCTCGTCTTCGTGCAATAGTAATGGCATAAAAAACAGAAAAACAACCTATAATTAAGAATACCATGAGAGCAATTCTACAACTGGTAGTTGCCCAAACTGTCGATACAACAACACACCACTAACGTCTGGGGGAGACTGTAGCGCACAGCAGTATGAGGGTTTACAGTGGTTGATTACAAATGGTGAAATGAATCGTCCCTGACCGTGAGATCCAGTTCTGGCTAGTCACAGATATGAGCAGGGCAGTTATTCGTTAAACATACATAATATTCCCATGTAAGGGGGGACCGGTATAAGGAGCTAAATGGGGGCCCAGACCATCCACAGATCAATTACTCCTTCATCTACTTCATACTAACAATACAGTGTATCTGCAGGAGACTCAAGTTCTTATACTTGCGTGTCCGAGAGGATCTAGTATCAGGTGCCCAGCGAAGAGGGGAGAAACTCAAAACTGCAAACAATTAAAATCTAAGTGATATCATCCGAGGTCTGCGGAGTAACGTGTGGTGGCACACAGGAGTCCTGGGATACAGGGATATTGTCCGACAAGTCGTCCTCACTGGGCGGCCCCTGCGTGTCAGAGTCCGAGTTGGCATCGTCGGCCGGCGAGCCACTAATGTTCACCACGGCTTGCACCGCTTCCAATTGTCCACTTAATACCAATTCAGGTGAGGGACCACTAGCCTGCGAGGTCGGGGGCAACGACTTCCGTCGTCTTCTGCGGCGTCGTCTCAGAGGGACGTCTGCCCTCGTCTCCCTCCGCCCTGGTTGCGATGAGCCACGAGTGTCCAGCCATTCCTCCACACTCTCTGGGGTAGTGAAGAAGTGTGTTTTGCCATTTGCGATAACCCTCAGCTTCGCAGGGAATAACAGCGAGTATTTTAGGTCACACTGTCGCAGTCGCCGCTTCACCGCAAGGTAGGAGTGCCGCTGTCTCTGCACTTGAAGGGTATAGTCCGGGAAAATCATCACTTTATGGTTTTCCACCTGTATGTCGTGTAATTTCCGGGTTTCCTGGAGCACAGCGTCTCTATCCCTGTAGTTTAACAACCGAATTAGCAGTGGCCTCGGGTTTGACCCCGGGGGCGGGGCCTAGCCGGCACCCTGTGCGCCCTCTCGACAACAAAGTGCGGGGACAAGGCCTCCCCGGGAGCAGCGTGCGGAGCCAGTCCTCTGCATAATGTACCGCACTTCTTCCCTCAATTCCCTCCGGAAGGCCCACTACACGTAGGTTGTTGCGTCGGGCCCTGCCTTCCGCATCTTCCGCTCTGTCTTCTAGGAATTCCACTCTATTCAGCAGGTCTTGGATATGCGTCTCGGCCAAGGACACCCGTGGCGGGATCTCCGCAACTTTCCCCTCTGTTGCTGTGGTGCGGTCCGTAAGCTTTCGGTGGTCAGCGTGTAGCAGTGTGAGATCCAACGCCACTTTGTCTATTTTACCTTCCAGGGAGGTGCGTATCTGGTTCATTGTCTCTCCCAGTTTCTCCACTGCCGCCAGTACTGCATCCAACTTGTGCGACATGGGATCCATCACTTCTGAGGACGCCATCTTGTCCGCCTGCGCTCGCGTTTGAGGATGGGGGGCCGCCGCTCCTCCAGTGCCAGTCTTTGCACGGCCTCCTCGCGACATGGGGCGTCAGGTAGCAAGGATCGGGCCCGCTGCAACTCCTTTGTGGACAACTCCGAGAGTACTATCAGGGGCCTCCCCCGCCAACAGTATCAATTTAGGCTCAGCACAAACCAGGCCGGGCGGGCGCAGCACACCCGTCCGTTTCCCCCCCAAATCACAGCTCGGCAGACGCCGGGGCAGTCGGTCCAGGCCCACAGGCTCCCAGTGCAACCGCACAGATTCAAGAAGCCAGGCGCGATTAGCGTGACGCTCCCTGGGGTTTCGTCCTCCTCCGGGTCGTATCTCACCGGCCAACAGGCACCAGAGCGCAGCGCACAGCACACAGAGGAGTGCCGGGAGTGTGGATGCACAGGCCCGCCTGGGTAGAGCGGGCCTCGACAGTCACAGCCCAGCACTTCGCACGTCCGCCCCACAGTGGGTCATGTCATTTAAGTAGGGCAGCACAGGTGGCGGGCTACAGACCAGGTCCCAGCCCGCATGAAACAGATTCGCTCTAAGAGCAGGCCCCGACCTGCGCTACATTCCGCGCGCAGTACCTCCGCGCCAGCTCCTGTCTGGGCAATTCTCCGCTGTGGGCTCCGTGGTCCCCCGCCGAGGGCCGCCTCCGCGGTCCGTCTGGGCGCCCGCTCGGGCCGGAAGAGCAGGGCCGTACTCCGGCAGTGCTCGCCACTTCACGGGCAGCGGTGTAGCCGCTCAGCCGCCCGCCGCGTTCTCTGTGGATGTGTGTCGGCGTGTACAGCTGCGCCAGTCCCCCAACCTCCGCGCCCGATCAGCCAGGGCCAATGCGGTCCGCTTCTAGATTACTTGCCAATCAGTCAGAGATATAACTTTCCGCTGGATAATGAGGCCGGATGGGCGGGGCCAGTCCCCGGCCTCGCGCTCAGCAATGCTCCCGGCGTCCTGGAGCCTCCGGCGGCCAAGGTGTCTGGGAGTGGCCGTCGCCGTAGCTCAGAAGTAGTAATGTTCCGCCCCAGGTCGGGGCTCCAAGGTCACCTCCTGGGTATTGTCAGCGACTCGCTGCCTCCGCTACTCGTTCACAGACGGATAATTATAGCCAGAAGTAGGAGCCACGGACGGAGCTCTACCGCAGCACGTCCAACTCCATTGCTGGCTAAGCCACGCCCCCATCTCCAGGACATCCATGCTGCAGCATGGGCTTCTCAGGCTCCCTATGGTGCTGCAGCCTCCTATTTTTAAATTTTGCTAGGCAAAGGTACAATTGGGACTGAAGCGGGGTCAACCTTCATTGTCTGCTGCCTACGCACTCAAAGTGGTGGACCCATCTACACATTTTCTCCCTTGTGAAACCCTGTTTCTCTGGCCATGCTGTGAAAAAGAGGACTCATTCTCTTGCCCTACTTTATGCAGCTGAAAGTGCATTGCTTACTAAGTACCAAGTTCTGACTTCTTTTGTGTTCGCCTTTTCAGTATTGTAAGGGGGTTCAAAGGTGCAGGCCTTCTGGGGTTGCGTTCAGGCTATGCCATGAGGCTACACCAGACTCCATCCGGAGATGCCTCTGACTCTATGTACACATTTACAACCAAATTAAACTCTTACAGGCCTGCATTTCACAATTTTACTAGGCAAAATGACAGGTGAGATTGGAGCAGGGTTAAGACTCCAGTGTTGTACACCTGTGCAACCATTTATACATTTATTTTTCCTTTCATTAAATGTGTTTTTTGTAGAAGAGCTGGAATCAGTATCATAATCACAGATACCATGCCCCAAAACAGATTATTTACCCATGTGCTTTGTTTCTTTCTGCTGAAAATATATCTCATTTGGCGGACTTTGACTTCATTTGTAACTTGGGACCCATTCAAGTAAAAGGTACTCAAAAACTATTTACACACACTATCCTACAGGTTTGTACTATAAAAAATAAACAAAAAAAGAATAAACCTTTTTTTTACTTTTTACATTTTTATATTTTTTTGCTTTTTATTTTTTATATATTTTTTTATAACTGTTACTTACTCAACCTACAACTACTTCAAATAAACTGCAAACACTGAAATATTTAAATTAGTAATATTGTAATGATAATGTAAAATATTATGATAGTTATTAAGAAAAATGTAAGGCAACAAAAAGCTAGTTTTGTTCCTCCTGAATACTAGGAGAGGGATGACAGTGACTTAACTGGGGATAACATTGCTCATGAACACCAAGTTTACGGGCAGGACACCAGTGGCGGGACCGTTTTCTCCCCCCAGGCTGACTCCTGTCGGAGCACACAGCACAGTCTCTCTCTTTTCGCCCAGGCAACAGCGCAAAGCCGTGCTCCTCACTGCAAAGAGAAAGTAGTTATAGATATTTGTTCTTGAGAGACACCATCCTGCTGTAGACAAAGTGCTTCTACAAGACTCACTATAAAACTGTGGCGACTCTGAACATTTCATGACACTTGTGTAATAGTTGTCAGTCATTAGATGATACCCTTTACCTAGTAAATCACACGAGCGGAGAAGACTCATCACCTTGTTGAACCCAAACCCCTTTTCTGTTCCTATTGTTTTATCCTTCCCAGAATATAAATCTACATGAAGGACATAACTGTTACTGCTGTCACATACCTCAAATTTCTTAATGCCAAACCTAGCATGCCTTTTATTAGGCATGTATTGAATGTAAGCCACCCTATTTTTCATGCCAATCATTGATTCATCAATACAAATCACCTGATGTGGCACATAGTACCACTTGAAAGCATGGTTTAGTGAATCAAGTACTGGCCTAATCTTATGCCACGGGTCATAACCTTCAACTCCCCTCACCTTTGCAGTGGCATTGTCATTTATGTGAAGCATTCTTGTGACAATAAGGTATTGCCACAATGGCATGACTTGCCCAAAGAAAGGTGTGGCCTGAGAACGGTGTGACAAATCCCAGTAATGTTTCACGTTACGTTTCTTTATGAGGCCCATGTTAATAGATAAACCAATCCATTTTTTCAAGAGGCCTACAGTCAAACCCCCATTCATCCATTGGCGTAGTCGTGAATGGGGATGCTCAATGATCCAGTTTGCCATTTTGTCCAGCAAATCTCTTGCATATTTGTTTGTTTCACGAACTATGTGTACAAGCATTTCCATAGTTAAAAACAATTGCAAATATGCCACTGGGGGGGAATTTCGTGGTGGAACTTTCCGGACTCCTGGATTCCTTACAGTAAACTCAATACCATAATATTTGTTATCATTGCCTGGTGCAATTTCATCCCAGACAGTCTCATACACATCTTCTTGAGATAATTCTTCTTCTTCTTCTCCACTCTCACCAAAGTCCTCATCACCTACACTCTCTTCCCCACTGCTGGACTCCTGCCCCTCCCCAGAATCCACCTCAATGTCACTGTCACCCTCTGAATAAATATCTGTAGCTTCATCCAAAAATTTGAACAAAGATTCCTCTGTGTCAATCTTAAATCACTTGGTGTTCATGTTCTTCATTTCAAAAAAAGCACAGGTGAAAAAATTAGCACCCTCCCTCACAAGCCTTAGTTGTGTAACTTCTGTTAGGTAAAAATCATTAACCAACACTTCCTACACCCAAAAAATTGGTGAGGACTATGGTTAATGTAAAAAAAAACACAGAGATAAACAATCCAAACCCTCCTTCACACTGCCCAATTTTTTACTAATAATAATTAAAAAATGAATCCTAACACACCCTATATATTCACAAAATAAGAATGTGTAGCATTGAAAAAACAAAAAAATTATAGATTAGTAATTCTCTCACAAGCTCCTAAAAACCCAACCACTCTCCAGCACACCCAAATCCCTGTCAGAGAAATTTCTGTCAGCGAGGGGGCTAATGTATCTTTTTGGCTGCTCATGGCAGGAGTATGCTGACAGAGAAGAAGGACAAGCAGACACAGTGCACCTTTCAGTGGAAAGAGTCGGCCATTTTGTAATAACTGTTTGAGGTAAATTAGAAAAGCATCGCAGCCATATATATTTTTCACAAACTGAAAAAGATAGCCTAAAACAAATTTGATATTACCAACATGATTTATATTTCTTCTGCTAATTCTTCTTATAGCGAAATAGGTATTTACATATATTTTCACTGTTAGTTTTGAATAGCTGCTAATACTTTTAATACTGGTGACTGAATTCGATTGTAATGTTAACTACTCTACTGTAATGATGGCCTTATTTCCATTTCCTGATAGTTAATCGCTTCGAATCTCTCCATTGTATCCAGCTTTGCCCTGCTGACAAGCACTTGAACATGATTAAAAAGGGCTATAACTACATGTGACACTGCCATTCTCCCATGGCATTCCTTATTTCATGCTGTCTTGTTCCTTTCTTGTTTTTAATTGGCCATAGACTAACCATGGTCTGCAGCATTACACTTGCATTCAAGCAGCAGAGCATGATTGAACAAGACTCTGGGCACATTGGTGTTTGATTGTAGGAATAGGTGAATGGCGCAATGAAAAGGTGTCATTCTCAATCACACTTTAGGGCCGATTCCGATGTCGGCCGGAAGGGCACCGAATGATGGTTGGAGCCCTTCCGACCGACTCGGAAGCTGCCGCTGATTCTCTCTTCCGACCGAGCCATTTGATGGGCTCGGTCGGAAAGGAATCCGACTCGGATTTCCGGATGGCTCACGACGGGTTCGGAGAGCCCGTCAGCCATCCGGAAATCCTCTGTACTCCCCGGCTGCCTCTTTGCGACCGAGGGAGTACGATGGCAGCTGTTCACTGCCTTTTCATGCCGGTCTTTCCGGCACGAAAAGGCAGTCGGTAATTGTCTTTGGGGGCCCCCAGTGGGACCCCCATGGGTGCAAGGTCGCCGAATGGCGGCCTGGGTGCACCTATGGTGCCCCTTCTGTTGAACCCTGCACTCGGTGGCAGGCACCTTGGGGTGCCGGCCACAGGGTGCAGGGTTGAACTGCACCCCTGCTTTCTCCAATGCCAGCATGCATTCCGTCCGGAATGCATGCTCCCATTGTGGGAGATACGAGTGCGACCGAACAGGGTTCGGTCGCATCGTACTGCCTGGGCCGTAACCGACGACAGCAGGTCGTTCGGTTACGGCTCCGGACCGATGTCGGACGGACAAGAGTCCGTCCGACATCGGAATCGGCCCCTAAGTGTCCTTTTTGTGGGTTGGGAAAGTCCTAGAAAAAAATAAAGATGGCTTTAATTTCTGTGTTTAACTTTTCACATTTGAAGTTGCTTCACAGACAGAGGTCAAATATCTGGCTATATCTTCTGACAAATTGCTGCAGCATTGGTGTTTACTTTTCTTTCTCTGACTGCAAAGTGAGAGGAGTTTTTAAAGTGAATTATGTGAAAAAGTGTAGGAAGCTGGCTCTGTATATGATATTGCCACTAGGTGGTAATACCAAGCACAGAGTCCAGGGGTTCCCCAAAAGTGTACACAGCTCAATGTAAAACCCAAAACGCTCTATTAGTGGTAGTGTGGGCAAGGAGCCTTAGGCCTAACACAGAGGAGTGTTGGACATTTATTGCTCAACCTTGATCAATAATAGACACATGACTCAACAAGCATTGGCATAGCCAATAGGTCTCGCCTTTGGGACCTTATAAGTGTTTAGCCATGCAACAATTGTGCTGCATAACTAAATACTTATAAGGTCCCAAGGGCGAGACCTATTGGCTATGCCAATGCTTGTTTTCTATTTGTTTACTTTTGCTATAATGCACCGGCGCTTTACTTTTAACGTTAAAGTAAAGCGCCGGTGCCGCAAATATAGCAAAAGTAAAGAAATAGAAAAAAACATCTATTTCTTTACTTTTGATATAATTAGGCACTCGCGCTTCACTTTTAATGTTAAAAGTAAAGAGCGGGTGCCGCGATTATATCAAAAGTAAAGAAATAGATGTTTTTTTCTATTTGTTTACTTTTGCTATAATCGCGCACCCGCGCTTTACTTTTAACGTTAAAAGTAAAGCGCCGGTGCAGCGAATATAGCAAAAGTAAAGAAATAGAAAAACATCTATTTCTTTACTTTTGATATATCACGGCACCCGCGCTTCACTTTTAATGTTAAAAGTAAAGAGCGGGTGCCGCGATTATAGCAAAAGTAAAGAAATAAAGTCAGGCAGATGGCGGCTGCGCACGTGCACGCGCGCGAACCGCATGCTGGTAGCCAGCAAAGTAGCACTTCCAAAAGCCCCTACTAAAGGTCTCGCAGAGCAGCGCATGCGCTGGCTCAGCGAGACCTAAAAGGAGATCCACAACAATTTAGAAACATATACTTTGTATTTTATTTTAAGACTTAGATCTTCTCAATCAGATTTGTTAAATAAAAATACTTTTCACTTTCAAAAGTCGACAATTAGAATATTTTCACAACAGTTCAGTGTTATCCTATGGGGAAAACAATATTGTGGTTAAACAGGTAAGCACCACACTTACAGTTAAAGTCTTCGAGGCCAAAGGTCAGCAAGGGCAAAGGGTCAGGTGGGTACCAAACCTGCACCACCAGTACACAGGGGCAGCCGGGTGCAGAGGTCAAAGTTGGAGTTCGGCCCAGTGCGTTTCAATGGAAACTGGGGGTGCCTGGAGCCACACTACTTACAGGTAAGTATATCGGTTTCAGGAGGCTAACGTTGGGGGTTGGCACAGGGAGGGGGACAAAGCAGCACCAAACATACACTCCCAGCAACACAGGGGGGCAGGGTGCAGGGTACCACTTCAGCGTCGGGCGCCTAATGCTTCTCAATGGAGTTTCTTCTTTTGACAAACCGGCTGCAGGCATCGTTCTGGAGGTTGCAGGAGGGAGACCAATGACAGCAGAGGTAAGTAGAGGTATAGGGTGGGTGTAGGGGCAGGAAAGATCCATCTATAATGGATTAATGACCTTGAAAGACTTAGAATAGTGAAATTAGAGGTCAACAGTCTACAGACATGATCCCCCAACACCAATTAAACCAATGAAAATGGAAGTATTTTTCAAGACAATTACAATGCAACACTAGTAAGAAATGATCCAAGGGTAGTGCAATAACGAACTTGAAACACCTAAACAAGTATAATTAGAGGTCAAAGGTCAAAAAGCATAACCTCCTCCAACACAGTAACTAAATAGGAATTAAGCACTTGTCATGATAATTCCAATAATGACTCACTTGTAACAAATGATCTAACAGTATTGGATTAATGACCATGAAACACGTAGAACAGTGAAAATAGAGGTCAAAGGTCAAACCACATGACCCCCCATATCAATTTAACCAACAAAAATGTAAGTCCTTATCATGACAATTCAAACACTGCAATACTTGCAAAAAATGATCTAGCAATAATGGAATAAACACCTTGAAACACTTACAATAAGTGCAAATAAAGGTCAAAGGTCAAATATTATGACCTCTCCAACAATTTGAACAAATATTTATTTTTAATTTTCTTGACAAGTCCGATAATACCACACCTGCTGAAATTGACCCAAGGGTAACAGAATAAAAACTAAAAAAGGTTAAAAAAAAAGTGTATTTAGGGGTCAAAGGTCACAGTTTTTTAACCTGTTAAAAAATTTGACTAGTTGACCTTTGAGATCAGACAATGACTCATCCAATGATACCTCACTTTGCATAAACAATTTCATTGTTACAAAGATACATCCTTTGCACACTTCCAGGAGATACCATTTGGGGTCAAAGGTCAAGGACTGTGACCATCAAGAGACTATGCATGAAATCATATGCCACCTATTCACAAAATAGGCACCACAGCTTTGCATAAAAGTCAGAAAATACGTTTTGAGATGTTGAACACATGTCCAATAACAAGATTGAGACCATTATATGAAAAACAACAACAGACGAAACAGCATGTCGGCCATTTTGTAGTACGTAAAGTGCTGTCCAAAGCAGCAAAAATATGAATTTTCATGTCTTTACTAACCAGCATCTCTGAAACATCCATTTTACTACTGTGAATCAATTTGACTAGGCTTATAACTTTAGATTCTGCACAACAATAGAAACGTGAAAAAAGTATGTGCCTTATATCTATGTCATAGTATTGTAGATAGCCATAAAAACACAAAAACCTAAAAGAAATTCAAAACCTGCCTTTTACCTGGTGAGCTAACAGAATAATAAATATTTCTGTGTATCTGCATTTGGAAAACACTATTGTTTTTATTACCCTACCAACGCGGTCATTTACACTTATCATTTTCACTGTCACCTGTCGGCCATCTTGAATTGTGTCATGTGACTTCAGGCTGTTTTATAAATGTATGTTTTATATATAAATTGATAGTACAAGAAGTACTGAAACCAAAAATATATAGTTTACCAACATTATAATTGTAATTACAGAAACTACAGCATGTTAGAGCAAAGCACTCCAAAAGTCATGAAATGGCTTAGCACTGAAGGATTTTCAATGGGCACTAATAGGGTTAAATGGTGTAAATCCGTTCAGTAGTTTTTGAGAAAATGAAATATTTACAGATATCCATATTTCACGGTGAAGGAACCGCGAACCCTCCCAATCTCATGCTTTGCAATCTGTTTGGCTGCCAACAGTTCCAACCAGGAAGAGTTGGCAGCCATCTTGTGAGTCGGTTGAACCGAGTCACAAGAACAAAGGTGAAAAAATATGAAAAGGGGGCAGGGTAGAAACACCTTGACCCCCTAGGCCTGCTCAGGGGGTCCCACAGGGACCCCGAGGCCCAAAAACCATTTAAAAAAAAAAAAAATCGGCGGGAATCACGTAGGGTCCGCAAATCCCGCTGAAACTTAAAAAAACCAAAAACAAAGTGTGGTCTTCCCCGCTTTGTTTTCTTGAAGCCCCCGGCTGGGCCAGGTCCTGGGGGCAATACTTAATTATGATGTGTGGTCCCCCGGGGGTCCCCGCAGCCCCGGGGACCGCCAGCTCCCCAGGGCTTTATTCTCAAAAAATGCATGGGGGCGCTCCTGCCCCCCCTACGCTGCCCCGGGGACCAACACCTCCCCGGGCT
This sequence comes from Calotriton arnoldi, assembly GCA_963921515.1. NCBI lineage: Eukaryota > Metazoa > Chordata > Amphibia > Caudata > Salamandridae > Calotriton > Calotriton arnoldi. Next base: position 1,706,532 of record CAWUFW010003709.1, read on the forward strand.
TTAATTATTTTTGGGTGTGGGACCTCGTGGGCCCCTTTAGCACCGGGTACCGCCATCTCCAGGGGCTTTATTTTTTTAATAAAATGCATGGGGGTGCTCCTGCCCCCACCCACTCTGCCCTGGGGACCGCCACCTCCCCAGGGATTTAATTATTTATGGGTGGTGGGCCTTGCAGGCCCCCTAAGCCCCAGGGACCACCACCTCCATAGGGCTTTATTTTTTTAATAAAATGCATGGGGCTCCTGCTTAACTTAAATGCAGGGGTCTGTAGGAGACCCCCGGCCCTGGGGACCACCACCTCCCCGTGGCTTTAAACAAGATGGAAGGGGGCTGTGTGCCCCCCTCAATTGCCCTGGGGACTGCCAACCCCCAGGGCCGGCTCCAGCAATGTCCCGAAGTGCCCACCCCCGGGACCTTGCAGTTTGCTATGGCATGGTGTAAGCACTGCTCCCGCCATGCCATAGCAAAACATGGAAGTGAAGCAGAATTGGTTTTGGGCAAAGAGAGCTGCATGTTAGCAGCTCCCTTTGTCCAAAGCAATGCCGGCACCCGCAGGAGGCGGAGAGGCGGCAGGGTCGCGGGGGCATTGGGGCTCCAACCGCTGTCCCCACAAAGAGGCCAAGCACTGGGAGATGGGGTCCCTGGGGCTGAAAGTGGCCCGGAGGATTATTAAAAAAAAAAAACTTATGGCCATGCCCCGGGGATGGCCTCTACGGGGCACAACCTTGGCCCAGTGAAGGACAGCCACGCAGCCCCCCTTCCTTAAAATAAGTTTAAAAAAAAAAGCAGGGCAGGCCCCAGTGGATGGGGTCCCCGGGACAAAACTGGCCCAGGGAAGGGAGGCCACGCAGCCCCCCTTCCTTAAAATACATTTTTACAAAAATAATAAAAAGGCCGGGTCCCGGGGGATGGGGTCCCGGGGCCGAAATTGGCTTGGAGAGGGGACGCATGCCCCCTCCCCTTTAAAAAAAAATAAACAAAGGCCTAGCACCGGGGGATGGGAGCCCGGGGCCGTAATCGGCCTCAGGATTGGGGCTGCACCCCCTCCCCCCCTCCCTTTTCATTTAATTTTTTTTTTTAAATGGCTCAGGCCCCGTGGGGATGGGGTCCCCGGGGCCCAAAAGGGTCAAGGGAAGGGGGCCACACATCCTCCCTTCCTAAAATAAAAAAAAGAAACCAGCAACTTGCTGGAGGCCCAGCCCCCTCCCTGCACGACTATGCAAACGCGCCTCCTGGCGTGCTCTGGTTTGGGGGATGAAGTTCCCTTCACTGGTGAGGGTCCTTAGAGGCCAACTAGCCCACTAGGTACCTCCAGTAAGCCGCACACTGGAATTATGCGACTGTTCGGCTGCTCCGATTTTCGCATAATTATACATTTTCCGAATTTGCCACATAATCCATCATCTGCTGCATAATCTGCAGATTTGAACAAAAAAAAACTTTGTTTCTAGCTCAAACGGCTCAAATGTTACCAAAAATGCAGCGACAAGTGTTACAGCGTGGTGGAAGGCCCTTTGCAAACCTGGAATGGTCACCTGTTACTTATTGCTAAATGTGGGTATTAAATTGGTACTAATGGTGCACAAACCATCTTGCTTCTTTCTGCGCCTCTCTTGCTCTTTCAGCTCTTTGCTTGCCTCTTTCTACACCCCTGTTCCCTCTTTCTGCACCTCTCTTGCCTCTTTCTGTACCCCTGTTCCCTCTTTCTCTACCTCTCTTGCCTGTTTCGGCAACTCATTTGCCTCTTTCTGCAGTTCTCTTGCCTCCTTCTGGACCTCTGTTGCTTCTTTCTGCACTTCCCTTGCCTCTTATTTTACCCCTCTTGCCTGTTTCTGCACTTCTCCTGCCTCTTTCTGCACCCCTCTTGCCTGTTTCTGCACCTCTGTTTCTTCATTCTGCACTTCTCTTGCTTCTTTCTGCACCGCTATTGCTTTTTTCTGTACGCCTCTTGCCTCTTTCTGCACCCTTCTTCCCTCTTTCTGTACCTCTTTTGCTTCTTTCTGCACCTCTTTTGCTTCTTTCTGAACCTCTCTTGCCTCTTTCGGGACCTCTCTTGCATCTTTCTGCAGTTCTCTTGCCTCTTTCTGCACCTCTGTTGCTTCTTTCTGCCTCTCTGTTGCTTCTTTCTGCACCTCTGTTGCTTTTGTCTGCACCTCTCTTGCTTCTTTCTGTACCCCTCTTGCTTCTTTCTGCACCCCTCTTGCCTCTTTCTGCATCTGACTTGCCTCTTTCTGCACTTCTCTTGCTTTTTTCTGCACCTCTCTCATTTCTTTCTGCAATTCTATTGTCTCTTTCATCACTTCTCTTGCTTTTTTCTGTACCTCTGTTGTTTCTTTCAGCATTTCCCTTGCCTCTTCTGCACTTCTCTTGCCTATTTCTGCACCTCTCATGCCTCTTTCTGTACCTTCCTTGCCTCTTTCTGCACCTTACTTGATTCTTTCTGCACCCCTCTTGCCTATTTCTCCATCCCTCTTCCCTCTTTCTGCACCTCTCTTTCCTCTTTCTGCACCTCTCGTTCCTCTTTCTGCACCTCTCTTGCCTCTTTCTGCACTTTTCTTGCTTCTTTCTGCACCCATCTTACCTCTTTCTGCACTTCTCTTGCCTCTTTTGTGCAGCTCTCTTGCCTCTTTCTGCACCTCTCTTGCCTCTTTCTGTATCTCACTTTCCTTTTTCTGCACTTCTCTTGCTTTTTTCTTCACCTCTCTCGTTTCTTTCTGAAACTCTCTTGTCTCTTTCATCACTTCTCTTGCTTCTTTCTGCACCTCTGTTGTTTCTTTCAGCACTTCTCTTGCCTCTTTCTGCACTTCTCTTCCCTCTTTCTGCACTTCTCTTGCCTCTTTCTGCACCTCTGTTGATTCTTTCTACACCTCTCTCTCTTTATTCTGCACTTCCCTTGCCTCATTCTGCACTTCTCTTCCCTCTTTCTGCACTTCTCTTGCCTGTTTCTGCTTTTCTCTTGCCTTTTCTGCACCTCTGTTGGTTCTTTCTACACCTCTCTCTCTTCTTTCTGCACCTCTCTTGCCTCTTTCTGCACTTTTCTTGCCTGTTTTTGCACTTCTCTTGCCTCTTTCTGCACTTCTCTTGCCTCTTTTTGTACTTCTCTGGCCTCTTTTTGCACATTTATTACTCTTTCTGCACCTCTCTTGTTTTTTTCTGTACTTCTCTTCCTTCTTTCTGCATCCCTCTTGCCTCTTTCTGCACCCCTCTTCCCTCTTTCTGTACCTCTTTTGCTTCTTTCTGCACCTCTTTTGCTTCTTTCTGAACCTCTCTTGCCTCTTTCGGGACCTCTCTTGCATCTTTCTGCAGTTCTCTTGCCTCTTTCTGCACCTCTGTTGCTTCTTTCTGCCTCTCTGTTGCTTCTTTCTGCACCTCTGTTGCTTTTGTCTGCACCTCTCTTGCTTCTTTCTGTACCCCTCTTGCTTCTTTCTGCACCCCTCTTGCCTCTTTCTGCATCTGACTTGCCTCTTTCTGCACTTCTCTTGCTTTTTTCTGCACCTCTCTCATTTCTTTCTGCAATTCTATTGTCTCTTTCATCAATTCTCTTGCTTCTTTCTGTACCTCTGTTGCTTCTTTCAGCATTTCCCTTGCCTCTTCTGCACTTCTCTTGCCTATTTCTGTACCTCTCATGCCTCTTTCTGTACCTTCCTTGCCTCTTTCTGCACCTTACTTGATTCTTTCTGCACCCCTCTTGCCTATTTCTCCATCCCTCTTCCCTCTTTCTGCACCTCTCTTTCCTCTTTCTGCACCTCTCGTTCCTCTTTCTGCACCTCTCTTGCCTCTTTCTGCACTTTTCTTGCTTCTTTCTGCACCCATCTTACCTCTTTCTGCACTTCTCTTGCCTTTTTGTGCAGTTCTCTTGCCTCTTTCTGCACCTCTCTTGCCTCTTTCTGTATCTCACTTTCCTCTTTCTGCACTTCTCTTCCTTTTTTCTTCACCTCTCTCGTTTCTTTCTGAAACTCTCTTGTCTCTTTCATCACTTCTCTTGCTTCTTTCTGCACCTCTGTTGTTTCTTTCAGCACTTCTCTTGCCTCTTTCTGCACTTCTCTTCCCTCTTTCTGCACTTCTCTTGCCTGTTTCTGCACTTCTCTTGCCTCTTTCTGCACCTCTGTTGATTCTTTCTACACCTCTCTCTCTTCATTCTGCACTTCCCTTGCCTCATTCTGCACTTCCCTTGCCTCATTCTGCACTTCTCTTCCCTCTTTCTGCACTTCTCTTGCCTGTTTCTGCTTTTCTCTTGCCTTTTCTGCACCTCTGTTGGTTCTTTCTACACCTCTCTCTCTTCTTTCTGCACCTCTCTTGCCTCTTTCTGCACTTTTCTTGCCTGTTTCTGCACTTCTCTTGCCTCTTTCTGCACTTCTCTTGCCTCTTTTTGTACTTCGCTGGCCTCTTTTTGCACATTTATTACTCTTTCTGCACTTTTCTTGCTTCTTTCTGCATCCCTCTTCCCTCTTTCTGCACTTCTCTTGCCTCTTTCTGCAGTTCTCTTGCCTCTTTCTGTACCTCTCTTGCCTCTTTCTGCATCTCACTTGCCTCTTTCTGCACCTCTCTCGTTTCTTTCTGTAACTCTCTTGTCTCTTTTATCACTTCTCTTGCTTCTTTCTGCACTTCTGTTGCTTCTTTCAGCACTTCTCTTGCCTTTTTCTACATTTCCCTTTCCTCTTTCAGCACTTCTCTTGCCTGTTTCTGCACTACTCTTGCCTCTTTCTGCACCTCTGTTGGTTCTTTCTGAACCCCTCTCTCTTGTTTCTGCACCTCTCTTTCTGTATCTCTCGTGCCTCTTTTGCAGCTCTCTTGACATTTTCTGCACATCACTTGTCTCTCTCATCACTTCTCTTGCTTCTTTCTGTACCTCTGTTGCTTCTTTCTGCACTTCTCTTGCCTCTTTCTGCACTTCTCTTGCCTCTTTCGGCACTTCTCTTGCCTCTTTTGGCACTCCTCTTGCCTCTTTCTGTACCTATGTTGGTTCTTTCTGCACTTCACTTGCTTCTTTCTGCACCCCTCTTCCTGCACCCCTCTTCACTCTTTCTGCACCTCTTGCTTTCTTTCTGCAATTCTCTTGCTTCTTTCTGCACTTCTCTTGCTTCTTTCTGCAACAGCTTGCCTCTTTCTGCACCCCTCTTCCCTTTTTCTGCTCCTCTCTTGCCTCTTTCTGCACCTCTTTTGCCTCTCTCTGTACTTCTCTTGCCTCTTTCTGCACTTCTCTTGCCTCTTTCTGCACATTTCTTACTCTTTCTGCACCTATCTTGTTTTTTTCTGCACTTCTCTTGCCTCTTTCTATACCTCTCTCGCCTCTTTCTGTACTCAAATGGGAAGTGCAAGCTGTCAAGTTTAAAGGTCTGTGTGCTCTCGTGACTGAGGTATATGTCTACTTGTACAAGTATTCTCAAATGTGTTATGCATTTGAAGATGGTAGCTTAAAAAGCGGGTAGCTTCTCCTATAGGTGGTCAAATCTTCTCAGTTCTTCTCTGTCATTCGGTTGCACATGCAGACATGTCTTATGAATATAGGTGTTATAGAGCCCCTCAGGTATATTATTGAATACCCATGTGCCCTGTATTATGAGCAGAAAGAAATACATACTCATTCTTGTACACAAATTTACAGAATATGCTGTTTGAAACACAGGTATTCAAGTATTTGTATGTTTATATTTATGTAACATGTCACTAGGTAGAAGCAGAGACACATGCAGGCATACCTTCTCAAACTTGGTCAGACTTACAAAAGTGATATGGTTAGGATTGCTGTTTTACATTTGGTAGGCCTAACATTCTGAGCAGTCGATGAATAGTGAACCTTCAAGAGAAAAGTGAGGTTTTAGACATCTTCGGAGAAGGATTAGTGATTAGGCTCTGTTGCTTCTTTCTGCACTTCTCTTGCTTCTTTCTGCACCTTTATTCCTCTTTCTGGACTTCTGTTGCCTCTTTCTGCATTTCTCTTGCTTCTTTCTGCGCCTTTCTTCCTCTTTCTGCCCTTGTCCTATCTATGTAGGCATAGTTAGAAATTAGCATTTAAAAAACCTTAGAAATTCACTGAAAAAAACACAGGTTTCAGGGACGTTTTAGTTAGGCTGACATTTCAATCGTACAAAATCAGAGAAATTCAGCCGTTATAGTTAACTGAGCTAACTATAGCTCCCGCCCCCGCAATGCACTGCAGATGACGTCACTTATTACAGCACTCATGACATAGTCAGTGACATCACTGATGACATCTCAAATGACATCACTGATGACATCATCCACTTAATATCTGATGCACCTCCTCACACCCTAATATAACCTTTCATACACCCACTCTAAAATACAGACTGCCATTCTTGAAACCATAGACATACCAATTCCAGTTAGTACATACCCACTCACTGATTCATAGGTCTACACACACATCCACTCACTCACCCGCCCGTCACTCATACACTCAGTCACTCATCAATACAGCCACTGATATATGCACCCATACAGACACTCACACACCGCCACTCACCCATAGAGTTACTCACACACCTAGTCAGTCACCCAAAGAATCATTTACACTACCATTTACTCACCTATACAGTTATGCACACACCACCTCACTTATTCATACAGATACTAACACATACTTACTCTCTTATAAAATCACTGACACAAACACACACTCATCCATACCGCCACTCTCACTATCACTCACTCTCACATATAGTCACTTATATACTCCAACACTCGCATATACTGTCTTTCACATATGTAGTTACTCACACATATACCACTGAGACATCCATTCACTCACCAACACAGCCATACGCACACTCACTCACCCATACAGCCCCTCGTAGATGAACTCATGAACCCATACACCCAGTGAATTACCCACTGACACATCCATGCAGGGAGTCACACACACCCCCACCCACCCACACAGACACTCAGGCACCCATACAGGTACTCAGACAACCAATCATTAACCCATATAGACACTCATGTAGCTACTCACCAACCCAAGCAGCCACTTACACACCAACTGACAGACTGATACAGACATTCACACAGATTAGTCATTCATCCATGCATTCACTAAGACACGGGCGCAAGTTATAGTTAGCTCAGCTAACTATAACAGATTCATTTCTCTGATTTTGTTCGAGCGAAATGTCAGCTTAACTATAACGTCCCTGAAACCTGTGGCTTTTTCAGTGAATATATATATATATAAGTTCCACAGTGCGTGTGATGTGTGCAGCCAAAGCACCGCGGGTGCACGTTGGCATCCGTGCCCAGACAGTAAATCTTCAATCTGCTCCAATTCACTCAACCAGAAATGGCATTCAATTCAAAAACTTTATTCGGTCTTAAAAGCAATAGACCATAAAAGTACATAATTTTTTTTTTTAAATGCGCATAACTGTAAACACACATAAAAGTTACAAACAGTCATAAAATGAGACTATTTAAAAAAGCTAAAAGAACTTTTGAGGTAAGAAACAAATATGTCAGATAATACATCAGATATCCATGCTTAAATGAGCAACATGACCATAAAATTACATAGAAATATTGTACATAGCTGTTTGGCGAGATATGTTGGGAAATACATCAAACATCTAGAATTAGAAGGGGAACCTAAGATGCAGAACGGGATCAGATTGCAGCGCGCCATTACAGAATAGGAGATAAAAGCTACAATTAAAAACCAGGAAGGAGGGATAGCGAGAGAACAAAAACCGCCAATAGGTTCCGCCATGCACTCCTACTGTCCCCCGCTAATGGACCCGACGCATCTACCATGTTCAGTGTACTATACCATGCTACATGTAATATTCTATCAGACTAGCCCGACATAGTGCATCTAGTCCTAAGTGCTGCCTTCAGGAAGGCACAGACAGAAAAGGCAGTTTCAGGGGAGCACAATGATTGTAAGTGGAGGAAAGCAGGTCTGCAGCAACGAAGGCCTAGCCTCCTTAATAAAGGTATCAGAAAGTGTTGTTGTGCTAAACTGCAAATTGCAGAAGAACATAAAATGCAGTAATTATTAGTAAGAGTGATTATCACATGGACAAAAGGAGACCGTGTTCCCTTCTGAATCTCAAAATGTTAAAAAAAGAGAGACCAGTAGATTGTCCCAGCTCTGAAGTGAAAAAGAAGGGACCGCTCCCATCTAGTCAACTTCAAGGCCAGATACAGAGGGGAATCATCAGTGTAAAGAAGGCTATAATATTGCAACACGGAGGGTTTCGATAACTCAAATGTCAACCTAATGTTTGCTCAGTGGGCCTTAAATAATGTTTTAACCTCCAATTTGGCATTGTTGGGGATGCGGCTAGGTTCAGAGTACCACCAGGGTATGCCGAGGGAACCAAAAGTATCTCGTAAATAACTCAGCCATGGTATGGAGGTAGCCTTGTCCAACGTCAATTAGTCGGATTTAATGTCCTTACAGAGCTTGGCGGATGGGTTCGACCAGATGCTAACCCATAGTAAAAGCGGCGCCATCTGGATTGTATCCTTGATAAAACCCTTGTTTAACTCAAAGTGGATGATGAGGATGGGGGTGGATGGCGGTGCACTTAAAATCTTTTGCAGAAATCGGTTTTCCTTTACCTGAATGGAGCAGCACTTACTAAACCCCAAACTCCTGCTCCGTAAGTAGCCACACTAATACATTGAGAGTTAAACACTTTCAAAGGTGGAGACAATGTCTCCCTGATTTGTGGTCTGATGAGGTTAATTACTGTATCCGCAGTTTTGCTTAACTTAGTACAGGCCTGAACGCAATGGCAATTCCAGGACCCTGAGGAACTAAAATTTAGTCCCAGGTATCAAAAAGTCTCGATGGTCGTCAAGACATGCCCGTTAATACTGATTTTATTTAGCCTTAGTTTGCCTGGGCCATAGGACATGATGTGTGACTTTGAATAATTGGTGTTAAGGTTCAGATTACGGCTGTCATGATTCATAAACGTTTTCCTTTCCAATTCTCAAAAGCACACATTGATAGTGAGGGGCATTACACTATGGTGGAGGGTCTCTTGATGGGACACCGTATTGTGCTCATCTGCGTATACGCGCCTAATGTTGATAGCCCTGAGTTCTTCCAGGGATTTCACACACAGCTCCTACAACTAGATGCTGACTACATATGCATGGGGGGAGATTTTAATATTCTATTAGACCCTGTGCGGGATAGTACGTCCAAGTCCCCGGACGCCAAACCCCTTGCACGCCACATTTTGTTGGATATGTGCGAGTCGGTTAGCCTGGTGGATGTGTGGTGTTGGCGCAATCCAGTTGAGGTCACATACACCGATTATGCCGCCCAGTATGACACTTGGACCAGATTAAATTATTGGCTTGTCTCCCCTAACTTGGCAGCATGATAAAGGGCATCCCAGCATCTCCCTAGCACATATTCTGACCACTCCCCAGTGGTATTGCAAGTTCGTGTTCCTAGACCAGAGGGATGTGAGAGGATGTGGAGATTCCCCGGGCAGGCATTGATAGATGACGTGTTTAGTTCCGAACTTCGGGAGGCTATAGTCGAATACTTTGAACTGAATAAGGGTTCAGTGAGCTCATGGGCCATACTCTGGGAGTCATTTAAAGCCTATATGCGTGGAGTGTGCATCTCTAAGCACTCTGGGGTTCTTAAGGATTTGCGGAGTACGATTGCGCATATCGAGAAGCAACTAGAGGTGCTAGATAGAGAGCAGATTTCAAGGCCTGACCCCTCACGGCTTAGTCGCCGACTAACACTCTTGACGGAGTTCAGAGTGGCGGCGGAGCGTGAGAGTCATTACTTAGGCAAGTATGCCATTGCAAGACGTTACGGGGATGGTGACAGACCCGGCCGCACGCTGGCGCGGCTGTTGAGACCCTCGGCTGGGCGTTCATACATCACTTGCATACGCTCCTCATCCCGACAGACCTTGACCGGTACCCCAGAGATCCGAGATGAATTCTTATCATACTATTCCACCTTATACACCACTCGAGTGACTCCTAGCAAGGGAGAACGTAATGACTATCTTGCAGAGATCGCCATGGTGTGGCTCGAGAAGTTCAAGCAGCAATTTTTGGTGGAGCCTTTCTCAGTCGAGGAAATCAGTAACGCCATAGATGCCATAAACAGCTCAACAGCTCCGGGTCTAGATGGCTTTACCGGTATCTTCTATAAAACCTATAAGAATCTTCTATCGCCCGACCTATTAGAGGTGTATTACGAGGTGCTTGAACGCAAGGAACTTCCCCCCACTTTGGTTGAGGCTGTAATAATTCTTCTTCCAAAAGCTGGGAAGGATCCGCTTTTATGTGGTTTGTACAGGCCGTTATCACTTTTAAACCTCGACTATAATATCTTGGCTAAAATGATTGCGCTGAGTTTGGCCTTGCTACTGGACCGTATTATCTCCCCGACTCAGTCTGGCTTTGTCCCCCATAGGTCGACTGCTTTAAACCTGCGCACTTTATTTGCGGTAATTCACAGGATCGCTCCTGAGGTCCTGGCGGCTGCAGTACTACTCGATATCGAAAAGGAATTCGACTCCTTGGAGTGGCCCTTTTGTTTGGCGGTGATGAGAAAGTTGGGTATCCCTAAGGGATTCATTGACCTTACAGTGCTGCAATACACCGCGCCCACTGCTAGTCTTCGCTTGAATGGTACACTTTCCCCGTCGTTTGCTCTTACCCGTGGCACCAGACAGGGTTGTCCACTCTCCCCGCTGCTCTTCATATTGGCAATGGACCCCCTGGTCCGCCACTTCCAGGAAAGCCATCTGCACAGAGGTCTCCAGTTCAAAACGGGTCCGCTTTTAATTTCTCTATATGCGGATGACATCATCCTTTATGTCCGTTACCCCCAGGAAAATCTGGAACCGCTCATCAGAGAGATTATTCGGTTTGGCGTTTTTTCAGGGCTGCGTATAAATTGGGGAGAATCTGAAATTTTCCCCCTGACGCCGAGCACTGCAAGTTGGGAATGCGAATTTCCACTCGCATGGTGTGAGGAGTCGGTCAAATATTTGGGTTTTCGGATCCACAAAGACACAGAGCAAATTATGAGACTGAACTACGGCCCTGCGGTGCATAACCTGGAGCAGCAGATCAAGCGCTGGTTGAGACTCCCGTTCTCCCTTGCTGGTCGAGTGGCACTCGTGAAGATGGTTGTCCTCCCGAGGTTTTTGTACCTATTTCACAACATCCCCATCCCTCTCCCCAACACTTTTTTCCACACATTGCGCTCCCATCTCATCAGATTGGTCTGGGGGGGAAGACCCAGAGTTAGCTGGGACACCATGACATTACCATATGAGAGAGGTGGTTTTGGGGTCCCTAATTTTCAGGTCTACTATTTTGTTGCGCAGTGCAGTTTTGCTCACTCCTGGTATCACCCAGACACGCGGATCCCCTACTCTAGAACCTGAGGCTGACCTGGTGCTCCTGGCGCCACTGTGTACTGTGCTGCCGCGGGGCTTCCCTAGAGATCCCCAGGATATTCATACAGTATCCACCACTAGCTGGGCCTGGCGTAAGTTGATGAGAGTGATGGGAGGTGCCGCTCTATATTCATCGGAGAGCCCTGTCATTAATAACCCTTGGCTCCCCATCACGGAGGAAAAACTGGTGCAGCGTATACTCACTGCATATTCAATGAATAAGTTTGGGGATTTGATCCCAGGGGGACACGTTTTTTCTAGCACGGAGGTTGGGAAGTTTAGCGAGGCTACATTTATGGATCAATTTGTATTTGGTAGGATACGGAGGGCACTCAGAGCTAAGATCTTGGAGTACCCATTGGAGCCCAAGTCTTTCCCTCTGCTTGCTTTCCTAATCACAAGTCCCGGGGGAGAACACCTAATTTCTAAATTATATAAAGCATGTATGGCATAAGTCCCTATTAGGGACGCCAAGATACAGGAGGCATGGGAGCTGGACCTTGGGCACCCAATTCAAGACTCACACTGGTCCTTTTGCTGTGCACAAACTAAAGAGGTCTCCTAAAATAGCAAAAATAAGCTTATACACTTTAGATATTTGTGGAGGGCCTATATGACCCCAGCTAGGATTCACGCTTTTGATCCTAATCGACCGCACTCCTGTCTTAAGTGTGGTGGTCTGCAAGCCGATTTTGCCCATCTGATGTGCAACTGTGCTAAATTTGGGGACTTCTGGAGATCCATTTTTAAGTCAATAACACAAATGACACACCTTGAGATGGTATACCCATGCCTGAAGTTGCCTTGCTGGGTTATGTGGGGGATCTCCCGAAGAAGGTACGCAAATTCACGGCCATTGCTCTATTGCTCGCAAAGAGGGAAATAGCTCTCAAATGGGGTAGCCGGGCCTCCCCCACAGTGAAAGATTGGCTCCATAGCCGCACATATTGCAACACTAACTGTGAGCTTTATGCTACGACCCGGCCCCCGGCATCCTGGCCAAAAGATATTTGGGAGCCTCTTAAAAATTACCTACTGGAAATCAATGCCACCCCTATTTCACAACAGCCCAACGGGATTGTTCCCACAGGGGTGGAGTAAATCATGGGTCATCCAACTTGCTCTCTTGCTGTGTTTATTACGTCATTGAAAGCGTGGACCTGATAGTTGAAGAGAGCCTGCGGGTCTGGGTTGGTCGGATGTTGGCGTCTCAATGTATGATGTATATGCTACCCTGGGGCATTGGTGCACTGATCGCTTGTGCACAATTGTTTTGTAAAAGATGCATATTTATTATTGCAAAAATTTATGATCGCAGTGGATAACAATGTAATGTTGTAAGTAATATGAAAATGAAAATAAAGAGTTAAAAAAAAAAGGTTCAGATTATCCATGAAGAAAGCAAAACAGTCCACCTGATGTCTCAGGGCTTTTGGGGTAAGGGCCAACAATACTGTGTCATCCGCATATAGCAGATCTGGGAATTGGGGAGCCTGCGATTCTGGGTATATCTATGTGGGAAGAGGCTCGATAAGCTGTTAAAGCGTTGATATATAAAATAAATAATAAAGGCGCCAATATGCAACTCTGCCTTATCCGAGTCTTTAAAGAGAATTTAGGAGAAAGCTCCCCGAGCAGAGTTAAATGGATCCGTGCAGTGAGATCCGAGTGCAGACAACATAAAAAGTTCACCTGAGGGGGGGTCCACGCCTTGATCCAGCAGCATTAGCCAGAGTTTGGTTCTGTTCACTGAATCAAAGGCAGTGAATAAATCCATAAAAACTAAGTATATGGGGGAGCACTTGGCCTTAGTATACTTAGAGAGTGTCAAGGCCAAATTCAGGCATTGCTAATTGGTGCCTAGTTTAGGTTGGAACCCAAATTGAAAAGGGGAGTGTATGTCCTTATCAGCTACCCATTCGACCAGGCGGTCGTAACTGACTCTGCCAATGATTTTAATCGTGCTATCGATGAGCGAAATTGGTCGGTAGCACTTGGGTGACGATCAACCTCCCTTTTTGAATATGGGGACTATTGTTGCGGTAGACCATGAGGGCGGGATATAAGATGACAGGCAAATGTTAAAAATGTTTGTGATAAGAGGGCCCCAAATTTCAGGCATGGATTTCACCAGGTCCATCGGTACCCCATCTGGGCCTAGGGCTTTCCCTCCCTTACTGTGCTGGAGGGGAACTCAACTTCCTCCAAAGTTAGCAAAAGTGGGGAGAATTCTGCAGTGTGGAATGAAGAGCAGCGGACAGAATTGGCTCTTCCTCAGTGTAGTCAATAGAGGCAAAGTGGGTAACCCAGTCCGCGCAAGAGATATTATTTTGGAGAGGGGAATTGGTGGGAGAATTCCTGGACCGTATTAGTTTTACTGCATCCCAGAAGGATTTACTATCCTTTCCCTCCCTTGGACGCGAGCTCCAGAAGTTCCCAATCTTGGATGTATACTTCCCTTTTCCTAATAGCGAGTGCAGTTTTGTACTCTGTGCGTGCCAAGGAGATTTCAGTCCTATTCCTGTGGCATGTGTTTAGGGTTTTCCTCAGCCTCCTATTTGCCAGTAAACAAGCCCCGTCTAACCATCTTGGGTTTGTGTTTGAGAAATGAATGGGCTTAAGCATGGAGTCCCTGATTGCATGAATTAGCTGATTATAGTGTTGAGCCATAGAGTCCGATATGTTCTCCCCTAAACAGCAGAGAAATTTGTTTAGGTGTAGCTTGAGTAGGGCTGTGAGTGTCTCTTTAGGATTATGCATATGACGGACTCGGCGAAGACCATCCGCAGAGTGTTGGGTAATGGAGAGTAAGTTCCTGTTACATGCCAAGTCCTTGAGTGGTAAAAACATAGACGCGCTTAAGGCGTTATGGTCGCCCCACTCTGCGGGCAGGATCTCGCTTTTGGAGAACCAAGATAAAAAGTCTGAGCTTACAAACATATAATCTATGAGGGAAGCTCTCCTGCCACCTCTAAATGAAGTCTGTGTAATGCATGCCCCCCAAGGATTTCAAATAGATCTACCAAACCGTGGTCAGTAAGATATCTAGAAAGTTCAGCGCCCTAGCATCTTGCCTAGTATGGTGCCTATTTGTCCAAATTTTGTGGCGTAGGACTCCCATTGATCTTAACATTAAAGTTTCCACAAAGAAAAAAGTGAACAAGTGTGGCACTGTTGTCAGCCTTAGATTGTAGTTGGGATATAAAATGTAATAAGCTAATATAGTGTGAACAGCTAGCGTTGGTAAAATCATTGTTATAGAAATTTATCAAGTAAAAAGCCATGTTTGTCTTTGGTACTTGAATTAATAATGCTAAAAAGGCAGAGGAACTAGATTTGATCTTTGAAACCTCTACCTGTAGGCGCAAGCTAACCCAGGTAGCTAATCCGCCGGCCGCAAGGCCTTGGGTGGAAGAAGTGGCGGGACTTGAATAGCAAGCGTAACCCTTAAACTAAAAGTTTGGTGGCTTAGTAAGCCAGGTATCCTGCAAAAGAATTAAATCAAACTTGGATACAAATGCCCTCCGATCATCGTTGATAATCTTCCCTTTGAGGCCTGCCACGTTCCAACTAAGGATGGAAAGGGTTCTGTAGTGCAAGTGTGAAGCATTGGTGTGGGAAGCAACTACCGCTGATTCTAACAGCGGAGTGACAATAATTAACTCTGGGGGAATGTCTGCTGATGATAGGGTGCCCAAAGGGGTAGATGTTGAGGCTACCTTTGGGGCTGAAAATCAACCTAGATCGGAAAGTGCTTCAAATCTGTTGGATGTGGATGTGGGGCAAGAGACAAGGGGAGCACTCAGTGGGGCCTGGGATGGTGGCAGGGTATAAAAAAGGGGTTGACTGCTAGTAGCTGTCGGGACTAAAGTATCTCTGTGTGTGTTTACGTCCTGAGGAGATTAAGTGGGGGTATAACAAGAGCATGACTAGTTATGTTATGTTATGTTATGTTATGCGGTTTTATATAGCGCACAGCTGCCCCAGCAAAGGGGCGTCCCAGCGCTGAACAAAAAACAGCAGGTCAGAAAACAACACACAACAGTCTATGATGGAAAGAGATACGTTTTAATGGCCCTGCGAAATGCCATATAGTTTCCATGCTACGAATGACGATGGGGAGCGCGTTCCAAAGTCTGGCCGCCAATACACCAAAAGAGCGTCCACCAGCACGCACCCTCCTCACCCGTGGGACCACCGCCAGATGCTGGCCCATAGACCGAAGTTGGCGGGAGGGGATGTACGGTGTAAGCAAATTAGCCAAAATGTCTGGGGAGGAAGAGTTCAAAATTTTAAAAGACATGCATAGAGTCTTGAACTCGATGCGCTTTGCTACAGGCAACCAATGTAGCTGACGGATAGCATTGGAAGTAGGGCATGTCCTGGGCAGACCTAACAAGGCTCTGGCGGCAGCATTCTGAACCCTTTGCAGTCTTGTGATCTCCACTTTATTAACTCCCAGGTAGAGTGAGTTGGCGTAGTCCAGTCTTGACAGAATAGATGCTTGGACAATTACCTGCCTCATGGCCGGGTCAAAAACCTCAGCACAGGTTTGAGCCCCGTAAGATGCCAAAACAGGTTCCTGCTACTTTCTTTGTTTGAGTCTGAAAGCTAAGGGCGGCATCTACCCACACACCCAGATTTTTTACCACCTGTTTGGGAGCAGGTGCATCACCCAGCTTGGCAGGCCACCAATGCTCGCTCCACAACTCAGTGTTTCTCCCAACCAGCAGGACCTCGGACTTGTTGGCATTTAACTGAAGACAGTTGGCAGTCATCCACTCATATATAAACTCTAGATCCCTCTGAAACTTACATGAGCCCTGTCCTGAGTCTTCAGAGAGAGCAACTACCAACTGCGTGTCGTCCGCGTAAGACACTGCTGTGAGCCCTCTACTTTTTGCCACTGCTGCCAAAGGGTGCAAATAAACGTTAAACAGCGTTGGGCTCAAAGCTGAGCCTTGCGGTACCCCGTGTTTGAGGGTATGTGTCTTGGAAGCAAAAGGGGGAACTGCAACCTGAAAGGTCCTATCAGCTAAAAAGGAAACAAACCACTCAAGAGCAGAGCCCCCGATCCCCACCTCCCCCAACCTCTGCAACAGGATCTGGTGGGAGACGGTGTCGAATGCGGCACTGAGATCTAACAAAATCAGTGCCGATGTACGACCCTCGTCTAAGGCCCTCCTCAGATGCTCGGTCACAGCCAAGAGGGCTGATTCCGTACTGTTACCCGGCCGAAAGCCATTCTGGGAGGGGTCCAGTAAGTTGTTCTCCTCCAGATAGCCTGTGAGTATGGAATTGATATAGGATTCCAAAATCTTGGAAACCCAGGGTAAGAGAGAGATGGGTCGGAAGTTCTCTGGTTTAGTAGTGTCGAGCTGGGGCTTTTTCAGCAGGGGGACCACCCTGGCTTGCTTCCAAGCACTAGGGACCGTCGATGTAAGCAGTGACTGATTGATCAGATGGCTCAAAGATGGTAAAAACACAGATAGCGATTTCAGGAATTGATCTGGCTTAAGAGGGTCGGCAGGAGAGCCAGATTTAATCTTATGGCAGAGCAGCGCCAGCTCCTCTTGAGGGATAGGGGAGAAAGCAACCAGCAGATGACTGCAAGAGGGTACGGGCACAGTCCCCTTAAGAACCTCTTGTTGAGGGAAGGATCTATAAATTGTTTCTACCTTCTTCACAAAAAAGGAAGCAAGGGTCTCGCACTGGGCATCCGATACTACAGAAGGTGTAGGTATATCTGCAGCGGTTTTGAGATCTTTTACTATGGAGTAGATGCTTTTAGAAGGGTTACTACTGTTTCTAATCACGTTAGAGTAATATGCTGCCCGCTCAGAGTAAATTGCCCTGTAATATTTCTTAATTGCTAACTGGAAGTGACCCTTTAACATTGGATCATAGTCTCTTCTCCAGGCACGTTCCAACTTTTTACAGCCTTTACGTAGGAATGCCAACCTGCCGTTATACCATGCGCTAGATTTAGTGCCACGACACTTGGACCACCTGGCAGGAACCAGGGCGTCCAGAGCATAGGAGATCCAGGCCGAAAATGCACCATCAGCCAGCACAGGGTCCGATGACATGTTAGGCATGGTGGTAGAAAGAAGCTCGTGAAAATAGGTGACATCGAGTTTATGCCATGGACGCCTAAAGCAGAGCCTTTCAGAAGCCCTCTTAACTGGCTCGACACCTGCCAGTATCATAGACACTAGAAAGTGATCCGACCAGCATACCGGTGATGGTGTATGGACCGTAAGGAAGGACAGGTTAGAAAAGACAGGGTCTAATAAATGGCCTGCAGAATGCGTGGTCCCTGGACCCGTTGGGTCAACTGGCACGCCTCCAAATCAGCCAGGAAGTTGGTAATTTCTATGTCCTTGGAATTATCCAAGTGTAAGTTAAGATCACCAATGACACTGAAGTTGGCAGCTGTCATCGCTAGGGGACTTAGGACTTCGATGAGAGCGTCTCTAAACTCCCTAGAAGGACCAGGAGGGCGGTAAATTAAGAGCCCGGTCATAGTATAGTTGGCGTGAGGTGAGATCCAAAAAAGTCCGCATTCACACCCCTCCACAGACTCCTTTACCAAGGAACATATGAGATCGGACTTAAATATTACTGCTAAGCCGCCCCCCCTGGAACCTCGGTTAAGTGTCAGAATACTGTATCCCTGGGGGAGAGCCAGGCCAGGTTCTACCACTGTGGTCTCAGTTAACCATGTCTCAGTCAAAAAAAGGACATCCGGAAGATCTGCCTGAAGCAAGTCATAGACATCTAAATGATGTTTGACTAATGAACGACAATTTAGGCTCAGAAGTTTGATAGTGGACTTATGGTCAATCTGGAGCAGAGAGGATACAGCCGATGGCCAGGAATTATAGCCACAAGATATGCAGCAGAAAGGGCCCTCATAATAGCTACGGGGCCGGCAGTTGCACGGGCTGATTCCCTTCCTGATCTTAAGGAGGTCGTCCACCGAATACCGTACTATATCTTTTACAGAACCGGCAGCATGTCTGGCATCTGGCGGCATCCTGGAGCGGACGGGCGCAGACGGGCTTGCCTTTGGCGCGCCCGCTGCGTGCCCGCCACGGCATGGGTTTATGAAGGCAGAGCCCAGAAATGCCGATAGCGCGAGGCAGGGAACAACTGCCACGCCCACCGCTCAAACGGCACGTCAGCCGCGGCGGTACGGGGCGGGAGTTGGAACAAGCCTAAGAATGCTGGAGTACCAAAAGCAAGTAAGGAGGAGCCCCGTTCAAGTCCCCAATTAAAATAAAGTTAAAAGCAGTTTGCAGATAAAAGCCCCGTTCACGTCCCCAATAAAACAGTATTGCAGGTAAAATATCAGCAAACACAACACAATACACCAAACAGCTGACCTTGACTCGGTCCGCTGCGCGCCCGCCACGGCATGGGTTTATGAAGGCAGAGCCCGGAAATGCCGATAGCGTGAGGCAGGGAACAACTGCCACGCCCACCGCTCAAACGGCACGTCTGCCACGGCGGTACGGGGCGGGAGTTGGAACAAGCCTAAGAATGCTGGAGTACCAAAAGCAAGTAAGGAGGAGCCCCGTTCAAGTCCCCAATTAAAATAAAGTTAAAAGCAGTTTGCAGATAAAAGCCCCATTCACGTCCCCAATGAAAACAGTATTGCAGGTAAAATATCAGCAAACACAACACAATACACCAAACAGCTGACCTTGACTGGAACTGGATTGGGTGGGCACAGCCAAGGATAAAGGTGGGTCTATAGAAGAAGCCTAAAGGGACCAGAGAGATGGTAGAGAAAGCCCCGTTAATGGCTCTTGCATTGAATAACAAATGGTGTGCCAGCTCTGGAAGTCTGCAATTAATCACAATATAGTCCCCATATGAGTCCGGCCGGTTTGACCCAATCCAAGCACATCTCCTGACATGCAGGATGTCCTTAGCGTACCGATATTGCAGGTCTTTGTGTCACGCCAACCAGTATAGAGTTTTATTGAAGAGCTGCTCGTAGTACTCACTTTGATCTGGGTGCAGTGAAGGAGCCCCTCTCAAGACGACCACGTACGGGCAAGCGGCAGGGGGGAGGTTGATGACTGGTAGTTGTGAGCGCATCTGGGAGTGAAGTGGTATCTCTCTGTCCCCTGGGTCCCCTCCGTTGTTAAAGAGACAAAAAGAGGGGGGGTGCTTGTTCTGTGGACTGACCAGAAGCGGGTTTTCTACTGTGCTGGTGGGCTGCTTGGGCTGGCAGATTGCTAGAAGAGGGCAGAGCCTGAGTTGCTGGTATACATTTTTCCGGAGGGACACTGGGTATTCTACTCAAGGTACAGAGCCTGGTGGGAGTACTTGTAAAGTTCCTTTGGCTAGGTCTAGAAAGTTAATGCCCAGTGTGGCCAGATTGGACTCAATAGTGTCTAGGCATGAAACTAGGGGATAGAGAATAGTGTTGATAAGTGAGCACACATTTTTAAAAAAAAACTTTAGCTGGGTCACCAAGAGTTTTGGATAAAGTTGAAGAGATGTGACCTGTCAGCCTGTGAAAGTTGAACTAAGGTTGGGACTGGATTCTCTGGGGCATCTGTATTTAATACCAAGGCAGGTGGTGTCTCCTGCCTGCGCTTGGGCGTAGACACTTGCGAGGTCACAGTAGGAGATGTAGAAGAGCTGGCCGTCTGCTTGCATGTCTTGCCGCGTCTGAATTTCTTTGTTGTTATGCGTAAGGTCTTGTTGTTTGGGCCGATGGAGGAGTCAGGGCGTGTGGCAGAAGAAGGGGACATTACACGTTTTGCTATGTTTGTTGCAGGGGGAGGGCTCAACACTATTATAGGGTGTGGCTGTATGCGTGACCATGGAGAGGCAAGCGGACGGGCCAAGGAGACCCTCACTAATCCCGTCTGAGTTAATAGAAAGCCTCCGTTCGGTTCTGGCAATTTCATTGCTGATGACACTAACAGCTCATTGGAGCATCCGGTCTATTGAGGTAGGCTTTGGTGTAGACTTTGGGGAAGGCTCGACTGCAGGAGATGTAGTGGAACCAGTGTCCTTTTTTTCTGCCCATGGTCCCAATGACTTATTAAAGAGTCAACTAGTAGATCACAGAGACAGCACCAAACCCACTCAAGCTAGCAGTAAAAGCATGGCCGTTCAGGATAGTAGAGAGGAAGTTAAAAACAGTACCTCATGATGGATATAGGCTTGAATTGCCAGGTGAGGGCGTTAAAGCTTCACGGGAATGAAGACCTCGGAGGGTGGGCCCAGCCCGGCCTCGCTTAACCGCGGCCCGCCCTTGGCACAGGCACGGCCCGGGCAAGGCCTGGGCATGCCCGTGCACATCCTGCGCTGCAGTAGTCTGCGGGGGCTTAAATGGATAGAGCCCCTCCCTCTCTCCGCCACGGGAGTGATGCAGGCTGGGGGACCGAATCTCACCCCAGCTGGCCGGTGATGAAAGAGAGTGTCATTGCGGGCTAAGACACCAGGAAGCCCGTTCAGCATGTCCCGTCTTTAGCCCAGTAGATATAGCTGTGGCCCACAATCCATACTCTAAGCATTTTAAAGTGAAGGAGTGTGAGAAGTTGGCCTGGTATATGCTGTCCACTAATTATAGTGGGCACCTTGCACCAGTCCAAACAACCCCTTATTGGAGATAGGTTAAAGACAACCTTTATTGAAAGCTATCCTAGTGGTAGCTATGGAGAGCAGCCTTCAGGCTAAGTCTTGAAGGAATGTAAAGCAGCTTGTTTTACCAGTCTATAATCTCTTGAGTGACCAAATGAAAGAGGACCACACCAGGTATATATTCAAAATATATGTATTTATTGCTAAACACACCCCTCTAGTCTCTTTATGAGGCTAGAGTTCGAAGTACATAAATTATAAGTTAGTTATTAACAGTAATAGCACAAATACACGTTTGAGCCCTAGGGCGTACCAAACCATATACCAATAAAGTGGTATAAGAACCACGACTGAGCTAGACACAAGGCCTAGAGCCTGTAGAAGTGCTTGGACCACAAGGAACCACCCAAGGCAGTGACACAGGGGACCCACGGGGACGCGTGCAGTGTAGGAACACAGCCGCGAACCACCGTTAACTTCTATTGGGAAAGTCGCAATTAGAATTTAAAAGAAAAGGGACACTTAGAGGAGGACTTGGAGCAAACCCTTTAGAACTAGGCTCGTTCTAGAGTCTATACCCACGGGAGCACCGGAGTACTTGAGTTACCTCACCCAGGGAAGCCGGGTGCATAGGTGTCTTTCGGGGTCGGGTTTCGTCGTCGTTTACTATGGCGATCTGCTGCGAAGTGCTGCTGGCGACCAAGTCGAAAGTGTTCGGGTGGATCCAAAGGTGGATTGAAGATCTGAAGAACCTGAAAGCAGAGGGGACAGAGTCTGGGTCACTAGCCAGTGACCAGGAAGGCGATGAGCGAATGCCCACCGATGTCGGGTGCTTCAGGTAGGTTGATGGTCATCTTGACTCTTCAGCCACGAGGTCCAGGAGGTGTCGATGATGACCAGGAGCAGGAATCGAGCTGTCCCACGACGTCTGTCACTTGCTGAGGTGTCAGCGACCGGATTGGACCCAACAAGCCTTGGCAACGGCAAGTCTCGTGGAAATGGAAGAAGGACGATGTTGCAGACCAGAAAGGTCTGTGGGACTCACCCAGCGAAGGTAAGTCAGGGCACGCCTGGAGCAACCAGGGAGCCCAAGCAGAAAAAGATTGGCCTTCGGGAGGGCCTACTAGCCAACGGACTAGCGACCGCGAAGGAGCCTCGAGATGATGCACGTGGAGCTGGCTCACAGGACACTCGTGGAGTGGAGGCCAGTGATCTTCGGTGCAGTCGGTGCTGGAGGTGGGGGCTACTTGGAGACCAAAGCACAACTTCGTGGGAGCCCAGGAAGAGGATGCACTTGCAAATGTGCTCGGTGTCCAGGGGTCATGGTTTCACGTTACCCACGACAGCTACGGCCCTCAGCTTTGCTGGGGACTCAGGGCAGCCTCGAAGAAGTCTGAAAATCCACCTCTGGTGATGCAAAGACTTCAGCGTCCGGCGGGAGCTTCGGCGATGCAGACCGGACAATTGCTTCTTTGGTGCCTGCCAAGCAGGGG
This sequence comes from Calotriton arnoldi, assembly GCA_963921515.1. NCBI lineage: Eukaryota > Metazoa > Chordata > Amphibia > Caudata > Salamandridae > Calotriton > Calotriton arnoldi. Next base: position 1,729,045 of record CAWUFW010003709.1, read on the forward strand.
AGTCACTCCTTGACCCCAAGGGAGATTCTTCAGTCCTCTAATCTTAAAGTAGAGCGTCGAAGGTCCAGGATTCTGTGTCAGAGTTTCGTCCAGGTAAATCTAAAGTCCTAAGGACTGGGGTCCCATACTTATACTAAGGTAGGGGGTTGGACATACTCTGGGGCTCCACCTATGGGAGGGTCAGGGCAGAGGGGTGGTTACACCCCTTTCCCTTTGTCCAGTTTCACGCCAGAGCAGGGGCTGGAAGCCCCTGAGCCGGTTTGAACTGGGGTATGCACAGGGACACCAAATGTGCCCCCAGTGCAGGACTTCAAAGCACCAGAGAGTGCTCCCGCCCAGCCCCAATACACACTATCCTGTCTGGGGAGGTGGTTACACCTCCCTGGGACAGGAAACCTATTGTCCAGGCCTCCCCTGCCGGAGTTTCGGTCAGCAGCAGGAGGCCAGACTCGTGTCTGTGGCAGCGGCATCCATTTTGTGATGCCAGGGCTTGGAAAGAAGTTACCGGGCAGGCCGGTGTGTACATGTCTCTCCTCTAGAAGGGTGGAATGCTACCTCCGCCGCCAGAACTGGCGGGGGGTAGTATTCCAAGATGTTTGACACCAAACACAACATGCTTCCGTTCAGCCATCCCAAAGTTAGCATTTAACGCGAGGTTATAATGCGCTTAAGAGTATATGGTCAGGCTGCACTACAAACAGCATCAGAGAAGGGTCTCCGAACGCTGCAGAGGGGCCCTGCTCATGCAGGGGCACCCTCTCACATAGGAACCACGCACTCTGCCTTCAGGATTGATAAGGCCTGCCATAGGAGTGACTTATAGGTTTATATGTGTGTATGTATGTAGTGATATAGGTAACCTATATCACAGTAAGGGGTGCATGCACCACCTTACCCAGGCTGGCCTTCCAGGGGTGGCACAATACATGCTGCAGCTCCTGGTAGGCCTCTGAGGTACCTATGCCCTGGATACATAGTATACCATATACTAGGGACTTACAAGGGCACTCCAGATTCCAATCAGAGATGTGCCTAGGGCACATGGAAACCATTTTATAGAGGAAGCAGATAGACTGGGGCCCTGAATAGCAGGATCCCAGTCCAACTAAGTCATAAACCAGCAAAACACCAGGAAAAAAGTGGGGCAACCATATAGTCAGATTCCACCTTCCTACATAACCCCCCCAAATGAAAGGAGATAAGGCTAACCTTGGCCAGTTGAGCCTTTATTGACTAAGTGGCCATATAAGGAAGCACCTGCACTAGCATGGTTGCCCCCTGTCTTATGGTCCACTAAGCAATCCCTCACCCTAAGGGTATGAGAGGTTCTCCACCATGGGGAATTACTACCTGTGGTGTGCTTTGGTGAAGTACAAGGCTGGTGAGGTGTCTGAGTAGGGAAGTGAGGCCCTAGGAAGGTTGGTCTCAGCTTCCTCAGATCACTGGTCACCATGTATGCCTGTCTTTCCATGACTGAGTTGCACTTTGCTCTAAGGGTCAACCTTTGGCTGCCTACAGCTGGTGGTTGGGTCCCTTTGGATGGACCACTGGAGGGACATGGCAGGTTTGGAACCTTTTGGTCCCAGGTTTGCCCTTGCCTAACAGAGTCCTTCTGGGGGAGGTCCCTACACAAAGGTATGGGGGATCCCTCAGTGTGTTGAGGAATTTTCACCTGGCTAGGGCTACTAGACTGGGTGCCCCTAATCTGCTGATGGGGGGTTCCTCTGGACAGGGGGCCCTGGGGGTCCACTGACCTCCCTGACCTCTGCAGCCCTGGGCTGACTGAAGCAGGGTAGAGAGGGGCAGGTTACCTGCTCCAGACTGGGTACCACCTTGGAAGGGTCCTCTGCCATCAGGGGTGTGGCCAGGCCAGGCCTGACTACCTCTGGGGCAGTTCCTTCACTAGGGGTAGGGTCAGTTCCCTGAGGAGGCTGACCCTTACCTACTGTCTGGGGGAAGAAGACTTTTCTTCAACCCTTGTGCTCTCTTTTGGGGAGAGTGGGCCATTCTTCCAGGCTCCATCTCTCCATAATTTTCCTGGGCTTGGGCTGTGGCCATCACAGCCCCACTAAACTTTACAGGGACGCCCAGCATTCCCAGATGGGTTTGGTGTTCAACTTCAGCCCAGGCTGAAATTTCCAGATCATTGCCCAACAGGCAATCTACAGGCAAGTTGGGGGACACTGCCACTCTTTTTGGGCCTGTGACCCCTTCCCAGCTGAGATTGATTATGGCCATGGGGTGATCTGTTCTGACACCATCTATGTTGGTCACCTGGTATTTAAACTCAGGTAAAAGCTGGTGAGGGGGGACTAGTTTCCCTGCCACCATGGTGACACTAGCCCCTGTGTCCCTGAATGCCACAGCTTTCTGACCATTAATTATTTAATTATTGGCTCCAGTCTGTACCTGCCCAATGCATTGGGACCCATGGTAAAGGTGACAAATCCTATACCACCATCAGAGTCAGAGGAGTCTGTTGAGGGGGTCCTGTCTAAACTGGGGCCCACCTCTGTTCCTCTTGCAAAAGCACCTAACTTTTTGGGTGCACTACTCCCAACTGGAGGATTACTACTGGTAGTACCAGGAGGGGTGGTAGTATTTGTTGGAGGAACATTTTCTTTATTGCCAATCCTGGGGCAACTGGGATCAGTTTTCCAGTGTCCAGGCTTTTTACAGACATGGCAATATGGTTTCTTTTCAGGAGAGGAAGGAGTTTGGGACCCACCCCCAGAAGAGGATTTTTGGGGCCCTGTAGTGGACCTATCCTTAGATTTATCCCCACCTTTCTCTTGGGACTTGGTAGAATCTTTCTTCTGGTCACCACCCTGATTCTTAGGCCTTACCCTGGTTCTGACCCATTTGTCTGCCTTCTTTCCCAATTCTTGGGGAGAGGTCAGATCAGAGTCCACCAGGTACTGGTGTAAAAGCTGGTTTTGACAATTATTAAGGATTTGCTCCCTCATAATCAAATTGTACAATCCTATAAAGTCATGCACCTTGCTGCCATGTATCCAACCTTCCAGAGCCTTAGTAGCACAATCTACAAAATCAACCCAGTCTTGAGTCTGAGCCTTTGGGTGTCTCTGAACTTCAACCTATACTGTTCAGTGGTTAGGCCAAACCCATCTATCAGAGCACTCTTCAAGACTTTGTAATTGTCAGCATCCTCTTCTCTTACAGTGAGGAGCTTGTCTCTACCTTTGTCTGCAAAGGAGAGCCACAAGATTGCTGCCCACTGCTCCTGAGGGACCCTCTGAACTTTACAGGCCCTTTCCAGTGCAGTTATCCATTTGTGGATGTCATCCCAACTCTGGTAGGGAGGGACAATCTTGCTCAGGTTTCTATGGTCATAAGACCTTTCCCTATCTCTGGGGAAATTGCTGCCACCATGGGACTCTAGTCCCAACTTTTTTCTCTCTCTATAGAGATCTAGGGACTCCCTGTCTATAGCCAACTGCTGTTTTCTGAGTTCAAGCTGGGCTTGCTCATACTGAATCAGTCTCTTCCTCCTGTCATGAGAGGATTCTCTCCTATGAGAGGAGACAGAGGACCCTATTGAGGTGTCAGAGTGGTTAGACTCCTGAGAAGGAGATCTAGACCTTCTGGGCACACTCAGTACTCTTCCTGGGGGGACAAAGGGGAGGTCATTCTGATCCTCCTCCTCCTCCTCCACAGGAGGAATAGGGTTTTCCAGGACAAGGTCATTTTCACCTTCCTGGCCAGTTTCAGAGGGGGGCGGCTGGGTTTCTTCACCCCTGGCCCCTTCCTCATCTGCTGCCCCACCCTCTCTGCCTACCCCTTCAGACCCTAGGGGTTTGCTGAGATCATCAGCCAGTAACACCTCCTTCAGGTGCTGGGTGCTGGCACTTTTGCCTGCCTTCAACTTCCTAGCATTGCATAATGCTCTCAATTCCAAGAATGGGAGTTTATCATACTTGGAGGGAAGAAGCCCACTGGCTTCTGGCAAGGACTCACTGGGTCCTGGCTTTGAAGACATTACTACTGAGGTGTGGTGTATGCACTACCTACTCTAGTGTGGCCTACTAAACTCTCTTGAGTTGTAGAAAGGGTGTGCTATCCCTTAACACACAACTCTAAGTTCAGTAGAACTTACTGTATACTAAGCTTGATTTATATGTACCTTAGGTACCCTTATTGGTTTTCAGTTGATCAATTCAATTGAGATTATCTGGTAAAACAATAGCAAGCTGGAATCCAACACGCTGCACACCAATGTGAGAAGTTGGCCTGGTATATGCTGTCCACTAATTATAGTGGGCATCTTGCACCAGTCCAAACAACCCCTTATTGGAGATAGGTTAAAGACAACCTTTATTGAAAGCTATCCTAGTGGTAGCTTTGGAGAGCAGCCTTCAGGCTAAGTCTTGAAGGAATGTAAAGCAGCTTGTTTTACCAGTCTATAATCTCTTGAGTTACCAAATGAAAGAGGACCACACCAGGTATATATTCAAAATATATGTATTTATTGCTAAACACACCCCTCTAGTCTCTTTATGAGGCTAGAGTTCGAAGTACATAAATTATAAGTTAGTTATTAACAGTAATAGCACAAATACACGTTTGAGCCCTAGGGGCGTACCAAACCATATACCAATAAAGTGGTATAAGAACCACGACTGAGCTAGACACAAGGCCTAGAGCCTGTAGAAGTGCTTGGACCACAAGGAACCACCCAAGGCAGTGACACAGGGGACCCACGGGGACGCGTGCAGTGTAGGAACACAGCCGCGAACCACCGTTAACTTCTATGGGGAAAGTCGCGATTAGAATTTAAAAGAAAAGGGACACTTAGAGGAGGACTTGGAGCAAACCCTTTAGAAGTAGGTCATTCTAGAGTCTATACCCACGGGAGCACCGGAGTACTCGAGTTACCTCACCCAGGGAAGCCGGGTGCATAGGTGTCTTTCGGGGTCGGGTTTCGTCGTCGTTTACTATGGCGATCTGCTGCGAAGTGCTGCTGGCGACCAAGTCGAAAGTGTTCGGGTGGATCCAAAGATGGAGCGAAGATCTGAAGAACCTGAAAGCAGAGGGGACAGAGTCTGGGTCACTAGCCAGTGACCAGGAAGGCGATGAGCGAATGCCCACCGATGTCGGGTGCTTCAGGTAGGTTGACAGTCGTCTTGACTCTTCAGCCACGAGGTCCAGGAGGTGTCGCCGATGACCAGGAGCTGGAATCGTGCTGTCCCACAACGTATGTCGCTTGTTGAGGTGTCGGCGACCGGATTGGACCCAACAAGCCTTGGCAACGGCAAGTCTTGTGGAAATGGAAGAAGGACGATGTTGCAGACCAGCAAGGTCTGTGGGACTCACCCAGCGAGGGTAAGTCAGGGCACGTCTGCAGCAACCAGGGAGCCCAAGCAAAAAAAGATTGGCCTTTGGGAGGGCCTACTAGCCAACGGACTAGCGACCGCGAAGGAGCCTCAAGACAATGCACGTGGAGCTGGCTCACAGGACACTCGTGGAGTGGAGGCCAGTGATCTTCGGTGCAGTCGGTGCTGGAGGCGGCGGCTACTAGAAGCCCAAAGTACTACTTCGTGGGAGCCCAGGAAGAGGATGCACTTGCAAATGTGCTTGGTGTCCAGGGGTCACGGTTTCACGTTACCCACGACAGCTACGGGCCTCAGCTTTGCTGGGGACTCAGGGCAGCCTCGGGGAAGTCTGAAAATCTACCTCTGGTGATGCAAAGACTTCAGCGTCCAGCAGGAGCTTTGGCGATGCAGACCGGACAATTGCTTCTTTGGTGCCTGCCAAGCAGGGGAGTCACTCCTTGACCCCAAGGGAGATTCTTCAGTCCTCTAATCTTAAAGTAGAGCGTCGAAGGTCCAGGATTCTGTGTCAGAGTTTCGTCCAGGTAAATCTAAAGTCCTAAGGACTGGGGTCCCATACTTATACTAAGGTAGGGGGTTGGACATACTCTGGGGACCCACCTATGGGAGGGTCAGGGCAGAGGGGTGGTTACACCCCTTTCCCTTTGTCCAGTTTCGTGCCAGAGCAGGGGCTGGAAACCCCTGAGCCGGTTTGAACTGGGGTATGCACAGGGACACCAAATGTGCCCCCAGTGCAGGACTTCAAAGCACCAGAGAGTGCTCCCGCCCAGCCCCAATACACACTATCCTGTCTGGGGAGGTGGTTACACCTCCCTGGGACAGGAAACCTATTGTCCAGGCCTCCCCTGCCGGAGTTTCGGTCAGCAGCAGGAGGCCAGACTCGTGTTCTGTGGCAGCGGCATCCATTTTGTGATGCCAGGGCTTGTAAAGAAGTTACCGGGCAGGCCGGTGTGTACATGTCTCTCCTCTAGAAGGGTGGAATGCTACTCCCGCCGCCAGAACTGGCGGGGGTAGTATTCCAAGATGTTTGACACCAAACACGACATGTTTCCGTGCAGCCATCCCAAAGTTAGCATTTAACGCGAGGTTATAATGCGCTTAAGAGTATATGGTCAGGCTGCACTACAAACAGCATCAGAGAAGGGTCTCCGAACGCTGCAGAGGGGCCCTGCTCATGCAGGGGCACCCTCTCACATAGGAACCACGCACTCTGCCTTCAGGATTGATAAGGCCTGCCATAGGAGTGACTTATAGGTTTATATGTGTGTATGTATGTAGTGATATAGGTAACCTATATCACAGTAAGGGGTGCATGCACCACCTTACCCAGGCTGCAGTAGCAGACCTGTGGTGTCCTTTGGCTGGCCTTCCAGGGGTGGCACAATACATGCTGCAGCCCCTGGTAGGCCTCTGAGGTACCTATGCCCTGGGTACATAGTATACCATATACTAGGGACTTACAAGGGCACTCCAGATTCCAATCAGAGATGTGCCTAGGGCACATGGAAACCATTTTATAGAGGAAGCAGATAGACTGGGGCCCTGAATAGCAGGATCCCAGTCCAACTAAGTCATAAACCAGCAAAACACCAGGAAAAAAGTGGGGGCAACCATATAGTCAGATTCCACCTTCCTACAAGGAGCACTAGTAGTCAGGAAAAGGCTGGAGCTGAACTGAATAGAGTAGTTTTCCAAAGGAAAAACAGTTAAAATGGAGGTGTTTTTTTCGAATATATATAATTATTCACTCAGCTAAGAGTGTATTGGGGAAGGGTGTTAAAGAGACAGAAGATTTTTGAAAAGGTTGCGGAGTTATGACACAATTTAAGTAATGGTGAGCTTTATAAAAAAAAAAAGAAAGTTCCAGTGTGCAGCCAAAGCATCGCGGGTGCACGTTAGCGCCGCGCCTGGACGGTAAATTTCCAATCTGCTCCAATCCACTCAACCAGAGCCGGCACTCCACTTAGTGTGGCAATAACGTTTTATTCAAAACCTCTCAAATCGCAGACAAGCACGTCTACGCATTTCGGCTCCACTGAGCCTTGTTCACATTGTGAACAAGGCTCAGTGGAGCATGAAAGTGAACAAAAATTAGGTAGTGTGTTGGATGGCTCAGGAAGAAGTCTTATTATTGGCTGTTGTTTAAAAAAAGAAATGTAATACAGACATTGATATGCTTTAGAATCTGTGGAGCAAACCACACCTACTGTATCTCCTTTGAAAGAAGAATGTTCCTTCTAGAATGTGCTGTCAACTTGTGACCTACTGGTTCCACTGGATTGTCAGGTTCACTGAGCTAAGAGTGTATTGGGGGAAGGGTGTTAAAGAGACAGAAGATTTTTTAAAAGGTTGCAGAGTTATGACACAATTTAAGTAATGGTGAGCTTGAATTTCCAACTCAGGACTATGTAATAAACAGTTATAAATGAAGCCAGATATAGGTTTGGACTCCCGTTTTTCGCGATTTCTCCACGATCATTGTGAATACATCACAAACACACATAGATAGGAATCTGTTTTTGAAAGGGTGGGGGAAGAATTAACAGATTCCAACCATTCACAAGTGGAGATAGTGCAGTCTAAAATGAAAGACATGATTTCATTTGCTGCCTTTCTTATGATCACAGAGTGCAAAGTTGAAGAGGTTGCCATATTATGGTTGCTTTGCACGAAAGTGGTGTACCTTTCTTGTGCTTAGTTTTTACAATGCTAAAAGTGTCAAAACTATCCAGAAAGAGCTAAAACCACACTATTATCTCCAAACTGAATTCACTGGTATGTACATAACTTTTAATCTTTTATACAAATTACATTAGAATTGAAGATGTATATGGGAGTTTGATTAAAAAAAAGAGCATCACAGTGATATGAAAAAATATATCAGATGATCTTATGTATTAGAGGGTATGTGTTTAAGAACTTAGCGGTTAATGTTTTGGGAAGTAAAAGAAAAATGAATTAGTGCCTCTATTATATTGTGTACTTTATTGAAAACAAATAGTATAGTATTGTGGAAAGTTGCAATGAGGAACTAAGAATGTTTTAAATGTCTAAATATCATGTGCAAAAGAGATACATCTGTTATTTGCATTCTGGGAGTTGCAGTACTTTTAGTAACATTATTAAACAGGAGCAGTGTAGTCACAAATAAAAGATGAGAACATGTTGTCTGCCTGTATATGAATTAGAGAGAAGTAATACTTGTTAGGTATATATTGGGAAGTGTTTGTCAATGTGGTTTTGAATTTATATGATTGTTTAGCATATGTTTAGATGGTGAGATAAGGTTCTTGTGGTTGCAGATAGCTATATATACAATGGGACTTTTGAGTCTAGTTAAAGAGGCAGAGAGGTATATGTTTTTGGAAAGATGGCTTGAAAGTGTACATGTATTAAGAAATTGCATATATGTATACATGGTGATCTATGTTCAGTAAAGCTGATGAAAAAAAACACCACCCTCACCATATACATGAAATTCTTTAAACATGGTTTGTTTAAAATTGAGAAGGATTAATAGTGCAGAATGCCTTGAGGGTTCTTGTCCTAGCTTCATTTGGAGAGTAACTTTTGTTTGGGAAATGCTGAATATAAGTTTTAGAGGCAGAAGACGTATTTGAGAAATGTAGGTATGCCTTTCGCAAAAGGTTTTGTGCTTTGAACAATTTTAAAATGTTGTTTTCCATTTTAGAAACTTAGTGATGCATGTGGATGCTCAGTAACAAAGCAATGTATGCTGCAAGAGAGCCATGTATGCAGTTATATAACAAGTGTGATATCTAGATTTTGGTCACATATAGCTCAGTGGAAAAGGATATATAGAGTAAAACAGGTAGTTTGATAGTGACAGAAGGAGATAGACCATGAGTCAGATATATAGGGGTCGATTCCGATTCGGGCCGGAAAAAGCACCGACCGACTCGGATCCGGAAAAATACCGACCGACACGTACCAGTGGCGCCCGACACGCCAAGTACGATGCAAGCCGCGATAAATCCGACCGACACGTCAGGAAACCAAGCCGACCGACCGAGCCGCTCGGAAAATAGCAATCCGGCCGGAAAACACGCGAATCCAACCGACCGACACGCACCCGGAACAAATCCGACCGAATCGTACCCGCCAACTCCAACCTGCAAAGTACGATGCAAGGCGCGAAAAACACGACCGAGTCGGACGGAGGACAAGCCGTACGACCGACACGCATACAAAACCGAGCCGAGCAACACAATACACCGCGACCGACGCGTACGCAGCATACAAAACTGCACAAACACAGCGTGAACGAAACGGAAAACACCGTACGAGACCAATGCAGGGTCCGACTCGGTCACAAGAACGTTTCCAACATACACAAACAGCACAAAGGAAAAATCAACCAAAAAAGGCCAAACAAGCAATTACCAAGCCAATAAATACTGGGGGGTGGGGACAGAGAACAAAGACACACCAACAACTCCACCTATATAAAGGACACAAATCACTACCATGAGCCTTTGCAAATACCATTCCACTGCCAGCACCCAAGAGAAAGCAACCACACACCCACAGCTCATCCCTCACACAAGCCACACACCAGCAGCACACCAACAAATACCTACCTCACATACACCCAGCACAACACACACCCACACACCCTCACCTGCACACCAACACACACATCACCCACCATCACCAACCATCACCATGCCCCCCAAGAAGAATCCCAAGTTTCTAGATTGTGAATTGGAAGTCCTGGTAGACGAGATCCTCAGGGTGGAGCCACAGCTGTTTGGCACATTGGTCCAACAGACCCCCATGTCGCAGAAAACCAAGATGTGGGAGAGGATCATCAACAGGGTGAACGCCCAATCACCATGTCGGCGCACAAAGACCGACATCCAGAACAGGTGGTATGACGTGCGCAGGAGGGTACGGAAAATGCTGACGAAAGACTACATCAACAGCCAACACACCGGCAGTGGCCCTCCTGCCAAGCCAATATACCTCAGGCCCTGGGAGGAGAAGGTGCGGGCCATCCTTCCGCCAGTGAGCGTATATGGACTAGAGGACATCCCAGAGCCTGGTGAGTACACAACAAATGTACACAATAAACTGCCACAAAACACACACATCACTGTCAAGGGGAGAGTCAAACCATGCACTCATAGCAATTACACAGCAACTAGAACAGAATCATCCCAAAATGTGTATGTCAGTCAGATAAACACAACACATGCCATCAAAAAGTCACATCCAACTGTGCCAACACATGTACAAACACAACCACAACTACAGCTAGGCAGTGGCACAAATAGAACTAACACACACATCCACACATGTAGCCACCACAACAACACCAACACACAGTGAAGACCACTCAAAGGAAGGAATTCTGTGTATGCTGGCCAAGTCAGTGTAGCCAATAGCATCATGGGAGTCGCAGTCACACATATTGCCCCCCACAACTGTCCCATCAACACCACCCTGAACCATGCTCACATCACAGGGAGTGGAGAAGGACTCACAAGATGGCTGACACTGGCTACTGCTGTGGGGAGCACAAGGCCCTGCTGCCAACTGTGCACCAACAAACAGCAGGACACCACTGACTGACATCCTGAGAGACAACTTACACTCCCTGCAATGCAAGCACGTTCCATGGTGGGATATCTGGCTGGCTGGCTGGGTGGGAAGGGAGACTTGCAGCACTGACCATAGTCACCAGCACCTCCCTCACACCCCCCC